>BMAW01057405.1:0-24525 GCA_019974015.1 Nephila pilipes | reverse complement strand
TTGAAATTTGAGCCAATTTATGGTTTTATGAGTTCTTAGAACGGTGGTGGTGGTGGTGGGGATATTGTTTAAAAGAAGATCATTGATGATAGGATTGTGACCGCTACTTAATTCATTTATGCTGCAGATGTCAGAGTGTATTACATTTTTTGCTATGGTAAAATAAAGGATAGAGTTTGATCCTCTGTGCGGGAATTGTGTTGGTTGATCAAGAGCAAAGATCTCTAGAGCTGAAGCAGCCGCCCATTTGCAAATTACAGTGCCATTTCTATTTGCTTTTCCCGGGTTCCAACAGGGATGCTTAACATTAAAGTCTCCAAAAATTAGAACTTTATGGTTTGGGACGAGGAGAGAATCGAGGTCGGTGGTGTTAAAGGTTCCGCGTGGAGATCTGCATATACTAGAGGTAGTGATGTTGTAGGATGTAGTAATGTTAAATTACAAGACGATGTATTTGGATTCACCTTTTTTTTCTCCAAATCTGGTTCCTGCTCTCGAAGAAACACGTGCGCTTTCTAGGAGAGTTTATTAGAGAAGAGAAGAGAAAGGAGGAAATTCGACAGTCGCTATTGCTGAAGAGCTAACTCATACGCTGATAGCATTCTTAGTGCCTGCGTGAGCAACTACTACTCCTAGCAGCCGGGCTCGCGCATGCGCAGATCGCAATGAGAGTGCTCGCAAGAGCAAGGAGTTGTGGATCTCTACAGAGTATCCTCCCAGAGAGCAAGCGAACAATAAATAAATACAGAAATTTACACATACAAAACCAATGTTATATAAGATAAACAAGATACAAACATTAAATACAAGGAAATGGAAAATCAATCTTAAGGGTTGAAAGACTACATCAAAGGAATGTATGTTGTACTGTAATGTTAAAATAAATATGTATGCAATAATCATGATCTACAACACAATGAAATCAATAGTTATACAAAATACTTCATAAAATAAGATTTTAGAAATTGTACCATAATATACTGCTGTTTGTAGAAAATGCAACACCATGAAAGAATCATCAGAATCAAATGAAATTTAATGCAGAAACGACTTGTACTGATACAAATAAATGATGAAATTTTCAAAACAAAAGAAACAAATTAAGCGTCCGAAATCAGTATTTGGTGCAGCCACCATGCGCTGCAATAAGTGCTGCTATACGACGTGGCATGGAGTCAAACAGATGTTGAATATCTGCTTGAGGAAGAGAATTCCATATCGCTTGTATGCTCAACCAAAGTTCGTCTTTGGAAACTGCAGGACGCGGATCACGAGCGAGACGCCGACCAACCATATCCCACACGTGCTCAATAGGCGACATATCCGGTGAATAAGCAGGCCAAGGAAGAAGTTGCATGCGTTGTGCTGAACAGAAGTCTCGAACAGTCCGCGCAACATGTGGGCGTGCATTATCCTGCTGAAAGATAGCTCCAGGGATGCCTTGAATGAAAGGAACGACTTCGGGCTGTAGCACTTCACGGACGTACCTGTTGCTATTGAGATTACCCTCAATTCGTATCAAATTGGATCGTCCATGATACGAAATCGCACCCCAGACCATAACTCCGGGTGTTCGACCACTATGTCGTTCAATAATACACTCAGGAAGGCAGCGTTGACCGGCATAACGTCTAACACGAACACGGCCATCATGGGTCCACAAATTGAAGCGTGATTCATCTGAAAAGACAACTTGGTGCCAATCAGCTCGCCTGTCTCTGTGCTCAAGAGCCCACTGCCGACGCAGCCGTCGATGATTCGCCGTGAGGGGAATCCTGTATAAAGGCACCCTTGCACGCAATCCACGGCGCAGCAGACGACGACGAATTGACGAAGCCGACAATTGTACACCTGTAGCAGTAGACCAACGTGCTGCCAGCTGCCTGGAGGAAGCTGTGCGATCATTCACCGCCATGCGGAGCAGGTGTCGATCATCGCGCTCTGACGTCACCTTCTGTCGTCCAGTGCCTGTTTTTCGGGTTGTTCGGTGCTCGTCGGTCCACTGCTTCCAAACTCGCATCACTGTGGAACTGTTCCGCTGCATACGAGCTGCTATTGCGCGATAGGAAAATCCTCCTTCTCGAAGGCCGATTATCCTCCCTCGTTCAAACTCCGTAAGTTGCTTGAATTTCTTATTCTTCCGTCGTGGAGGCATACTCAGGTCTCACTAAACGTTTGCCACTAACAAATAATCATAGACTTTTTTCAACGTCCCGCTACAGCACTTTATTTATACGCTTTCAGTATCAATTCAGAGGGCGCTGCGCGCGCCGCGCACGCGCGATGGCTTTGAAACTTTATTAATTAGCATAATATCCTATAATTGACATTTGCTGCGAATTTCATTTGATTCTGATGATTCCTTCATGGTGTTGCATTTTCTACAAACAGCAGTTTATATATAAAGATATTTCTATCTTTAACATTTGGGATTCTTATCAAATCAGGAATAACAATTCTACAGTTAATTATTTAAATTTCAGCAAACAAAATGTACTATTAATAAGTTAATATATAAGTCATAGGAATTGATAGATATTTACAACTACTAGTGGAACACAGATAATTTCTATATTGTAAACAACACTTATTTACACAAAGTATGCTATATTTCTCACAAGTATTTTAAACAAGTTGAAAATAACTGAATTTCTAATAATTCACTACTCGCACACTTGCATACAGGGCATAAAATTGTTAATAAGGAAAATTATTAGTATCAGTATATATGTAAAAAATTAATTTAGCAAATTTTGCTCATACGTATGTATAATACTTATTCAGAGAATAGAAATTTTTCCTACTATCAAATACAATAAAAAATAATTAATTGGACAAATATTAACACTGATATATCATGTACCAAAAGCATACTGTAACATTTAATCATGTATTAATTGCAATAATCCGAGATGATCATATATATTGTTTTAAATTTGTAAACAGAAATAAACATATGAAAAAGATTAAAATGAATGAAAATATATAATTTGCCTGTTAATGTCACATGAAACTTGAAATACAATATCTATAAGTGCTTGAAAATTATGCTGAAAGCAATTTAACTGTAAAAAAAAATTATGTTACATATTGTTCCAAATCCTTGGGAAATCTGCCGTGTCTTCCACATCTAGTTTTAATTAGAAACAGTTCTTTCATTTGATTGAGATTCAGTTTCTTTATTTACACGAGAAATATTTTTTCCTTTTGAACGTGAATCAGTTTCATCAATTTGTACTGATCTTCCAGTTAGAGGAATATCATTTGTGTCGTCCCAGACATAAGCTGATGTGTTTTACACGATCAATTGAAACTGTTTTCTTTTTCCCATTTATAAGGATGGTAAACACTTTGTCAGTACATTGGACCACTTCGTGAGGTCCTGTATAATTTTGTGAGAGTGGTGGCTGGACACTATCTACTCTCAAAAAAACATGTGAACAGCTCTTTAAATCAGTTGGCACAAACATAGAGCTTTTCGTATGAACAGATGTAGGTATTGGTTGGAGTGATCTCATTTTCTCACGTAAGAATAAGACATAGGTTTGATTGCAGTTGGTGGTAAACTTGTCTGTGGAGAAATGATCCTGAGAGTAGTTCCAAAGACAAGTTCTGCACAAGTGGCATTTATGTCCTTCTTAACAGCAGAACGCATGCCAAGAAGTACAATTGGTATGATTTTACTCCACTTCGAATTCTCGTGAGCTTTGATGGCACTCTTGAGATGACGATGCAGTCTTTCGACAAGTCCATTGGCTTTCGGATGATAGGCACAGCATTGTATTCTGTTAGTACCGAGAAGATTACTCAGTTCCCTGAAAAGGTTTGATTTGAAGTTCGCTCCTTGGTCTGTCGTGATAAATATTCCTACAATACAAAAGCATTTTCAAACAAATATTTAAATTGTACTGATAATCGTATTTCAATTTTAAAGAAATTGTAAAAAAATATGTTCACGTCTAATAGTGTCTTGTAAATAATTTAGATTTTTTTTTACATCAAGCATTTTATTGTTCAAATTATTATAACGAATTTACGAATTTTATACGTTAACTTTTTTTTCTCTCTTCCTCCTTCAAGTATTTAATTTTTTTAACCTTTTACTTTTTAAAAAATTTCTCAATGTTTATCAACATTTTTCTGATTTCTTGGAGTATTTCATTCCCAACACGAGAAATGTCTTTTCAAAAAATTATGGAAGATTATTAATACATTCTCGTTACTGTATCTGTAAAAAAAGTTTTAAAAATTTGATTGATAAAATCTGTAGAGAAGAATATTATTGTTCTCTTCAAATACAAAAGATTTGATTAAAAACTTTATAGAAGTTGAATATAGATGAATGATATGTAATGCAGGAATGAATTATCAACTTTTTTTGGAATTCCTAATATATCTCAGCATATAATATATCTCAGAATTCATAATATAAAATTCAGCAGTATATTTCAAAATGTTCGATTTGTTACTGATTGAACAAAAGACGAGTATTGTAGCATGATTTGTTGATTTGTGACAAAAAAGTTCAAACGCTTTTAAGTTATATCTTATCTCGTTATCAAAAGTTTCTTACAGTTATAAAGTTATTTAAGAATAATTGCAACAAAATATTTTAAAATATTTTTATTTCTTGGTTTCTTATTTTTTCATTGTTCTATATCAAATGATATCAAAGTTTGATGTTATTATGGAACGGTTTTTGTTAAATCGGATTTTTAGTATGTAACATGGGTATTATCTTAAAGTTTTTTATCCGTTTTGCTCATTATATTTCCATGATTAGCAATAAGGCACGATAACAATTTATACACACTTTTCAATTGTGAATTGTTATTATGAGAAATTAAAATGTATAATGAGCCAAAACGAAACATAAATGAGTGCTGAATTTTTAAATTTTAAAGCGTTGCACTTTTCTCTCATTTACAGAGTCGAATATTTTAATTCTATAGATAGATATTATTCTATCCTATAGATATGATGGATCCTTCATATAATATGATTTTGATAAGCTCAGTAGAACCGGGAATATATATTAAATCTCAGGGTACCATTTAAATCATTTTAAATAATTGATTATTGTTTCTGTAGAGTATTTAGGTGCATTCAATAAATAGAATTAACTTATTGAATTAAATTTACAACCTAAAATTTCAAAATGGCTGATTATATACATAAAACACTTGAATCTGTTTTTAATATTTTACGTGATAATCATTTAGATTAATAACTTTGTCTAGTGTACTTCACTTATTTACTACAAAGAAAGTATCAATTTGTGAATGCTTTAAGCTTATAATAATATAAAATTAAATGAGAGATTTTGGAATTTTTTAAAAATCTGAATCATCGATTTTTTTTCCAATATGTCAAGTCCATTTATTAAAGAATATATTATTTTTTTTAAAATTGTTATATATCTGTTTCCGAATTAAACACATACATAAATTCCAAATTGGATTGGCTTAATTAAAATCCCTGTAAAAGCTACATGAGATCTGTAAGTTATGTATACTCTATTCCTGATTTACGATTCAGTGACAAGCATGACACTAGAGTGAATCTTATTTTCTTAATTTCAGTATCCCACTGTCTTAGAAATTGGAGGTTTAATTTCATTTAATACGAAGCACACTCCATTGTTTGATAAGTAAGATTTTGTTTGATAAGTAATCATGACTCGATTACTACCAAAATTGGCCACGATAGCCGAGTGGTTACAATCGCAATATCCTGTCCACTCAGCCTTGTTTTCCTCAAATCGTGGGTTCCCTAGTCTATATTTCTCAAAAAAATCCACTGAAAAGTGGGGCAACTGCACTTTAAATTTGATGATACTTCCAGTTTTTACCACTGGCGAGGTATGGAAGTTTGGTGAGTTCAAGTGCCGTCCTCGTCATTTGACCGATGTTCGAAATAATGATATCTATCGCCAATAGTCCAAGTGTTGATTCTTCGTACATCGTTAACGAAACAATCAATCAATACCTCGGAAATTAGATCATTAATGAGCGCCAATGGGTTATTGTTTATTCCCAAAATCTCTTATTACTCGTAAATATCAAAGAAAAACAACGAGAAAGACATATCTATAAGGATGAAATTTGTAAGGGAAGAAGAAAATAAGAAGAGAAAAACTGTCTCAAAGAGATTTGCGGAAATACAATTCTGTTTTCTTAAACTGTGAGGGCACTGAGAAATTAAAATTTAAATTATTAGGATAGCATTAAAGGCTACGATCTTTTTGTAGTAAAATAGGCAAATCTAAATTTATAATACAAATTTTAGAACATTGTTTGTGCTATAGAATTGGGGTTTCGCTTTTTTCTACAGTGTTAAGATTATTACTTCTGTCGTCAGAACGAAGGCTGCGTGCTTTTTATAAAGTAGGACTATCATTTAATGATAGTGGAAAAAATCTATCTTTTAGCAATAAGCTAAGAGATAAATTTTACTCCCAAATATCTCTTGTATATATTTAATGTGTTTCAAATAGATTAGTTTATCACCTAAATAAAAGTCGAGGTAATGAACCACACCAATATAGATTCGATGAAGATATTCCCAATCTATTTCTAAATCGAAAACATATTTATAAAAAAAAAAGGCGGGGAGGGATCAATACGTCCATATTTTCCAGAGATTTCTTCAAATGAATGCCAAACAATTAACTTTAAATGCTTAACTGATCTTTTTAAAGTATTAATTTAGCAAACAAAAATGTCTCAATAATCAGATCAATCTTTTTATGTGTTTATCAATTTGCCAAGATCTGCTTGAAAATACCAATTTAAATGAATTCTTTTGATCTTTTATTGTATTTTATCTGAGATCAGCATTTATAAGACTTGATTATCTTTAAATCTCAAAAATAATTTTATTAATAGGAATGTATGAGGATATGCATATTAATGAATTAAATAGGTGTAATTTTTTTTGCCTTTTCTTTGTTAATAAAATTGAAAATGTTGTAGATATATTCCCCGAGATTTCTCGTACGGTGGGAGAGGGCGAGTGCGGGTGTGCAAGCTCTCGTCCAATCAGAGTGGTGGTGGTGGCGAGAGAGGGTGTGCAAGCATCTCGTCCAATCTATATATATATATATACACACGCTCACAACATTTTTATGACAAATATAATTTTTTTTTATTAAATATATTTCATTACAAACTTTTCGAAATATGTATTCTAGAATGAAGAATCTTAATATATTTCTATTTTATTTGTGCATAAAATTAAACTAAACTATCCAAAAAATTCACCGATACTTGCGTTCCTTGATATTGCATTTGAAATAATTGATAGTGTGTGATATGACATTTGATTTTATATATATTATACTGCAATAAATTGTTATTAAAACGCATTCTAAAAAAAGAAAATTTATTATTTCTGCTTGCTTTCAATCCTGAAAATAATCAAATTCATTTAGTTGTTTTTTTAATCCTTGTGACTTAACGAATCTAATTTTGACGTTGATTGGAACATTAATTTTTGAAGTTTTACCAGGAGAAAAGAGTAGTTTCTTAAGAATTCTTCTTTTTCTTTAATAATTTAAGATTCCAAGTTATACGATCACCTTGTTTATATTTTTCGCCTTTAGTGCTAGTACAATATCGTTTTAAAACAATATTCAAGTTTTTAAGCTTTAAAGTAAATATGATTAATTCTTTATTACTATTAAAATTGTAATATATATATATATATATATATATATTATACTAATATTTTAATAGCAATAAAGAATGGAAAACAATACTGAGTTAAGACACTGTACCGTAGAATTATATTTGCTTCAAAATTACATATATAGCTATTAATTTTAATATTTCTTTAAAAAAAAGTGTATGAAATATTCAATGTTATACATTATATCAGTTGTGAGTAAATTCAGTACAATTAAACAAAGCTTAGTGAGGAATTTGATCATTTCGAAATATACAAGAACGATCTTTAGTAGGAAAAAAAAAAAAAAAAAACGAATTACTAAAACTAACTTCCATTTGCTACTACATATATATATAACTTCATTTTACTTCTTCAAATTGGCAAGTATTTTTTAAAAAATATTTTTGAACGGTTCATTTTAAAGAAAAAATAAAATAGTTAAAAAAAAAAAAAAAAAAACTACATAAAACTCTTTCAACATTGAGGTAGTTTCTAGAGATATTAGTTTATTGAAATAATAAATCTTAACATTTAAATAAAAAAAATTAAAATGTACTTAATTTGTTAAGAAAATAATTTTAAAAATTTGATACGTTAACATGAGATAAATTTAGAATCCACTAACATTTTTTTCATTCTTTTGATAAATTATTCTCTGCGTAATAAAATATTGCTTGATCATATTTCCATCAGATAAAACGCTTCATAGTAGACTCTTTTGAAAATCTTATCTGCCAGAGGTCGAATTCTTATTTGATCATTAAGAATTTCTGCATTTATTAAGAGCGAAATTTATTTTCAACATTTTCACCTAAAGGATTTCATTATCTGGAACAACAGACTAATTTTCCAAAGCTGTTCACTAATGAGATTATTTTGGTAAACCTATTTTGTCTTATTTTAAGTTACTTTTTTTAACAAAAAAAAAAAAAGAATGGAAAATAATACTGCGTTAAAGCACTGTACCGTAGAGTTATATTTACTCCCAAACTACATCTTTAATTATTAATTGTAATATTTTTTGAAAAAAATTATATGAAAGATTCGATGTAATACACTAAATCAGTTATGAATAAGTTCAGTATAATTAAGGCAAAATTCAATATAGAATTTGATCATTCCGAAGAATACGAGAATAATCTTCAGTAATCCAATAATAACGAAGGAAAAAAAACTCAATTTCAATGTTAAGGGATAAAAATTATTTATTCTAGTACTTACATGTATTGAAAATCACACAATTTTTTTTTTATAGTTTTAATTACTTTAACTAATTTCGATTCGCTATTTACTACACAACTTCAATGTACTTCTTCAAATTGGTAAGTATTTCTTTTAAAAAAATTTTTTTCGGTTCATTTAAAATATCAAACAAAACTTTCAGGTAAGCAGCAAGAAGATAGCTGGAGTACGATTTAAACGAAAACATTTTTCTGAAAACAAGATCACAGGACAATTGGTGAATGTTAATAAAAAAACAGTATATTACAACGCAGAGTGCGCATGGTTGCTACAAACCGGTTGATTCTTAAGCAACTTTCTATTCCGGTACTTACAGTAATTAGAATCACGCAAGTTCTTACGAACTTCAATTTATTTTTTCTGTTCGAATCAAATTACTTTAACCTAATTTCTATTTACTTTTATTACATAATAATTTACTATTTCAAATAGGTAAGCATTTTTTAAAAATATTTTTGAACGGCTCATTTTAACAGTCCCTTATTTAAAATAGCAAAAGAAACTCTTATATAAGGAACAAGAAGATGGCTGGAGCGCAGTTTAGACGACAACACAATTCAGAAAACAAGATCGTTTGAAAAATGGTAAATGTCCAGAAAAAACAGTGTATTACTACGCAGAGAGTTTTCCCCGCGGATCGTTTTGCGCACGGTTCCTACAAACTGGTTTCTCCCAAGGACAACGCCTTGGCGATCAGCCTTTAACTAGAAATTAGGATTTGGCGGGGGAAATTCTTCAACTCCGTAAACTAAAGATTCCCCAAAAAGCTTTTTAGTCTCAGGAATAGGTGCATTTTAACTGATTCTGAGTTATGCGGCCTTTCAGCCCCCAAAATTGGCAAAAGGTGACCACTACTAAAATGAGATAGCAATCAAGCACCAGCGAGATTGCCGCTTCTGCTCAGTGTATCATATGGTAAAAATTTAACAAGAACAATTAGAGATTTAAGAATTTGAATTTAACAAAAGGTGACCAGCCCTGTTGAATATGATAAAGACTACGAGGTTAAAATGCAGTTTAGCGTAACCACTTGGCGAGATTTGAAAAATTGCCAAATTTAGCAATTTTTATGGCGGAGCCTGAAGACTTTTTCCAAAGGGTTGCCATGGCTAAAGCCACCTCAGTGGAGAGAAAGCATGGTAGCCACAATGGGCAAAATATCGCCAAACAATTCCTGTCGCCAAGTGGTTACGCTAAACTGCATTCCAACTGACTACGAATCAAAAAACTGAACTGAACTGACTTGTGTTCGACTTGCCCGCCTGTTATAACTGTTGTGTTTATCAGTAGCTGGAATATTTTTTTAAAAGAATTTTTATAGAGATCAGTAGCCAGTTAACTAGTATTTAGAATATTGGGTTGGATCTTATTTTAAGGGGATAATAGCCTGTATCCATAAAATAAATAAAAAGTTTTCTTGAATAAGACGTACTCTTTATAGAATAATTTTAAAATTTTTAAAGTTATGTCTGACAGTGATTGGAGTGATGTAAGTATTAGTTTAATTATGGCTTTCAGAACTATATTTCCATGTGTTTAGTTTAGTTCATCTTTTTCGTTTTCTTTGTACAAATGATCAAATAATTTAAATTTTTTTGTATAAAAAATTGAATGTAACCTCATAATTTTTATGTAAATATTATGTCGTTTGCTCCTTGTTATAATGCTTTACCACTATTAGTTTTGCAGTTTTTAATTCCTAGCAATATTCTTCGGAGATGGTGAACTTCACGAGGCAAAAGTTGAAACGCCATCTTATTTCAAGATTTGTCTCCCCCCATTTCCTTTCTATCATTGAAAACGCCGCGCTTTAAAATATGTCTTCCAGCAATGACGCCACCTTTTTTTTTTTTTTTTATGCGCTTAAGAAAATCAAGGTTTGAAATACCCCCTTTGGTGCCATCTTGGCGCGATTTCAAAAATTTCGCCAAGTGACCCCGCTAAACTAGGAAACATGAATAGTTTCATAATTTGTTGCTGTAGATTTCTAAACAATTTGTATAACTTTTTATTTTCATTTCTTTATTCCAATATTTGTACATAACATTAATAAAAAAAAAAATACCTCTAAAGACAAATTTTGCCAGAATAATAACTTTAATTGTTTTAAAGACATTTCAAATGAATGGTCTTGATTATTTTGATAGTTATGTGCAATAAGCTGATACCTAGTATTGTATTTTGCCACCTTCAGGTCAATTGTAGAAAGTGATCAATTTGAGGTTACACCTACGAAGGATCAATTTTTGGATAAGTGTAATTAAAGCCAAAAGAAGTCTAATTTAGTCTTGCAATCTAAAAGGTAGAGTGGAATTTCTCTCCATTGTTCCAATGAGAAGTTAATTTATACCATTCTTTTATGATCTTGATAGGAAACTTATTGATATGTTTCTTTACAAACAAAATGAAGCAGTTGGCATGTGCTATTTGGCTTAGAGTGTACTTTATTGATACTAACTATGGGCAAGATAATTAAATTTAATGTTTAAACAATTCTTTATTATGTAATACAGAATGCTCTGCTAATTGCCCTCGTGTTACTTCTAGTAGGACATTAATAAAAAACTAAACCCATCTTTTTTGCAGTTAGAATAAACTCCAGGGTGATTCCTTAGACCATTCGTTTCTGATATTTCTCTACAAATCAAGTTGTAGGAATACTGTTAACAGGATTCATTTCTAATAATAGTTAGAATCCAAGTTTTAAAACGAAAACTACTAAAATAAAAATT
The DNA here is from genome assembly GCA_019974015.1 of Nephila pilipes. NCBI lineage: Eukaryota > Metazoa > Arthropoda > Arachnida > Araneae > Nephilidae > Nephila > Nephila pilipes. The sequence goes on along the minus strand of BMAW01057405.1, from coordinate 12,883 downwards.
AAAGACAGCTTTTGTAAGAATTTTAATCAAATTGTAATGAAGAATACAAATTTGAAGTTTTAATCTGTAGTTAAAGAGTGAACATCACGAGACAAAAATCCAAAGATATGTAAATGCAGATTGGATTTCTTTTTTAATCTATGACCATTGATAACCATATATTGTGATTAAAAATAGTTTAAAAATTTTTTACTATTGATTCTTTGGGAATAATAATCTTTAAATAAGTGTGTTAATAATATTTTATTTGATTATGTATTTTTGTCTTTCAGACGATTCCAAGTATTTCCTCAATTGAAGATGTAAGTTAAAAATTATATTTTAATATTAGTTAATTGTTTTAAATATCAATTAGTGGATTAAATGTATTTCACGTATGTGTTACTGTTATTCATTGTTGATTTTTAAGATAAGGATTTCATTGATACAGAAATCTCCAATTCTCTTGGTGATTTCATATATCAATTAAGAGTTTCTCAAATGTATTTATACGAGATCTGTCGCCAATTGCCCTCGTGTTGCTTCTAGTGGGACGTTAATAAAAAACTAAACCCATCTTTTTTGAAGCTCGAATAAACTCCAGGGTGAATCCTTAGACCATTCAAGTTTCTGTTATTTCTCTACGAATTGAGTTCTAGGAATACTGTTAACAGGATTCATTTTTAATAATAGTTAGAATTTATTTAAGTTTTAAAATGAAAACTTCTATACAAATGAAAATAAAAGTTAAAGATAGCTTTTATAAGAATTTTAATCAAATTGTAATTAAGAATACAAATTTGAAGTTTTAATGTATAATAAAATGGTGAAAATCACAAGACAAAAATCCAAAGATATGTAATAAATATTGGATTTCTTTTTATTTATCTATGATCATTGGTAACTATATATTGTGACTAAATGTAGTTTTGTAATTTTTTACGATTGATTCTTTGTGGGCATAATGATCTTTAAATAAGTGTGTTAATAATATTTTTATTTGGTTATGTATTTTTTTTTTCAGACGGATGGAAGTTTTTCTTTAAGTGAAGATGTAAGTAAAAATTATATTTAAATATTAGTTAATCGATTTAAATATCAATTAGTGGATTAGATGTATTTCACATATGTCTTACTGTTATTCATTGGTGGTTTTTAAAACAGGGATTTAAGTTGAAACTGAAATCTCCAATTCTCTATGTGATTTCATATATCAATTAAGAGTTTTATAAATGTATATACATTCCTGTAAAAACTTACCTGATATAAAAAAAAAGTAGTTTAATTTGGACAATATAGCATCTATGTCAATGTTCTTTAAACAAACCCTCTTGTCTATCATATGCAGTAAGATTACTTAGTATTCATGTGGTCAGTTGCTCAGTGATGACTTATATTTTTGTCTATAGTGTCTTTGTGAACTGTATCAAAACTGTGTAATATTTGTTGTCTCTTGAATATTTTTAACACCAGTTTTAGAAGTATTACAGAGATTTCTGCACTTAACTGCTGAACCTGTGTTGCTCAGTATTTTGAAAACAGGTTTCATCTCCAATTCATAACACTAAATCGACTTGTTTTACCCCTCTAGAACATTTTTCTTGACATTCTCTGAAACAATTTATCCTCTTCTGAAGACTATAATTCAATTTGTGACTGTTCATCCTTTTCATATTCTATTAAGTTGCTTTTCTTTTCTAGTATTAATTCCTATAATTTGCATAATTCATGTCTGTTTGTCTTTATTAAATTTTTTCCATCTTTTTTAAATGCTTAGAAACTCTAGCTCTTGAAGTGGTTTGTTTCTGTTTTAAAACTGTAATTGTTCAGACCTTTCTCCAAAATGAAAATATACTCAATACTTTTCTAATAATGTAATTGAAATTCTCTTATATTTTAATATGATGTATTTTAAAAATAAAAATAAATTCTCATGATGATTCATACAATTTTAGAGTATCGAGATATTACTTTCAGTTCTAAGAACAAAGATTTGGACACTTACACAATATACGAAAGTAACTTGCAAGTTTTAAAAACATGTCTAATAGTTTCTATCATTTCTGCTGCTATTTATTCATTGAAATGAGTAGTTTTTCCATGAAATCTATTGTTAAACTGTTCAGTATATTCTAAAGGCTACTTTTAAGTTTAATTATATTGTTAATTTTGTCTTATTTTTTTTTTTTTTTTCAGTATGTGATCACAATTGTAGTATGTATTCAGTATGTGCTCAAAATTTTAAATCTGTTCTTTGGTGAGGCTAGGGCAGTACTTTTTGCAATTTATCGAGTTTTCAATCTGTAAATTTAAATGTGTTTCAGTCTTGCAGCTTAAACTTGAATTCATGTCAGAAATCAACAATTTCTTCAAAATTAACATAACAGTAATGCAGGTGAAGAAAACCTCCATGTTTTATTTTGGCAGTGAAAAAGGCATAATTTATTTTACAACGTTTTTCTGAATTTCACTTGGTGTGTGTGTGTGAGTGTGAGTGTCATCAAATTTTCGATCGTTAATTTAACCAACTTCCCATCAAGCTAGAGCTTTAAAATTTCGGGAATCGTTCGTACTCGCCTAACAATGCAATATTTAGACGTTTGCGACAAGTTTTAACTAATATTTCAATAATTTTAATAAGTCAAAATATTCTTTCCTCTAGGCGCTTTTAGGATTGAGGAAAAAAAATTTTCCCCCTCTGGGAACACCGGGCACTCCCCACACCACATGACGCCTCGTAAAACTATTGTACTCACAAAGGGGAGATACTATCTCCCTTTACTATCTCCGAGATAGTAAGGGTTGCTGACTTTTAGTCAATAATCATGAGCAAGAAAGAAAGTTTCCAATATTTGGCACCATGTCTTATCACAATAATTTTTTCTGAATTCTGGTTCCCATTTTTTTTTTAATAGAATGGCTTACAAACTTTCAAATGCATGTTTTGATTTTATGAGTATTATGAATTTTTTAATACGCTCACAAATGTCTCTTTTTTAAGTAAATTTGAAAGTTAAAAATAACCAACAGTTTTAACTAATATTTCAATAATTTTCTTTAATAAACTTTGCCACCATATAAAAACGTTGTTTTTAAAAACGTTGGTTTTTATATCGAATTATTTCATATTATTTTGAACTTTAATGTATCATTTTATTGAAGTTGATCGAGTTCTTTTCATATTGTTTGACTTCAATAAGACAAATTGTTTACAAGTTACTGTGCGAGGAAATTATTGTTGCTCTCGAGCCTTTTTCCCTGCTGAATATCAAATATTAACTAATTTTATTGACTTTATAATCCAATTTACACAAATGTTTTATTTTTTGCTTTTAATTAAAAAAAATTTACTCTCTTAATGTTCAGAAACAATATATTGAAATTCAGAAATGCCATTCACAGCAGTTATATTACTTTCTATTTCATCAAACAATTCCTTAATATTGCCTCAAAGCATAGAAGCGGCTGTGGCGCAGAGGTAAGGCACTTGACTGCAGTCGAAAAGTTTCCAGGTTCAAAAACCAGTTAAAAATTCATGCTAATGTTTAGTTTAATTGTTCTCTGTTATCATCTATACTTTCCAAAACTTTCTAGAATATTTTCATGTGATATATAAACTTGTATGTTCTCAATTTGAGGGAATTCTCAGCCAAGTGTTAGCTGTTCTTGATCTACTTATAAATATCTTTATTCTCTTATCTATTGTGAGTTCAGTTCAACTTGCTTTACTATCTACGTAACAATATCTTCTTCATAATTTTATACATTTTAATCTACTTTATGTGAAGGTTGATCTAATTATAATATTTAATATTGTATAAAAATTCATTGTATGAAAATAGCTAAAAAAGTACCAATTCGTGTGAGAAGTCTGTTTGGAAGGAAAAACACAAAATATTATGAAAGCAAAATCTACTATGGATAGCTTTCTAGTGGAGCATTTCTGTCTCTCCATCTTATGAAATTAACTTGTTTGTAAAAGAGTGTCATGTCCTTTCATTGTGGCATTTGCTTTGTATTTGAGGTCCTAATGGTCTTTTCGATTTCGGCTGCTTTTATTTGCATATCTATGTTGTCTTGCATTAATGTTGTGACTTCAACTAATTAATTTTCTGTTGTATTATTTATTTTCTAGGACTCTGATGAAACCTTTGATATTGAAAATGATGTAAGTTGATGGTTAATTATACATGTGAAATTTTCTAATTTATATTTTTTGTATTGAAATAGGAATCTATTTCATGTGTTCGAGGTTTTAAAACTTATCGGTTTATAACTAAAATTGAAAAAACTTTCCACCTTTTTCACACAATTTTCTTTATGGATTAAAATTTACTATCTAAATCAATGTTTTGTAAATAAATCTCATAAAAGTTTATGTATTAAAAGAAATTGTTTCTAAAAACTTATAATTAGCTTATTATTAATGTAGTTACTTTCTCTTTAAATATATTCTTTTAAGAGAAAAGTTTATTTAATAACTTGTTTTTAATGAATTCTCTCTGTTATATTAGTTATAATTCACTTCATCCTTTTAAGAAATTTTATGAAAAGTCTTTAATCTTTTATCACTGAAAGTATTGAATTTAAAAAACTTTTTTTAAATTTGTATGTTGATGTTTCATCCTGATAACACTATATATTTGGTATGTGCTAATGTATCAAAATTGTCATGATACAAAAGTGCAGTTCAATGAATGAGTGATCATTCAACTTGGAATTAAAGGTGCCTTATACTATGGCAATTTTATATTATGGTTGTGTAGGTTAGATCCTATTTTAGCTGGCTTGGTGATGTCTTCTGTTTTTTTTTTTTTTTTTTTTTTGGGGGGAAATTTTTACCAAAAGTTGCTACTCTGTTTTCTCTTCACTGGGGTGATTTTAGGCATGGCAACCCTTTTTATTTTGCTTTATGAGTTGAGATTCCAGTTCACCAGCTTTTTTTTTTTATATATATATACACCTCTGTCTGGCCATGTTTTTCTTCACTGTGTTGTCTTTAGGCGGGGTTCCCTTTCGAATTTGCCATATGAATTGGGATTCCAGTTCAGGTATTTTTTTTTATATATATACCTTTCTTTCTGACCATATTTTTCTTCACTGTGGTGACTTTAGGCAGGACAACCGTTTTGAATTTATCATATGAATTGGCATTCCAGTTCACCAGCTATTTTTTTTAATATATATATATATATATATCTGGATAATTTGGCTCTTGCACCATTAAAAACCACAGTTACTCAGCTGTCTGTGGATGTTATTTTTTGAGTCTATCACAGTAAGTAGTTTTTTGTTATGTAATTTGTTTAGCCAATAATTGTCAGTAGATTTTTGTGCCTCCATTTCAAAACCAAAAATTTGCATTTTTTAGTATTTTTGATGTTATTTTTTGGGTTTCGTTGATTACATTAAACTGTTTTAACCAATTAGAGTTTTCAATTTTTGGCGCTTCTGTTGCTAAACTTAGACTTCTCAGAGTTTCTAGAACATTCTGAATTGTCCATTACTGATTTTCTAAACTAGTTGAATTCTATAGTGTTTCACTAATCCTGTGCTTACGTGGTTTGTGTATTATTAGTACTTCCGTTTTGCACGGTTAAAATACTCCGGTGGATTTTTATTTCGCTTCTGTTATTAGATATCTTCTGCTACTTGATTTATGTTTCTGGGTTTCATAATTCTCCGTATTTTCTCCTGAGTACAAGTTCTTTCAAAGGCTGCTAGTTCCAGTTCGAAAGAGGTGAGTTAATGTACTTTAAAATTTTTGTCTGATTTGCAAATCCAGTTTGAAAAACCCACTCAACGCGATATTTTTCCAACATTTGTGTTCCGATACACAACACCATCTTTCCCAAAGCTTCCCAAAACTTTGAGATTGAAAAACCTTATTTTAGTGCTAATTTGGTGCGATTTTTGAAAACTCCCCAAGAAGCCAGCTAAAATTGGATTGTACCGGTTGTGTAAATTCTTTCTATCATAATGAACACATTCTTTATAATTGACACAAATTATATTTGTAATTTGTAAAGAATTTTTTTATAGCGTCTGATGAGAGAAGTGCATTAATGAATCGAATACTTTGATATAAACAAAATTTAATATTTTTCTATGTGATAAAACAAATTGTAATTAGTAACCATTTTATTTCTTGTGTTCTGCGATAAGTTAAAAAGCTACTGTTATTGTGAACATCTAAATTGTATTGAGGTTGTACTCATTGCTAATTGATGAAAAATTACCTTGAGATTTTCTCATTTTATTGTACATTTTTAGACTGACAAACGCCAATATCACAACCAATTGAAAAGGAAACGAAGATATAATTTAAATGATACTTTCAATGCTTTGAGAGCAATAACCCCTTCCTTAAGGGAAAGTAATGTTAAGGTAAGATTTGTATTTTAATTTTTCTTGAAATATTCATTTATAAATTTTTTTATCTACCTATTTCTGCTACAGCAGACAAAGCCTACTACTAGTACTATATGAATTTGTTTTTTCATTCAAAATATTAGAATTCAGTGCTCAGTAAATTGTAATATCCTCCAATTTTTGCAAAACAGGAATTGTTGTTATGGTTATCAGTATAATATTATAGGATCTGCTTGGATAGTTTTATTCTGTGCTTTTTGATGAATGTATATATACTGTTACATGGTTGAATAATTATCAAATGTTGGAATGGCCCTTTACAATTAACAAGTTTTTTCCTGAGATTCTGTAATAGATACAATATATTTGTTTTTAACTGGAAATAATTACCATACAGTGAATTCTTGAAAGCACCAAATCAAAATTTATACAATCATCAAATGCACCAATCAAAAATTTGTTATTTGAGCCACAGTTACTCCTACAATCACAAGGCCCCATATATATAATATCCATCATTACAATAATCAGAAATTTATTACATAACTTGTGCAGGTTAGAATTCTACAGTCAAAGGGTGGTTCTTAACCGTGTTTTGTAGTATTGTACTGTAGCGTTGTACAATTTTCTTTTCTTTGCTCTGAAGATAAAGTTAAATCAATCTGCAACTTCAATGAGCTAAAGAAAGAACTTTTCATCCCTTAACTTGAATTATCTATATACTGTATGTGTAACTAAAGGGTATATTGTATACCTCCCCATCCCTCTGAACTTAAATTGGATATGGGAAAATGATATGAAGATATTTTGAATTTGATGGTACATGACCAGATGAAAAATCATTTAGGAAAATGTTAAAAATATTAATAGAACTTGTCAAGAACTGTGAATTTAGATATGATGAAGAAATTTAATATAATTTCATTAGTAATGGATATAAAAACATGGCTACATTTTAAAAATTAAGTGAATTATATCCAAATATATGGAAAGTGAAATTCAATATTAATAGCTTTCCATATCCTGTAAATCCAGTATTATTACTATTAATTGTACTGTCCCTGTTTATTTTTATGGACAACCTTCTTTAGATGAAATCCTCCTTTTTTCAAAGTCTTTTTGCCACATCCCTGAATCAAGGAAGCAACATGTAATGAAGTCATGACCTAAGTATTAGAAATATCAGTTTCTATTCCATATCGAAAATGCTGTTTTCTTGCTCCATTGATTTGGCGCTGTGTTTCTGAACTTTTTTTTACTATGCCCCCTTAAGCTTTTAAAAATTCTTATATCCCTCATATATCTTTTCTATGTCCTATACTTTCTCAAATTAAGAATCAAATTACCCTCCCTCGCCCAGTGTGGGGCGTAGGCCCCATGTTGAGAAACACTGATTTAGAGGGTGAAAAATTCCTAATCAGCCACCATGTTTAAAAAATTGATCATAGAAATGTAATGGGAATTCTAGAGTACGTTGTGAATCTCAAATATAGAAATGCTCCTGTAGATAAAAAATTTCAATTTGCATGATGAAAGATATTATTTCACTTCCTAATATTTAATCAAAATAATTCGCTGCTATTCCTCTTTCACTGTCAAAGGAGAACAAGTAATCTACTGAAAAGGTCAAGGTCAGTCCTCTTATTTGCGAAAAAGTGGCAATGTTTAGAAAATCCAATTTCTTTCGTAATTTTTGGACAGTCCTTTCCCCTGGGTTAGGCAATTCAAATACTGGGGATTAGTTTTAGACTGAGAATTAATTTTGCCTTCCCACATTAATCATATCTGTAAAAAGAGTCAAAAGTTTTAATTTGTTTTATGGTCTAATCTTCCATAAGATCCATCTTGTGTTTCGATCCCAGGAAACTGCTATTTGTTTTCATCGTAAGGCTTGTGATTGTGTATGCTTGTGTTTACTAACAAGTATCTCAGAAAGATAGTTATTGCTCTTTGAAATATTGAAGATAAAATCGTAGTAAATCAAAATAAATTTAGCTGTATATTTTTAGTGAATCTCCATTTCAAAATAGCAAGTAATTATGAGTGGCTCAAAATTAAGATGTAGCAATAACTGATAGAATAAAAATTTTACTACCCAGAAAAATACAAAACTATGTAGTAGGTTTAAAAATGTTTGGCTGCCATGAGATCTGTTAATCCAATTTTGGTAAACCTTTCTTTCATTATGTAAATGAATTTTTTTTCAGAAATTCAATTCATGTTATCTGTATATATAATTCTTATATATTTTGTAAATAGTATTTCAGTAAAACGAAAATCTTTAAATTAACTATCATAAAAATTTTTTTTCTTGATTGCTATAAACATTGATTGCATATAGTATTAAATTTAATGAAACAATCTTAATAGAAAATGAAGCATTAGATCTTCGTTTAAAGTTAACAGATAGAATGGCATCTTCTTTGTTTAATATTTACTATTTTTTTTAATCCAACTGAAATTTTGATGTCAGAAATAAAAATTCATATTTTCAGTCATTGTGTGAAATGTGTTATCACAACTAAATTTTAATTTATCAGCATTTCTTTTATTTAAGAAAAATTTTTGCTTTGGAGTTCATGCAAATTTCATATTATTTGTACAAATTATGAAAGTTAAAATTTTAGACCTTTTTTCTCCTTAGGTCTCAAGATACCAGGTCTTGCGAGAATTTATTAAATTCGAAAAGGAAACTGAGGCTCTGAGAAAACTTGATAAAGAAAAAGAAGAAAAAGTGAAGCAATTTGAGGAGTATATGGATGAATATAGTATGTGTATTTATACTTTTATAAATGATAATGATTGCTTTACATCACTACACTGTTTAAATGTAAAATTTAAAGTTGAGATTTTTATGCTATAAGCTCTTTTTAAAACAACATACAAAATGAATATCTTAATTCAGCCAGACTAATATTGGGTCTGTAGGTCTAAAAGCTAAAGAACCTTACTAATTATTAGTATGTTATGAAATTTTACCTACATGTATTTTTATTAGAAAACTTCTTAAAAATTCCCACAAACTTTGACATTCTGGGGAAGTTTGTAATTCCTTAGAAAAATATTTAAAAAAACTGATGATTTTATGGATAATTTCCCCCCTGAACTTTCATTCCACAACTTGTCCATCGATAATGTTTAGGTGTGCACCCATGTATTGTCTGGATGAAAAAGGATATTTTTCAGATGAGGGTGTTTTCTCTTTATTAATACCTTATCAATTAGTGCAATAATGACAAATAATACTCTCCATTTATTCTTTTTCTTTTTTCCAAGTTATTGGTATAGATTATTCAGCCTACATGCCAAAAAACCGTTGCCATCTCCTTGCCAGCCTATTCCCCCATCTTTGATTTCTGTAGTCCCACTGTAGCTCATGTATGTTGTAAGAGGCAACTAAAATGGGTACCCAGCTTCTAGTTGTATGGCCGGGTATTCTGCCCCTGGGGGTTATATTTGGGGACCTCATTGACTTCCTTCTGTAGGTAAATACGGGCATCTTGACCCCAAGGCAACCTAGTTATGTCTTTCTTTCTTATGGGTTTTTCTGTCTTTGGTAAACACAGGTGACATGCCCCCGGGTTACCCTAGCCATCCTTCCCTATTTTCGACCCTCCATCTTCTCAATTTGTCTTTTCTTCAATTTTTTCACGTCACTTGACTGTGGTTCAAAATTACGAGGTCCATCGCCAATAGCCCTCGTGTTGCTTCTAGTGCGACGTTAATAAAAACTAAACTCAATTTTTTCACTTCTGGACCACGGTTAAATCTTGTTTGGCACTGTTTTAACTGTTCTCTAGTCTCTGAAGTGCAGTTGTATATCCACATTTTGTCCACTATTGTGCATCGAGATAGGAAGTCATCAGTATTGCGATGATCAAGCACCAAAATAGGCTCAAAGCCGACCATACAGTTGCATTTATTCTCCACTGCGAACAAGCATGGCAACTACTTTGCCCTAGATTTTTTTCACATACGATTTTTCATGTGGAATTGAAAACACTGTACCTTGTGATATGCCAGTGGCCTCAGCTATTTCTCTCCCTCTGATTTGTAGATCCCTGAAACCCATATCGTGGATTTTATTAGTCGTTCAGAGAGTAGTCACCTCCTGGACCTCCCAAATGGCGTTTATCTTTTGTGAATGTACAGCCATGCTTAAACTCTACTCAGCTGCAGATACCAGAACAGATGTGCCATGAATTTCATCCAACTTAGCTTTGATATCTTTTGCTATTTATTTAGCCTTTTAAGTGGTTTTTTTCACTGCTCAAAACTCACTTTTTTCCATTTTTCTTTATAAACGTTTCGTCAGTAAAAATGGTACATGTGATGAAAACAACCAAGACGGCTGTCTAATGAGTCATGAGGCTCGCTAAACTTTTGATGCTTTTTTTTTTTTAATTTCTAAGGACTTATTAAACAACCCTTTACAAATAATTTTGAATGCATGCTAGACAATCAGAGGAATTGAATTAAAGTTTCTCTTGTAAAACTTTTTTTAAAAGCTTCTATGACAGATTTCTATATTTCTTTTCCTTGAAAAGGATGTTAAACCTAATAATGTTACATTAAGACAAATCTTAGAGTAGCCTCTGGTAGACTTTGGGGGCCGCTAAAGACCCGCCGTGTAGCCGGGGCTGATGCACGTTAAATCTGTCAGGGCCCAAAGTCCTCCCATTGGCGTGGTGTGGATGTTAGGAGAGGGGGTGCCAGTTCGGGTGTTGTCCTCGTCACTTGACCGTGGTTCAAAATTACGAGGTCCATCGCGAATAGCCCTCGTGTTGCTTCTAGTGCGATGTTAATAAAAACTAAACTTAACTGGTAGACTTTGGGTTACTCCTCAATATCTTAGTGTTCACGCTTCATCTTAACATAGCATACATTGAGATTCAAAACTTAGATTTTATAATAGCGGCTAGTTTTTATTTAATTTTTGTACAATTGTAGAAATATCAATTTTTTTTGAATAAGGAAAAATGAGTAATATATATAAATCACTAATTACCTGGTATGGGAAGTTTGCAGAGTGGTGTGTCATCTTCATCACTTAAGAAGTGCTCAAAATTAGTAAGTCCATTGTCAATAGCTTTCGTTTTGCTACTTGGTACAACATTAATAAAACAATCACATTACTTTAACTTTGAGGCTGTCTGATGAGAATAAGTTAAAAGAATAAATTTTGATATTGAAAAATCATTAAATTTGTAAAGTTTTTATTTTCTGAAACATGGAAAGTGTGCTGTATAAAGCTTTTAATTCAGTTATTTTAAAGGAGAAGGATTTTTGTTTTAGTACAGATTCTGTTCCACTTTAAAATAACTGTTAAGAGCAAATTGTCTTATGAAAAAGTGTATTTAAATAATCGGCTGAAGTTTAGACTATTTGTATCTTTTTAAAGTAAATAATAATTGTGAATATGTATGTATTGTGACGGGTTCAACTCGAAATAAAAATTCTTCATTCTTTAAAATTTAATTTATTATTACACGACGTCACAGAACAGCACAATAAGACGGATAATACAGAACACATAAAATATTTTGAACAGTTAAGGTAAACATATCACACAAGCTCAACACAAGAGCTTGGAAGAAAACATCACAGTTCCACTACCGTCTGCCACACCCAAAGTTCAACTGGTACTAACGGATAGGATTCATCCGCGCCAATCTTCGGAACTCTTTTCCTCCAGCTGACCGTATCACAGCATTTTCGAGAGGCGACTATGTGCTGCCATCTGTATTAGGAATGATCAATTAAGTGATTGAAGTCTTTAAAGTATCTTAGTTTTAATTCTTGTGTCAGTTTTCTTCTTAATTTTATTTACAGTTATTTTTGTAAACTTTTTACTCCATTGAGATCAAAATTAATGTGAAATTAATATTTCTACAAAATCTGTTTTAATTATTTGTATTCTTTATGCTATATTAACAAGTTCCTTTTTAAGTGGGATATTTTTCAAATGCTTCTTTTAAAAATATTTACAATGTTTTTTGTACTTATCTGTTAACAACATCAGAATACATGAACTACTTTTCTATCGCTAGTAGAGTAGTGACTGCATATTTAATATTGGATTGATGATAAATACTAAATATATCTTTGTAGGAAATTTCAACTTAATTTCTTAAATGTAAGTGTAATTTTCACTTATATACTAGCTTTTTACTTGTACTGTATTTAAAGATACTTTCAGAGTTGGCTATTTAACTAATTATACAATACTACCTTATCAGAATCAAAACAAAAGAAACAATTTTAAAACTGCTCAAGTTTAGAGTTATAGCATATATATGCGTCATATTAATTGCCAATGGAAATTTCAAAGTTGTTTTTCTTTTTCAGATGCTTCATATGACAAATATACGGCAGAGGGAGACACTGAGAAGATAAAAGAATTGGTATACAAAAGCCCTAGTGAGTTTGGTTTGGATTCTGATGAGTTTAATGCCCTTTCAGATGATGGAACAGATTCTGAAAGCAACTTAGAAACAGATTCAGAAGCAGACAACCCACCAGCAAAACGGAA
>BMAW01057401.1:0-28360 GCA_019974015.1 Nephila pilipes | reverse complement strand
GAAATTGTGCTTTAGTTAGTTACGTATTGGCTAAAGAATAAAAATAAAGAGATACCTAGTCATGTTATCAGTTTTTCTATTTATATTCACTTAAATATAACAAACACTTCAGTTGATGTACGAGTACATGTTGCTTTTCTTTCCAACTCCAGCATGATTCTTCTCAAAAAAAAAAATATCTTTAATAACTCCAATAGCACAATTACAAATCATTTAACAAATTTCAATATTGTTTGATTATATACTGTAAAATATGATCATCTGCAGCATTATACACTAGTATTCGAATGTTGAGCATAATTGGTAATTGTGAATAATAAAGGAAATAAAAGTTGGAATGGCAGGAAACAATGTAAAATGGTTAAAAAAATGAGAAAAATACATAAGAACGATAACTTTAACAATGAAAAAAACATAGTTTGAAAGAAGAGAGAAAAAAAGGAGAAAAATATATCATTATAATGTAATGCAATTACACATAAAAACTGATCCATACAGTAAATATATAACAAACTTATAAAATTATTTGCCATCAGAAATATTCTACAATTATTTTTACAGGTTATTTCTAAATCAGATCTGTTTTGAAAAACTAAGATTCTCTAAAGAATAAAATAAAAGATACCTAATCATGTGCATGACACTTTAATTTATACCTTTTTAAATTATAACAAACACTTACATTGCATGTACATCACTTGCTTTTTCTACCAACTTCCTCAATGATTTTCTAAAATAAAAAAAAAAAAATCTTTAATAACTTAACAGTACACAATTACAAACTAGCTTTAAAAAATTTCCAATATTGTTTGATTATATACTGTAAATATATGATTATCATACATTATACACTAGTATTCAAATATTTAGCATAATTGGTAATTGTGAATAATAAAGGAAATAAAAGTTGGAATAGCATGAAACAATTTAAAATGGTTAAAAAAAATGAGAAAAATACATAAGAAAACTTTTACAATGAAAAAAAAACAAAGGTTTGAAAGAAAGCTGGGCATAAGAGTGCATGCTTTAGTAAAAAACAAGTGAAATAAAATGATTACACTGTAGTTTAATAAGGTATGAAGTGATCTCTGAATGCCAAGCACACTGCACAATAATTTTTCATATTTGCTACCACATTGTGGATGAGTTGTGGTCTCAAACAGTTTCAAAGGCCATGCAGATCTCTTTTCAATTCCAGAATAAAACTTGATAGTTGCAAGTTGTCTATTGAACATGTATCACACACACGATAGGATTCAGATAAGGCAAGTGAGACCCCATAGCATGCATTTGATATTTCCTGTAGCAAGAAATTTGTCAAACAGGCTCATAGGGTGACAAGTCACATTAGCATCCACAAAAATGAGGTCTAGATCAACAGCACCTCTAAATAAGATATGAAGAGTTTCCTCTCTGTATCCCTTAGAAGTCACAGACTCCATGCCAAAGGTATTGACGTCTGTTCGGCTATCCAGCATGATGCCTGATTACAATGTGAAAACCCTTGACAGAAAACGACATTATTACCATGATAATCGCATAGAAAAAACAAATCTCCATGTTCTCGCCATATTGTAAATCCACAAAAATTAATGTTCAGACTAAAGCAAGATCCATCACTGAACATCACAAATTACAGTTACAAATAAATTAGTGCATTTGTGCTTTAGACACGAGTGGAATGTACACTGCTGGTCATCTGGCAAACAGACTAACAAGATTGAGTCGTTTGAAAACAATTTGTTTGCTACTTCTATGGCGGCTGCAAACCTTGAACCCAATTTTCTACTAAAACTGTCCCAATGACGTCCTTGTGAATATGATAAAAATATGATTTGATTACATTTCTGAATATAAATGGAAAATATCCCAGAAATTATACCTCTATAATATTAATTTTAATTACATCAAGCAAGTTTCCATTGATTTTTTTGTATCACTTTGACTTTTGTTTAACAAAAAGAAAATAAAATGCATAAAATAAGATATAAACATTACAATTTTTTAGTTTTAATGTGATGGTCTTGCTCATTTGATTCTTTAGTGCAACAAGAAACATGTTATAGCAAGCTAACAAATAAAATTGACGAAAATAAATCAATCTTTTAATTTTAAAAATTTAATTAAACTAAAAATAAATCTAACACACACATAATACTTAAAACATAGCTATTATTTATTATAATGACAAAGGTAATAGTTAAAATTTTCAAAATCTATAACCCAAATAATCTTAAAAAAAAAAAAAAAAAAAAATGCACTGCACAAATCAATTTTCCTGGCACAGCAACTTTTTTCGAAAATGTACTAGCCATGTAAGAAAATCATTTTGCCTATTATATGTAGGAAATCCGTGTTTTTATGTGCCTCCACGTGCTTTCCATTGTATTTGTGAGGCGCGTGTTTGAACAAAGTCAATAGAATAATTAACGGTTTTCCTCAGTCATCAAATCCTTGATTATACTCCTTCAACAACAACATTACAGTACTCTATGGCTCTGTCTTTTTGTAATCAACCTAATTAAAATGTCTTGATTGCGATCATGTAGTGCGACCCAAAACACTTTTCTAATCATGCTCTACACCCTGAAAAACACATTGACTAGTAATAATGCTCCTTATTAAATTTTCTTTTACAAAATTTAGATTCATTCGACTTCAACAACTTTATCCACCCCAATAATTTGTTCGACATGATATAAATTTATTCATGAACGAATTGAGCGACAGCTAAAGTTGGAGAAGAAGCTGAAATCCTTTTCAATATCACAAAAAGCCATACCCTCAATCATTTCCTGGTAAGGGAAAGGGTAGGAAAAAATTTTCCATTAAATTAAGTTTGGTACTGAGGAACCAAGATTCAACCCTCTAGATTTGTCAGCCCTACACCTTTACATCTCCTCCCATTCACTTAGATTTCTTCTTAGAAACTAATCTGTATGGTATTTACGATAGTCCGAAAATTTGATTCCTAAAGTAAAGAAAAATCTTGTAAAATCCCTGAAAGTTCTGTACATGGAAATACCTAATGGTAATACTCTTCTTTCTCAGACTTTTCCGCTTGTTCAGAAAAACCAACTTTAAATTTTCTCTCAATACCCTGATAATTAGAAACATGTATCACTTTTCGCAAGTTTAGTTAGCACGTTAAAAAAACGTTGGAAAAATCTTACCTCGAATACACCTAGACATTGTGAGACATTACTGGGACGAAAGCAGAAATGATCACCGATAACGTATTATCAAAATGGCGCTGATATCGGCTTATCGACAGATTGGCCGGAATGCCACACAATGGGATGTGGTATAGGTTACCACGTTCCTATCAATTATTCTATACTTGGCATATATTGTTTTCTCAAAATTTGGGTGGCGATACTAAAGGCTAGAAATTATTATTTATTTTTTTAAAGATGCAGAAATTAATATTTTCGATTACTCTAACGCCACTGGAAATTAACTCAAAGATTGAGATAAGCTTTTGATGGTTTCTTTTTTTGTATCACTTTATTTAGAAAATCTCATTTTCTAGTATGTATCTCTAAGAATGCATAACATGAATACTTATTCTGATAAAGTCATACGGAAGGAAGTTATATGTTGTGCATTATTTTCGATGAAACGAGTACTTGCTCACACAAATCTATATTTCGTTGAATAAAACGATTGTAACTAAAATTAAAAATAGCAATTTGCAATGTCCTTTCCGTAATATTTTCATAACAGCTTATTTACAAATTAAAATAAATGGAAATTTCCATAATTAAGTTTAAAAATATAAAATAAATTCAAAGTATATATGCTTGATAGCAGTACAAATGTTGTAGACAAATCCTCTAAAACAGTGAATTTCATAGTTATGTATTAGTATGTATCTTTTTTGTCCTATAATATTTTTGTAAAGAAAGTTAAAACATTTTTTTTATAGGTTTAAAAAAATCAGTATTCATGAAAAAAAAATATTGTTCTAACATCAAAATGATGCATTGTACAAAAAGCATAATTTTGAGTTTGAAATGTTTCTTTTTTAAAAAAAAAAAAGAAGAAGATGACTTTTAAAATTACTCTTTTCTTCTAGGTAAATCTTCTAAAATCAATGTTCTGATCAACGGTCGGTATTAAAGTCGTTCGGATTTATAAGCAGTAAAACAAATAGATATAAAATGAAGTTGGTTAGTTTCAAGTAATTTAAAACAAACAGAAAATTGAAAATAAGTTTAACACAATGTTTTTTTGCAAAGAACAGATTTAGCCATCCAGTTAGCTAACTTTTCTATAAATAATTATTAAAGGCATTAAATATTAGAATTAATGTAAACGATGAAATATTGAAATTGAGGAAGTAATATAAGCTACATAAATAGAAATAAAAGAGGAAACGATAAATATTGTTAGAATACAAATTTAAACTAAAGGTAACTAAAATTAAAGGAAACAGTTAATTATTATTAAACTGAATATATTTTAATCAAAATTGAATCCATTTAAAGAAAACACTACTTTGCTAAATTGAAAATATTATTGGCTACTTAATTAAAATTACATGCAAATAAAATATTACATTAAATATATTTCAAGCTAAATGTAATGAAAACTGAAGCGAAAGACAATTTATTAAATAGAATACAAAATAAGCGACATGTAATTAAAATTAAAGCAAGTGATCAATTATTGAAGTGAATATATCTTAAGATAAATGGAATTAAATTTAAAACGAACGATAAATTATTAAACTTTGAAACGGACTGGACCAAAAATACTATCATTAGTAGACATGTCTAACACAACTGATGTTTTTTGATTAAAATGAAGAATTTTGTTTATTATTAACGGTCTGTGTTGGGTTTTTTGTTCTTTTAATGTCTGTTATTAGCAGCTGTTTTTTTGGTTTCTCAAGCTTTAATAATTCTTGATATTCAGCTCACAAAACTTAAGATTTCTTAGAAATTTGAATACACGCTCTATGACAGGATCGTGAATAAGAAAATGTTGCTCCATACTTGCAGCAAGTTAAGCTAACGAGATCAAATGAGCCATTTAATGTTGAACTTCCCCTCTGACTTCGTCATTATCGACTTGTTTATTATCATGACTTTCATAAATTTCATCAAATCGTTCAAATCCAAGAGCTTCTAGCAAACAATTTAGATGTCACCGTTTGCAGTTTCAATAAAAAACAATCGGGTGAATGAATGGACATTTACGGCAGAATAGTGCCCTGAAAGAAATTATCTTTTTTTCCTTTTATCTTTTCCTAAAGCTTTTCTTTGGGAGATAACAACTTATCTTTATGAAAACTGGCCATTTCATTATCATTCAAAGATATAAACATCAGATGAATAGGATGGAATGGATGAATACAAATATTTGTTGGTGTCCTAAATTGTTGTGTGGTGCTTATCAAATGTTTGCAACAAAAGAAAAAATACTTGGACGAGACATAGTTATAGTGTAGATCTATCTCATGATAATGAATGAAAGTATTCTGGAATACAAGAATACAAAGTAAACAAGCCATTAAGTAGACCAAGTCACATGTGTTAACATGCGTGGACATGAATCGACAATCTTCTAGTCACACTGTCAAAATTAGAAATTTAAAAAAAAAAAAAATTGATATTGTTGCTTCATTACTGGAACAAAAATTCGTGTAAAAAAAAATGTGTTTGCTAGTGTTAGTGGGTATTTACATTCAAAAAACGATAAAAAAATACTTTGTAAGAATTCGAGATAAAAGAGTACTTGATTTTTATAGTGAGCAAGTAAATTATTAAAAAATTTGAAAGATTATTGAAATATGATTATTAAAAGAAAATATTGAAGAAGTAAAGAAAATATTGAAAGATTATTAAAGAAAATATTGAAAGATTATTAAAGAAAATATTGAAAGATTATTAAAGAAAATATTGAAAGATTATTAAAGAAAATATTGAAAGATAAGTAAAGATATGAAATGACAACTTGTCACAAATATACAAATATCATTGTTGTCATGTAAGAACGATTCACCAGAGTTTCTTAGAGCTCTAGCTTGATGAGAACTTAGATTTACGATCAGAAAAATTTGAGCCACACCGATACGCACACACCAAGTGAAATACACATAAAACGTTATAAAAAAGATGTTAGATATGCTTTGTTTTTCCATATCCATTTCTACTGGAATTTCTACAATTTATAACAACCAGTTTACTCCAATTATATCTGTCCATTAAAATTTTTAATTTTGCCTTTCATTTCTGACACTTGATCATTCTGCTGTATTTATGCTTTTACCGCATTCCATCCTTTGAACAATCATTGACCTTACAGTTTCGAAATCGTGCAAATGCCAAAATGAAATAAAATGCTTCATTCAAATCCAGTATAACTCTACATATTTGCTAGAGAATCCCAGACACGGTTTGTGTCGTTATTAATCAATTATTTAAAATTTTAAAATGATTTTTTCACGGATTTTTGGACTGTCTCTGCGCTTATAACAACCAGTATTTTTCTTAAAAATGTACTATTAGAATACTGGATGCTAATTTTTGCAAAACAATCTTGCAGTTTATTCCTGAAAATTAAATCACTTAGAAAAAAATTTTTTACAAGTTGATAAGTGTGACAAATGGTAATTAATGGGAGAGTTGTGGTTCACAGAGGTTTAAAGACAATAACACGACTAATAATTTTTCTTTGTTTTCTTGAGCACTTTCATGTTTTAAAATTTATTGGTGATTGCATTCCACAACGTTTTCCTGAATTTCACTTGGTGTGTACATTGTGTGGTATGTGTTGTCGATGTATTGTGTGTTATCAATTTCCGTCATTAGTTTAACCAACTTCCATCAAGCTGGGCTCTGAAACTTTGGAGAATCGTTTTACTCACACTAACAATGCAATTTGATTTGCGACAGTTTTAACTATATATTTCAATAAGTTTAATAAGTCAAAAATCCTTCACTCAATCTTTTAAGTTGAGGGAGGAAAAAATTTCTTTCCTCATCTGGGAACACCGGGAATTCCACATACATCACATGAGATATCGTAAAAATTTTCTACTCACAAAAGGGAGATAGTAAGGGTTGCTGATTTTTAGTCAGTAATCATTCGCAAGAAAGAAAGATTCCAATATTTGACGCCGTGTCATATCACAATAATTTTTTCTGAATTCTGGTTCCCATTTTTAATAGAACTACTTACAAACTTTCAAATGCCTGTTTTGATTTTATATTATGAATTTTTTTTTTATACGCTCACAAATGTCTCTTTTTAAGTAAATTTTAAAGTTAAAAAATAAGTTTTCTAGAATTTGATGTACAGCATTTCAGAAGTACTAAGAAAGTGGAATTTAAATGATTGGCATGTCGACTAGAAATCATGAATTAATAAAAAAAATATTAGATTCATAACTTTTATTTGCTCCATTCGCAATTTTTTAGTCTACCAAATTACTAAAAATAACTTAATCTGAAAAAGAATTTATTGTATCCATTGCTTACTTATGAGATAGATTGATGAAGGATGTGGTGCTATATAGGCTAATATCCTTTAAGTATGAGAAAAATATTAATAAGGCAGTATATAATAAACATTTGCCTGTTAAAATAATTTTAGAATGTTTTGAAAAAATTTATTTTTATTTTTGTGCAATGTTTTCATGCTCCTTAAAAAATAATAAAGTTCGTTTATGTTTTGTCCACGTTTTTGGGTCTAGAAGAGTATGAAGCGTAATACATGTAGATTTATCTACACTTAGCCAATCATACTCAAATTGACCTCACCTCACCTTCACGCGGTTAGATCTGGTAATTCAAAAATATTTGGAAGCTAAGATGGAAAGGCTTGTATGTGTTGCAAAATTTTTCAGTATATAATATTCAATAAATGATTGATTAAAATAAAATTATAAATAAATTTTTTATGTGTTCATCAGGTGTTTGTTTTGAATTTATTGTATAATAATTAATATACTTTGTCATTTTATAAAAACGTTGTTTTTAAAAAAGTTTGTTTTTATCTTGAATTACTTTTACTTCAGTTATGGGATTCTTCTTACTTTTCAGAGAAATTTGTGTAATTTAAAATACTTTTATAAAGACGAGTTTTAATTCTGTGCAATGCTAGAAGAGATAATGGGAATTTGATTTAAATTTATATTAAATTTCTCAAAAATTCAAGAATTAACTCTTTTTTCTTTTAAAAAATATAAATAAAAAAGGAAAATACAATTTCATGAAATATAAACTGTGAAATTTAAATATAATCATTATGATGAATTGAATTTAATACTGTTATATTAATATTATTTTGCAAACAGCATGACTGATTTCATAAAATTTAAGCGTTAGAACTATGGGAATAATTATATACAAAATTATTATTATTGGAACAAAATACGGTTTCATAAGGTTTGGTTTAGTTGGTTTTATTAACATCGCACTAGAAGCAACAGGAAGTCTATTGGTGACAGACCTCAGAAGTTTGAGCCTCGTTCAAGAAACGACACCTGAGCTTGCACTCCATCTCCTAAATTTCACACCACTACAACGGGAGGAATTTGAACCACCACAGATTTAACGTGCATCAGCCCCAGCTACATGACGGGTCTTAAGAGAAATCGAGTCTCGAACCTACGAATGCACGAAAAACGCCACCTGTGAGTCCGCTACCATAACTACTAGATTACCGCGGCCACTATAGTTTATTAAACTGAATTCAGATGTTTGGGTGAAACTTATTTTTTCAATATATCTTGTTCATATTTCAATTATATTATAACGCGTTGTGGAAATCACAAGATGAAATTCTTATCGATTCAATAATTGTTCACTGCGAAAAACGGTTATTCAAAATCGAGTAGAAAGTGCTCACTTTTGAATACTTCACATACTCAAAATGGCTCCTATCCCAACGTATTCAAATTTGAGATTCGCACATACTCATTTTTAGTAACAAGCACATACTCAGAATGGCAACTTCACGTACTCACTTTTGAATACGTCACATACTCAAAATAGTTCCGATCCCAACATACGCATATTTGAGAATCGCACATACTCATTTTTGTATGTACTCAAAATGGAAACTTCACATACTCATTTTTGAATAAAATTCTGTATCAATTATGAGTGTGGAATAGAAAAATGAGTGTCATGTATTTATTTGTGAATCTGTTACTGCATCAAATATGAGAATCAAACAATCCAGTGAGTATGTTTTGAATTTATTTTCCGATACTGTTTGTATCGAAAATGAATTTTAAACAGAAAAATATAAATCAATTTAAATCTTCAGGGAAATAAATAAGCGCTCCTTTAT
Source organism: Nephila pilipes (assembly GCA_019974015.1). Classification (NCBI taxonomy): domain Eukaryota; kingdom Metazoa; phylum Arthropoda; class Arachnida; order Araneae; family Nephilidae; genus Nephila; species Nephila pilipes. The sequence goes on along the minus strand of BMAW01057401.1, from coordinate 19,054 downwards.
TTGCAAGTGTAATTTTCTTCATCTTATATATTATTTAACATACACTTTATGAAGTTTTTGTTACAAAACTTCCGATTCAAAATTCTTTCATTTACTGTGTGTAACAAAACTGTTACTTTTAGAAACAAAAATACAACTGTTATGTGATCATAAACTGTAATTTGAACTTATACCTCAAATTTAAATCAATTCGAGTGGTTAAGTAAATCTTAAATTAACAAAAATTAATTCGATTCAAGAGTTAAAATCTTTTCAAAACAAATGTGTAAGGAATCTGAGCTATTAGTTACAGAAGTAATTGAGTTCATTAAGAATTATATTTATATTTTTAGAAGCACTATATAGTTTTGTTTCCTATACGTGCAGAAAATGGAGTTTTATTTAAAAATCAGTCATTTAATAAGGTATTAGAAATATCTTGGAAACATTAAGATGAATATTAGATTTTCCATTATAAAAAAAACTTACATTTTTTTACATGTACATTGTTTGCAGTATTTTTTCCCCCATCCAATATATATTTACTTTTTAATTAACATCATAACTAAGCTAATACCTAAAATTAATGATTCGCTGTACTCAGAAAAAATAAATCCGTATCATATTTTTGTAAAATTTATTCTGAATATCATACACAGATATCGGGTATTTAAAAATAAAACATTCACAATTTTGAAACAAGAATATTAAAAATTAATATTTTAACTCCTGCAGATGAAGGTATGTCGCTTTAAAAATCACTTATAAACACTGCTATATAATTCATGCTATATTCCAACTCTATCCCCATTCGTACAACATTGCTTATGTTTTAATGTAGCTTACAATGAGGTATTTAAATATAGGCAGTTCTCATATGTAAAGGTAAACAGATTTTTTACTTCTTTCAAATCAACATTATGTCAAATTACTAAATGTGAGTGAAAATACTTCTAGAAGCAATATATAGTTCTGTTAAAATCCTATACATGCAGAAAATTGAGTTTTATTGAAAGCTCAGTCTTATAATAATAAGTTATTGGAAATATCTTGGAAACATTATGAAGAATATTAGATTTTCCATAGTAAAAAACTTAAGTGTACAGCATTTTTTTTTTTCATCTAATATATAAATATTTTCTTTTGAATTTACATCATAACAAATCTAATACCTAAAATTAATGATTCGCTGTACACAGAAAAAATAAAACTGTATCATATTTTTGATTCAGGTTACTAACAACGAGTGAAAATGCTTTTCAAACAACGCTGTTTCAAATAAATATGCTATTTATGCATCGTTATTATGTAGACAGTTAATTTTTCGAGAGAGAGGCAAGTCATCTACACAACCAATTAATACAGCTATATTTTTGGAATATACTTAACCATTATAGTATAAACTATTACGTGTAAGGATTTCTGCTTTGTCTGTGAAACCATCCAATCTATATAGCAGTTCTTGATGCTTTGAATTATGTACTTTGACACACTTAGATCCCAAAACATTTGTTATACAAGGAATTTTAAAGTTTTTTTTTTTACTTAACACATGTGCCATTTTTAATTGGTGTTAGCGGATTAAAATTTACTTGGACAGAGCTTGTCTCCTTATGATTATAAAAAAATATCAATTTAACAAGATTTTTTTTTAGAAATATCACAAGTGTTTTCAATTAAAGCAAAGCAGTATGGTCATATTACAGCATAGTTTTTTTTGCATTACGTATTATACAATAACATAAATCTAATTTAAACAACATGGATCAGTTCATAATTAAAACAAAATATACGTTATGCATTAGTTTGTAAATACATGTAATTTTTATACATAATGTCACAGATTGTAAAGAAATTTTGGAATATAGAATAATAAAAAGTATTGAAACTGATTAACGTGTTTCATTTTGACAATTGGTTTTGTTCATTTTGTAATTTCTGATTTAAAAAAAGTATTATAAATTTTACACGAAATTACTCCCTTAGAAAGTTTAATTGCGTACAAAAGTATTTTGTAAACTTGCCTATGTTAAGACTTGTAAGCCATTTTATTGGTTACCCACCTTTAAAAGCGGAATTTTAAATTATGTGATTTTAGCACTTAGATATGCGTCATGATGTACATAAACTTTTTCAATTTTGTTTTGACCTATATTATGTTTTACTGCAACAGCCACTGCCATAATGTTTTAGTGTTGCTTAAAGTCGAGTTCACTTTTGACCTGAATAAATCAAATAGTATGACTTATTAGGTATTTAAGTAAATACGTAAAACTTGCAACACAATATTTTTTAAACAATGTGCCAAAAAAAAAAAAAGGTTAACATTTATTACATTCACCATGTAATTAAATTTGTCATAAATCACACATAAGAAAAATTAATAATTTTACCAACATATATGTCTTCCAAAACAAACCTTTGTGGTATGTGTTAACATCGGATTTCTCTATGAGAAAGATGTTTACATCTTGTATATTAGTTTTATTTCAATTCATATATTTAATACAATTCTCACATTATTCAATTATTTACATTCAATTCGAAAAAATCTGAGTATGATTTTATACATCTATAGACTTATTCTCGTTTAATTGTGTAGTTAAAATGTTGCTCAGTAAGCCTATTTAAACTTGCTTCTTGCGTTTGTTTGTACACTTCCGAAATGTATTTTTGAGTTGTTAACGGCTATTTCAGCCTTTTGTTTTGATTACGCTTATTTTGTATTTCAAATTATTACATGTTTTAATATTGTTATTCATCATTAGATCATCGGTTGATTCTGTCATGTTAAAAATAAGGGCCTCAATATTTATTTTAGTATTGTAATTATTTTAAACCCTCTGAAAAATACATGTGAATACTTAAAAGTGTAATTACGCTCTTCTGAATTATAGTATATTTTACATATAAACACTTTATATTTATCAGGCTGATTGTTTAAAAAATAAAGCAATATTGGATTAAACTATTTTCTCTTTTAATCAGGATACATAATTAAGCTGGAACAGTTATATAACAATTTATAATTTAAACGGGTGCAATTTTGTACCTTGAAGGGTTTTTTTTAATATGTTTTGCACAAAAAATTAATTTAATCATAAGTTGATTAAGTTGATATATGAGATCCACCTTATTCCATGAAAAATTAAATATCTCTTAGCCATAATAAAGAAAGGAGGGGAAATACTTGTTCGCTAGACCGAAGAATCCGTTCTATTTTTCTTGGCTCTACTTTGGCGTTTACTTTCTCGTATTGTTAGCGAAAAAATGTTGTAACCCTACACGAAAAAGTCCGGTTTAGAGAGGGGTCATTCTACCCTCTGTGATGCTGCCACCGACTGACCGCAAGGAAACATTTTCGACACCACGTGCTCTACTGCTGGAACTTTAAAAAACGTAGCCTACTTGACGTGTTGCACTCAAAGTAAGTAACACGTCCTGTATTTTTGTAGAAATAACAGGTCAATTGAAAAGTCACCGGCCTACCATAGTAAAACACACTTTTTTTTGGCAAAATTAGTTTTTTTTATTCAACATAATTCCCTTCAAGGATGATACACTGATTATAGTGACCCTCCAACTTTTCGATACCGTTTTTGAAGTACGATTTGTCCTTTGCTTCAAAATAGGCCTCAGTTTCGGCGATCACCTCTTCATTCGACGAAAATTTCTTCCCAGCGAGCATTCTTTTGAGATCTGAGAACAGGAAATAGTCCCTGGGGGCCAGATTTGGAGGTGGATGAGGAAGCAATTCGAAGCCCAATTCATGGATTTTTGCCATCGTTTTCACTGACTTGTGACACAGTGCATTGTTTTGGTGAGGCAGCACTTTCTTTTTCTTCAAATGCGGCCGTTTTTCGGCGATTTCGTCCTTCAAAGGTTCAATAACACTATGTAATAGTCGCTGTTGAGGGTCCTTCCTTTTTCAAGGTAGTCAATGAAAATTATTCCATGCACCTCCCAAAATACAGACGCCACAACCTTGCCAGCCGACTGTTTCGTTTTCCCACGCTTTGGAGCGAGTTCATCGAGTGCAGTCCACTCGGATGACTGTCGATTGGACTTCGGAGTGAAATGATGGAGCCATGTTTCATCCATTCTCACATATCGACGCAAAAACTCGGGTTTATTACGGTTGATCATCTTCAAACACTGCTCCGAATCATCAACTCGTCGTTGTTTTTGGTCAAAAGTGAGCTCGCGTGGCACCCACTTTGCACAGAGCTTTCTCATACCCAAATATTCGTGAATGATATGATGTACACGTTCAGTTGATATCTTTAGAGTGTCTGCTATTTCATTCAGTTTCAATTTACTGTCATTCAAAATCATTTTGTGGATATTTTTAATGTTTTCCTCGGTAACAACCTCTTTTGGGCGATCACCGTCTTCGGTGCTCATTTCATCACGTCTAAACTTAGCATACCAATCCTTGATGGTTGATTTTCCTGGGGTAGTGTCCGAAAACTCGGCGTCAAGCCAAGTTTTTGCTTCAACTGTATTTTTTCCCTTCAAAAAGCAATATTTTATCAAGACGCGAAATTCCTTTTTATCCATTTTTTGCACAATAACAAAAGTTGCTTCACTCAAAATGGTATAATTCACAAACTAAGGATCCGACCGCTGTCAAATTTATACACGCCTCTTTTGAGGGTTAGGGCTAACTAAAAACATATGGATTTAATTCTAGTAGCGCCATCTATGTGTCAAGCCGGTGACTTTTCAATTTACCTGTTAAACAACAAGACACATTCCTAAAATCATATTAGTGATAATCCAAACATTTATAAATGTTTTTACAATTTATAATGAATTATACATCTCTACAGTATTTGTGTCATGTATTGAATAGAAAAGAAATTGTTTTATTTATTCGGTGTGCATGAAGGTTGGAGTTCATGAATAGAATGAAATCTGAATATACTGCACCAAATATTTATTAAAAATTTTGCAATAATTTTGGGCCACTTTATAAAAAGAAACCAAGATATGAAATGTCTGTGTATAAGCCTTAATTATATAAAAATCAAATTTTGAATTACAACATAAACAATTAGTCATTTCTAACCCCAAGTCATAGGAGTTTAAATTGGATTACTTAAGAAATGTGAGACAATAGTGATGAAACACAAGACAATCACTTATAATATGATGAACAGTGAGATATAACAGGAAGGATGCCTGATTAGATTGTGAAAATTTGATTCCAAAATATACATTAAATTTGATTTAAATTAAAACCATATTCTTTAAAAAAATATATTCTGAAATATCTTTCCCCTGTCATAAAGCATCTGAAATTTACTTCAATTCATAATAGAATTAATCAGGAATAAAAATTATTTTTGTCAACATTTTATTCTGAATGTATCATTTCTAACTTTTTGATTACCACACAGTATTTTTGGAATAAAATACGGATGTACAATTCTTCGAAAATAGTAAAACCTTAACACCTTAAATACAAATATATATCTGAAAACCAGATAAAAATGTATAATAATTTCTCTGAAAACGTTTTGAGACTTAATACAACGTTCGTTTTAACAGAAATCGAAATCGTTCGTATTATAACTAATTTCCCCTGGTATCTAAGAAACTCAGTGATGCACAATGAGCTCAGAATTCCCCAAATAATCAAACATATTAATTATCTTTCCAGGCGCTTCGACTTAAGACAAAAAACCCTAACAATCCACTAATTAGAGCAACGATTCTTTTTGCACACAATAATGACATCCATACTCAACTCTATTTATTGGTAATAATTATTTCCATCTCATCACACCATGAAATCCGATGCATTCCAATTCAAACCCTTGCCTGCCAAATTTCCATTCAATAAATATCCCTACCCAACAATTCAGAAGAAGAAAAAAAAAAGGGGGGGGGGTACTCAACCTCAACTCATCTCATTCATAAATAGCTGATAAACAGATGTCTTTAACACACAGCTCATCCATTAGGGTTTGCCCTACAGGGTCCCTCCTCTTTACAGTTCAAAAAAGCAATAGAAAACATCTGACAACCAAGACACCTGCTTGGTCCATTATCACCACTCCTCAATCTTTCACCCATTCTCTCTACTCTCTTTATTATTTTGAGTTTCCCCAAATAAAAATATAATCCATCTATCCTATATCTTCCTCATAAAAAAGAGGTTATACTATTTTAATAAGAAATGTATATTATACAAAAATATTTTGATCTTTCTCAGGAGTGAAGGGGGTAACAAAAGAAATAAAATTTTTTTAAAAACTTATATTTAATCAAAATCTCATTAATTAAAAATTAATAAAGAAAACATTATTTCTACCTTATATTAATCCAATATTTTCAATTCTTTTTTCCCTCTCTTTTTTCATTCATTCATGAGAAACGAAATATGCTAATGCTCATATGTAAAATGCTTGTTTTACTTCTAAAAACTATTTCATGGCAAAATTCACATTGTGTAAAGAGCTCGCCCGACTGGCACTCCTTAAGTATTTGAGATTGTTACTTGGTTTGATACGAGAACTGTACTTGCGTGATGAATGATAGAAGAATTTCAGATAAGGTGACCTTAAGATAAGGTGACCTTTCAGACAAGGTGCCCTTAAGATAAGGTGACCTTTCAGATAAGGTCACCCCTTCTATGCCTTTTAGGACAAGGATACCCTAAAACCACAAAAACGTTCCACTTCAATAGAAATATGCATTGTGTACTTCCTAGTTCCGAGAATTCTCTGGAATGGGAAAAAGTCTCTTTTCGTAAAAAGGGGGAGAAAGTTTCTTCAGTAAAATACTTTAAAAGCGTTGACTTTTTCTTGTTTAAAATGTTTATATAATTTCGAGAAAATTTCATTGGAAGGTTTATTATACCTTTCTAACAACATAAGATGTAATTCCAATCCACTAACCCCCTAAAAAATGTAAATAAACCCTCTTAAAAATGTATTAACCAATATAAATATATCAATGCTATAATATCTGACAATTATTTTCATTCCCTGCGTGCATGAAGAGTTCTTACATGTTTTCCATTATATTAAGAATTAATTAACTATCATTAATAACAAACGTGATTTACAAAAATAGAGAAAAGAAACACATTTGAGTTTCAAAGTTAAAAAAAACTAAACGAGTCTATAACTATTAAATAGGTCTGGATTCCAAATAAAGAAGTATGCAAAGAGAAAAGCTTAGGAGCTATTATTCTTGTTATATTTTACACTTTTAATCAGTCGGGGGCCAAAGTCCTCCCAAGGGCGTGGTGCGGAAGAAAGAAAAGAGGGGGTGCCAACTCAGGTGTCGTTCTCGTCACTTGACCGAGGTTGAAATTTACGAAGTCCATCGCCTATACCCTCGTGTTGCTTCAGTGTGACGTTTATTAAAACTTAGCTAGTTATATTTTAAGAAAAAAAAATGCTAAATTTATTCGTTTTTCAAAAATCCAAATGTATAGCATTCATATTCCAGAATTTTTTACTTTCCATTTATTTGTGGAAAGCAAAAGTTAAATATTTACTTTGAAATTATCTTTTATTTCTACTCCTAAATTTTTCTAATCTATCTGGACGTTTGATATGTCCGTTCTCGGAAGAGCTTCACAATAAAAAGAAAAAAAAAAAAAAAAAACAATAATCCGACATTATTTCCTCCCCCCTCCAGATAATCAGAACTCTCATTATTATTCCATATTGCCACTTAATTCTTCTAATGAATAAGCTGCGTGTAAAATTTTTCTAATTTTTGTACTTATAAGATTTCAGATTCATCTCGCGACGCCCACGCTCCACTAATTATGATTTGTTCCAAGAAATTTCATTGCATAATCGGTCAATTAAACAGTCAAACAGGTAAAACCTTAAAACTTCTAATTCTCATTTAAGAATGATTAAAGATTTTATTACGAATTTGGACGGAAACTTTCTCGCGATCTCAGCCAAAAGATAAACGATAATCAATAACCAAGAAGAAAAAAAAAAGGTGGGGGGTGGGTCTAAACCAGGGGCAAATAATTTGGATCTAAGACCAATCTCACCTATTTGACATCCGCTTAATCTTTTGGAACTAATGTTATTTGCCCAAAGTGCATTAATAACTTCCCAATTATTTTTTTTATTACTATATACTTCTCCTAATTATTCTTTATTTACTATACATAGAAATGCTAATTTACATAAATCACAGTTCATTCACAAGTCGAGGTTTTCAACTCAAATAATTCTTTAGGGGAGCCATAAAGGTTAGTTGAAAGGAAATATGAATGAGAACAATTACAATCTCTGCATTAAACTACATTTCATATTTAACAAACGGTATTTGTCTAATTTAAGACATTGGTTGATAATATATTTGCTAAAACAGCAGAAAAACATCATTATTTAAGACTTCGTAAAATTGCACTGTTTTCACTAAAAAATTACAAAAATTATGAATAATACTTTATTCTAAAGATAATCAGAATTTGCCAATCTCCATTTTGTTTAAGGAAATTCCTCAACAATGTGTTTCTCAGTAATGAATAAAGATTAAAAGTAATACGATATTATAATAAAACCTCATCCTGTAATACTCGGTGAACAATGGCTAAGGATGGATTACAAAATGGATCGCAGAAAAAAATTGAATGGGGGAGGAGAGGATGGGATATCTACACCATGGAGTACGACGCAATGTTCCACACGTTAAACCATGCTTTGCACAATGTTATTCTGCAGCTGTTGAGACAATTATCTTGCACATCTGTTAGATCACAGATCAGAGTTTTCTGATCTGTTTCTCTACGTTTTCTCTTTTCTGTTCATTTGTTGAATGATAATTTCTACAAACAAATCATTTACCCCAGGGTTTCCAAACGTTTTTTGAGCTATGCCCCACATAAGCCTTTCTAAAATTCTTATGCTCCTCCCCCTAACATATACACCATTTTTAATATTCAAAAATTGAAATGCTCACTAAAGGAACTTGAATGATGGGTTTTAGAAGAAATAACTTGGAAATTATTCAGCAAACACAAAAAATAAATTTTCAAAACGCACAATGGCGAACTTAAATTCAAGTACAAAATAATTTTGATGAAAGATTTTTATGTTATGTTTCAATTTTTAGTAATTATTTATTTCTTAAATTTTTGAGATCCTTAAGCTTGTTGCAAATTGGTGTTATGTTGGGTTTCAATTTAGTTAAATTTAATTTCTAGTCTATCAAGTCTTGTTATATCCAGTTGATTTTTTTTTAGCAGAAAATCATTTATGACACTAAATCAACAATTAGCTAAATATGAAGATGGAAATGGTAACAATTGCTCCTTTGGTTGTATTTGGAATTTAATTTCGGTTTCTTCACAAAGCCATGCCATCTCTCCTTAAGTATTAAATAAAATTTTAATTGACTCATCGTTTTGCATTTCTGCAAGTTCTTCTTTCTACTACATAATTGAAATATCAGAGATATCTACTAACATTGGCTGCATCATCTAAGTTGAAAAATGAATTTTTTTTCAAGTTAGAAAATCTTCCCTTTAAATCAGCCGATTAAAATTTCAGATGACTATAATATGTACAGTGATAACAGTCCCTTCAAATTTTTGGAGCCAATGAAACTTTAAAAAATTTTCGTAGTGAAATAAGTCTATTCAATAAAGGTAATAAATCCAAATATCTTCGCTTTTGCATTGGTAAGATTTTTATTAGTTCCATCAAGTTGTTTAGTTAATAGTTTAGTTTTTCAAACATATCGACTAAATAACTTATATATGCCTCGCCATCAACCGTTAACAGATTTTTGATTTCAGATTTCTCACTTAAAAAATAACCGAGAGTATCAAATAGTTCAGAGCATGGAGGTTCCAACTCAGGTGTCGTCCTCGCCACTTGACAGAGGTTCAAAATTACGAGGTGTGTCGCTAATAGCCCTCGTGTTGCTTCCAGTGCAACATTAATCAAGCCAAACCACACCTTTTTGAAGGGTTTTCACATTGTAACTAATTTTGGGTCAAAACTTTAAGTGCTTTTTTCTCATATTATAAGGCATTTAATTGAGCAGAAATTTTCTATACTCAATTGTTTTGGATGAAAATAGGATAATTTAACTATAATTAATAAGAATTAATTCATTGAACCTAATTATTACATAATTAAATTTTACTCATAATTCCAACTGTTTAAAACGTGAAACAGTCGAATATTGACACCATCTGATTAAAATATCCCCTCGTAACATTTTAAGGTATAAAAAATTATTTTACGCAAAATGTGAAGTTTGAAAGAGAAAACCCATGTTTAAAAAACTTTTCTTACCAGTGTTTTATTTTCTATTTTTAGTATATATAATTTTTTCAAGTGGTTTCTGCTTTTATACCTCATAACTGTTAAATGCCGTTTGTAAAGATAACTAGGATGTTTCAGTTTTCTTTTTAAGTTATATCATTTTTCTTATCATATACATATGGTTTTTTTAGTAAATATATAATCTTTTAGGCGAAATACTATGGGGCAGTGGTCTTCAACCTGGGTTCCTCGAAATATTAGGGTTCCCTGGAACTTTGACAGGGATTCCACAAGAGATCACTATTAGTTTAACAAAAGTGCCAAAATTTAAGTAAAATTTTAATTTCTTTTAAAGATAGAATTCTTAAAAGCAGTTTTCTTGTAAAAATATTTATAAATAAATATTTTATGGATAAAATAAAATCTTGAATTTCGTGAAAGTCACGTGTTTCAAATACATTAATCGAGACGCATTAGGTCACATATTATTCTCCGTTCTTTGACTCAGATAAAGAATCACCCCCTTATATCACTATTTTCAAGTATAAAGTAAAATTGACGCCAATCTTTTAAAATTGAGATTTTGGTGAGATTGCATTTTGAAAGACAATATTGAATGTTTTCTTAATTTGCATATTATTTTAGTAATCGATAACGTTAATATTGATAAAAATGTAAAAATTTGTTTGGTCCAACATTTATCCGATCTGCGAAAGACATTTCTTGAATATTTTCCTTTCAGAAAGAGAAATTATCTTAGATCTGAAATCTTTTTCAAGACTGTGACTAACCAATCAAAGAAAGAGAACAATAAATTGATATATCGACCGACATTCAACTGAAACTGAAATTTAGTCAAGTTGTCATTATGTATTTTTGGATTGACATCAGAAAAGAATATCCTGAAATTACCAAAAGAGCTATTGAACATCTAATATCATTTGTTTCAAACTAAGCATGGGAAAAATCTTTCTTTTTGTATGCTGAGACAAAAACAGATTGGGTGCTGAAGATGACATTAGGTTGCAGATTTCAACAATTATTCCAGAGGCAAAAATACTTTGCAATAAAAAAACAATTACAGCCAAATTATTAAAAAAAAAAATTCTTTTCGGTGATTTGTTATAATTTAAAATATCGTTGCTTTGTTTATTATTCATACAGAATATATTTTCGAAAACCAAAAATATACTTATCAGCTACCTTAATATTCATTATCTTGTTAAGATGTTTCTATTATGATAAAGCAAAGATGCAATAATAATTTTGTAAATTTGAAAAGGATAAAGCTTTAACGTTGTATTTTTTCTTCTCTTTGATCAAGAGGTTAGTAGTAAGCTCCGTAAACCGGGGTACGGAAGTGACGTCATACTCCCCCCCACCCCCTTTATGCGTTGGTCTGGATATACTGATAAGGTTATCATGTGTACCTACTATATCGATAAGGGACAACACCCCGTTATCATTGGGATTGTTATTTACGAAGCAATAAGCTCGTTGTGTTGGTATACGCGTGCTATTCTAGTTAAATGAACATAATTTAATAAATAAATTAAAAGTATTTTTACTGAAGATAAATTAAAAGATTTTTTTACAGGAATTAGAAGAAATGTATTTTGAATAAATGATTCTCTTTTGCGCGTGAAGTTGGATCGGATATTTGCTTAGTACATTTTTTTTTTTTCGTTGGAATGAATATATTTTAATCTGAATTAATTGGAAGATATTTTTTGATTTCCTCGCATAAGGTTCAGGAACTGGATATTATTTTACCCACTTTTTTTTTTTTCGTTAGAATGAATAGATTTTGAACAAAATAAATTTTTATCTTAATCTTTTTTACGCACATTTTTTATTTTGCATGAATATAAGAACTTGAATGTAAAATTATTTATAATTGATTAATTATTATTTAGTTGAAATTTAAAACTTTCGTATATGCGTACATTGTATCGTAACGAAATGATTATTATTTTTACAATTGAAAAGAAAACGCTTTTTAAAACACCATTTTTTTAAATTTTACCTTCTTGCTCAAACATTATTAATAAACATCTAAACATTCTATGAAAACTCTAACCGATATACTATAAGAAACAATTTTTTATATGAATAGGAAATGAATTTAATTTTTTTATCCAATGAATATTACTATATTTTTGGAAGACTAACACAATCTTATTTAATGTAAGATATTCAATGTTTAAATGATTTTACTACAATTTTTTTTACTGTAATAATTATTTAATGATTACTTCTTGAATTATTTTTCTGTGACACACACACACACACATATTCAGCTTTTTCGAAAACTCACTTTTAACAATCTTGTTTAATATTCAACAATTTTATTATTTTTTTTTTTATTGTAACAGCTCAAGTTGATTTTTTGTTTCATGTATGCATTCTTTTTCTAACAAAGTTTAGCTAAATGAATTAACTGAATAAATTTAGATCGAATTGTTAAGTATAAAAAAAAACCTTAACGTATGAAATAATTACCAGTAAGTTTATTGAAAATATACTGTTGATATTTGAAAACATTTTAATTTAGAGTTTCTACGTTTCTTATCTCATTTTCTTGATTGTATTTGCTTCGAAATTCTAGGAAACATCTGCGTACCGATAAATGCGGTGCCGATAGCCTGTGCCCCCTTATCTAGTATATATTGTCAAAGAAGGATTTCATTTCAGAGGGTTATGTAGATTTTTACTTTGGGATCGTTCTGGTAAAATATCTTATCGCTGATACAACGAAAGTTTACTCATTTGTGGAATCGGAATTTCCAAGGGTTATGTTGGTTTAACTGTGAGAATGTTCTGGTAAAATATTTAATCTCTGTTACAACAAGAGGGTAGATTTACTTAATCACGGTAGAAGGATTTTCTGGACTTTTATGTTAACTAAAATGTTTGGAAAGTTCTGATAAAATATCTTATCACAATGAGGGGGATATATCTATTAATTCATGGAAGAGGGATATTTCTGAGAAATACTAAACTTATTTCTGAAAAGTTCTGGTATGATTTCTAATCACAGATAAACGAGGTTGAGATCTGTGATCACAAATAAACTGTGATTGGTTGAAAATGACGTAGCTACTTTTGCAGCGACGCTCTTCTACTACAACGTTATAAGTTAAAAGGCCTTACTCAACCAGCCCGAAGAGATATGTGGCGGTCGCGAAACGGCAGCGTAGATTCGAACCCTGGACCAAGGGATCCGAAGATGACGGGCCTACCAATCAGGCCGAAAAGATATCTCTTCGGGCTGGTTGAGTAAGGCCTTTTAACTTCTAACGTTGTAGTAGAAGAGCGTCGCTGCAATACTCCCCCTCCAGTATCAACGCAGCGTGATGATACGGAATGGAGATAATGGTATTTTGTTCAGAAGGTTTTTGTCAGAAGGCGCCGAAACGTGCGCCAGAACCGAAATATCACTAGTAGTGAGTTGCATGCGCTTGTCTTAGACACACAGAGACAAGTGTTTTTGCATCGGAACATATGCAAACAGTAGGTATAGGCCGTGCTGCCACCTAGTGCTCAAGCCCTGAGTCACCACTACGGTGATCGTCGGGGCATATGCAATCAGTAGGTACAAGCAGCCGTGCTGCCATCTAGTGTTCTTGTCCGGGGTCACCACTTGTGGCGGTCGCGAAACGGCAGCGTAGATTCGAACCCTGGACCAAGGGATCCGAAGATGACGGGCCTACCAATCAGGCCGAAAAGATATCTGCAGCGACGCTCTTCTACTACAACGTTAGAAGTTAAAAGGCCTTACTCAACCACCGAAGAGATATTTTTCGGCTCCTGATTGAAGGCCTGTCGTTCGGACCGCTCTTGGTCCAGGGTTCGAATCTACCCGTTTCGTCGCCCTCACTTATAAGAAAACTTTGATTGGCTGAGATATAGTATGACATCACTATTTAATAAAATATATAGGTCTGCATTTTCAAACCCTTTTATTTGATTTTATTCCTTGCTAACTTACCATTTGAGTGTTTTGACGATTTTAGTTTTTGGATTTGCACGAAACAAATTTAGTTTCGAAATGGAATCAACTAAAGAGAACTATTAGCGATAGTAGGTTCTTTTTACTTAACATGTTAAGTTCAGTTTAAAAAAAATATCCAAGACTGTTCTATGGTTTATTCATTCGTCTTATTTTGAGAATACTTATTTTGAATAAAGTGTATCTTAATACATTTTATGATTTGTTTTAATTATACGACTTTAATCAATAATTCTGGATTATAGACAGCGTTGAGCCGTTCTGTTTATTTAAGTCACATTGATAAATTAATATGTGTTTTATTAACTGGATGTATTCTTTTTTACATAGGATTCTGTTTTGAGTGAAGACTACGTCTGTTTGACAAGCGACGATGAAGTAAGTGAATATATTATTGAAAACTTTTTTTAGAGTGAAGTTATGTAGTTCTGATTTAAATTATTTTGTACTGTTATTTAAGATTATTACTGAGCAGTCAGGTTCTTTAAGCATCTCCTTTTTGAGAATCACCCCTAGCTCAGGTTTGGTATGGAATGGAGTTATTATTTTTTTATCCTACATCTAAAAATTTAGTTTTGATTATAAGTAATTTATTTGTATCTTCAGTACAGTGCATTTTTTTTTTTGTTAATGTGTTTATTTTATTTTACTGTAACATTTTTTGCTTACAGTTGAGGATGCAATAATTTTGAGGAAGATCAAGAGCCGCAATCAACTTTCAGGCCAAGAAGAAATAATTTTTCGAGCCGAATCGACGAATGACAACTTCCTCCTATGATTTAGAGAGGAATCATGCTTAGGTCACAGTTGTCAACACGCGTTTCTGAAGACGTGAGCTTTTTTATAGCCCAGAATCCGTAAACCTGAATGCTACTGATCTGATCCGATTTTTTGTATTCAGGCAGGGGGGGCTAGATAGCCGATATCTACATTTTTATCCGCACTATGTTTGTTCTCTTACGGCAGGAAAAGTACTTTCTGCTGTAATGAAAATGTTACAGTCAAGGATTGATTCAGGCTGGACAACGGAGTTTTACGGTGGATTCAATAACAGGTGAGAGACTGTACAGCAGGTAAATCCGTAAGGTATCCGAGCGTCAGTTGGATCGCCTCACAAAACAATCATTATTAGCCATTCCCATGACCGAAGAAGGAGATGTGTTGTGCCAAGGCGTTGTGTTTGCCCCTATCATTGGAAAAATGACAAAAAAAACCATCAATCCTGAAAAATCGAGGACATCAGCCTTACTGAAAAGGCAACTGATTCAATACGTCTGCAGGATGTTCTTATGGGACCGATGCACATCCTCGAGACATAGAGTCTTCGATCGCCTAAATGCAAATGCGTAATATCATCCGAAAATTTAGATCAGGTAATTTTGTTTTTTTTTGCTTCCCTACATGAGTTATGAAAAAAATGTCCCACCTTGTCTAGTTTTGTTTGTACATTTACAGATGTTTCGCACAAGCGTTGTAGGACCCGCCCATCAATTTTGGCTGATCGAGGCATTACGACGTTATCGTCGTTGAAAAGGTTTATGCGCTCGAATTTTAGTTGTGAGAGAAACCTGCGATAGACCTTTTGAACAGCTAGATGAGCAGTCATTGCTGCCCGTATGCATGCTTTGTTTGCAGAACGGACTGTACACCCTGGAACTGCACGGTGTCAGGTTGCACGACAGACTGTGCAATGGTGGATGAAGTGCTTTAAAAATGCACAAGTGACGAAAGGAATCAAGAATTATCCGTGCAGTCGACGGCCTTTTGTCTCCTCCCCTATCTACGTTTTCTTTAATAGAGATGCTTTCGAATTATTTTCCTTTCGGAATATACCCATGTAGCGACTTGTATTGTAAAGTGATTAGACGACGTGATTGCCAAACAACTAGCTGAAGTGTTTGACTTATTAATGTCATCCTTTGCAGAAAATTTTTTCATTTTTCTTGACCACTGTCATTTATCCGCCCTGACACCCAAGACAAAAATCATAAATCTATTTTTTCAGTTTTGAGACGCCGAATGTCTTCAGGTGAGAATCTTTGTAGAATTTGCGTTGGCAAATTAGTAATAATTGTAACGTTCTCTGATACGGCCTGTCAAAGACTTTTATGGAGATTGGTTTTCTCCCACGCTCACAAGGGATCACCACCTGGTGCGGCACACTGAAAGGGTTGAATTTTAAATTTTATTTTATAGTTAAGAGAAAAATTGAGTGTTGTGTCTATAAACATATTTTATTTTCAGATTTGACCGGGTACTGATTAGTTAACGGTTGTGAAACAGGGTATAGGCGCCGAGTGACAAGAATGGGTCCGACGATGTTCCATTCGACGGATCTTCGAACATCAGAGTGATCGATTCCTTAAACTTTCTTCCGATGGCTCTTCACAAACTTGCTAATGTTTTAAGCTTTATGGATATTAGAGTTGTTCCCCATCTGCTTTAATAATATTCGAAACCAAAATTTACATTGGGAAGTTGACTAATCATGCTTTTATTGTCCTGATTCGCATGTCATCTGCCTGTCTCGTGAGTCCATGTGTGGCATGAACAAGCACCGAGAGGATATTTTTGATCCTTCAAAACGAATGTCTTCTCTATTGTTGGTGGTGAAATTTTTTTTTTAATAGAGATGTGCATTTCAAAAATATAAAAATAGAGTCATGTTTTTCTTCTATCATTTTAGTTCTGATGTTGGTATTCCTCCGCCGCTGCTGTGTATGGTCTTCGAGAACACATTTAAGAGATTGCGAGATGTAGATCCATTTCGTGTAAATAATTTTTTCCCCTCGTAACATTTTTTTTGACCTATGTTTGTATTATTCGTCAGTTTACTATGTATTGCATGTTCTTTTGTCAGATACGTAACCATTGTCGGGTCTTCAGCTGACAGCCTATCGGAGGTATCATTCAGGACGAATTCTATCGCCATGGTTCCAACGTACTGCCACAGTCGTGAAGCATGATTCAGGCCCTGATGCGATTCGATGGATTGGTTCACATATCCTTCACCGAGCATAATTCACAGTTTGAACGGAAGGTGAAAGAGAAAATTGGGGAAATTTGATGGCATATGTGAAGGAAATAAAACAGTTTATCAGTATCAGGTAAATATCAAATCTATGTACAGAAAATATACGTTGTATACCTAGCAGTTTTTTGGAGTTTATTTTAGGACGTTTTCCGATGTACTGTATGATTCCGACGGAGACACACGATGCAATGTTGAGACAGTGCAAATCATGAGTTTACGCGGCGTCGCACCGAGAAATGGTGAAATCTGAGTCCTTGATATAACGTGTGTGAAATGTGGGAAACTTTTGATTTCTCGTCTTAAGGAAGATTCGAGGCTTAAGCTTTCCTGAGGAACACACACCATTCAGGATCGTTTTGAACCCAAGAGATTCTTTCTTGGAGGACGTCCCAACGCGTGATTGGAGTCTTCACGAAGGACTGTAAATCGATGGTTTTTACACCTCCCTTTATCCAGTAGGGAGTTTTTTATTATCATTCTCTGAATGAATTTTTTTTTTTAATGCATGTTATATTTTCTTATTTTTTTAAAGATAAACGAAGTACTCTTGAGTAGGACACCCTAGCAGTAATTACACGAGTTTTTTCCAAGACTGGATATTACTTTGGAATCATTAAAGTAATGAGGTTCCACCTACACGGATCTGTATCTACCGGTGCTTCAATGATCCCAAAAAAAGTTGATGTTTCCTCTGTATTTGTTGGCATGCTTGACGAAACAAACAAGGCGCGTTCAATATCTCCGATAGAAGAGCCCTTATTGGTACTTGGGTCTCGGAAGGAGACTGAAACTGGCAAAGAAAAAGGATACCACATCTCTCAAGTAAAGTCATGAAAATATTGAAATCTATTTTAGTTGTTCAATGACTTTATTCCTTTGATATTTTTTTTTTTTAAATTTGATTTACGAAGTGTATTATTTTTTCGCACCGTCTGATTTTCTTCCGTTCATATATTGACTTATTTTTTTAAAAATAAAAACAAGCAAAGTAATGGATGGTCAAGAGAATGCCTGGGTCAGACGAGGAGAAAACAGAATACATCAAAGAATATGAGGAGAAAAGAAAGTATCAACAACTTTGCAGATTGCAAAAATCCAGGGAGGAGACAAGTATAAAATTGGCCCTACTGCTTTTGGAGGAAGGTATAACTCTTTTTTTATGTCTTTAAAATTATTCAATGTTTTAAGTGAGAGGAGAGAGAATTTGTTTTAACCTATTTTCTATTTGGCATTGCAGTGGGAAATGAATTTGAATAAAACAAAAACTGTCATACGTTAACAGTAAAATTTGATTTCAACCGATATTTGAGTGATCCTACATAAACGTAAGTTCATTTAATCTAAAATAAAACAACGTTTATACTCAATAACATGATAGCATCTAATTTTTTTATACGAATTCTTACAGATCAAAAGATATTTTTCTGCCTCGGAAGAGGTGTCTGCACTCAAATGGCAAGTCTCAGACGACTTCAGGGAACAGGATGCTCCACTAACATTTTTGTGCAACGTTTACGACTGGGCTGACTTAAATCACTACGAAAATGGATAAACTGGGCAGAGACGTGTTATATCATGACACTGATAGCCTGGTTTATGCCATAATGGAAGAATGTCTCCGCTCGAAATTTCCTCGGTGACTTCACAGACGAGCTGAGGGAGATACAATTAGAAACGTTTGTGTCTGGTAAGTGTTTTTCTTTTTCGACAAAATAAACATTTTATTTCAGGGTTGTAGTAAATATTACACAACTGAACTAGAAGCACACA
>BMAW01057400.1:0-12277 GCA_019974015.1 Nephila pilipes | reverse complement strand
AAGAATATGACTACTAGCGCCATCTGCACTCGCGGGTCGTAACAGTCCCCGCCATTGAAATGAAATTTCAATACAAATATACACACACATAATATGGTTATAATACTTAAATACAAAATACACGATACATTATACAATACTTAAATATGTGATTAAAATTGAATTATACACAAACAATAAATACTAATTACAAAATTTCATATAGGTAATATGCAAAGGTTTCTAATTGTTCTCTTCAATATGTTTCCATTTGGAATTCGCAGGTTCACAACTCGGACCTTACCATCTATGCCAAGAAATACTTCTGTTATTCTACCCGTACTCCATTTCGTACTGGGAAGATTTTCGTCTTTTATTAACACTAAGGATCCGACTGAAACATTATTTTTTTTTTAATTTCCACTTGTGACGTTCTTGCAAATTATTTAGATAATCACGTTTCCAAAGTTTATAAATGTGTTGAGTAAATTTTTTTACTCTTTCCCATCTCGACAACCTATTCTCGTTTATATTAGTTACTTGTGGTTCAACTATGGATGTTAGGGGTCTACCAACTAAGAAGTGTGCGGGGGTCAGAGTTTCGAAATCATCGAAATTTGATGTCAAAGGAGTGAGTGGTCGGAATTTAGCACTGTCTCAATTTCACAAAGTATGGTAATGAACTCTTCAAGAGTTAAATGTGCATTCCCTACAACTTTTTTTAAGTGGAATTTAAAGGATTTTACCCCTGCTTCCCATAGTCCTCCACAATTTGGGGACCTCGGTGGGATAAAGTTCCACTCTATGGATTCATTCGTCAAAAAATCAGCTAATGTTTGATCAGGCGATTTAACTATTTTGAACAATTTTTTAATTTCGGCGTTTGCGCCAACAAAGGTTTTACCGTTGTCAGTGACGATTTTTGCGCACTTACCTCTCCTACCAAAAAAAAAAAGGTTTTAAACTTGCTATGAATGCTTGGGATGTGAGATCAGTCACAAAATCCAAATGTATAGCCTTTGTGCATAAACATACGTATATTACCACATAAATTTTATTTAGTACTCCTTTTCTTTGATTTTTAAACTTTATAAGGAATGGGCCTGCAAAATCAATGCCTGCGACATTAAAAGGATAGTTCGGAGTTACACGATCTCTCGGTAGATTAGCCATAATTTGATTTGATGTGATAGGCTTATTTTTGAAGCAAATTACACATTCATGAATAATTCTACGACAATTATTTCTGCCATTGAGTGGCCAGAATTTCTGACGAACAAGATATGAGCCGCTCAGAAGCCAATGCGGTTAAGTCCAAAACACAAAAATTGAGAAAATTAATGTTTTTTGATACATTAGTTTTTAAAATTTTTGGTTTATTAATTTAATTAGAAAAGTGTATAAAGTCTTTTTTCGAGGTGTAAACTCTGCAAAAAAACAAGATATGTACAGGATGTGTAAATAAAAACGTAAGTATTTATTGAAATAATGACGCATCTTAAAAATTTTAGGACTTATACCTTTTGGCAGCTGAAAAAGATAAGAAATTTATGTAAAACATTTATTGTCATAAGTTTTGTGTTTATTCATTAAAACAAACATCATCTTCTTCCGAGTTATTTAAATGTAAATCTTGATCTCCACGTGTTGTTCTTAATGTCCTGTAAAAGTCGTGTTTAATTGGAGGTATATACTTTAATAAACACATGATGTCTTTTTTTGTTTCTCTTGAAATTGTTCTGCCATTAGGATTTAATATAGGTTGAGTTATATTTTTTAAATTTACTGGCCTACCTATTTTTGTTTTTTTTTTATATCAATTACATGAAAGGTATCATCCTCGTCAAAATTATATTTGAACTTAATGATGCTTGGGTTTGACCTTTCCAATTTTATCCATCTCATATTAAGCCAATTGACTGTTAGTCCACTTGTTGATTTTTTTCTGTTGGTAACATCTTCCAATGGTTTTGTGGAAAGAAATTCTTGTGGATTCATTTCGACAACTCTGAAA
The DNA here is from genome assembly GCA_019974015.1 of Nephila pilipes. Lineage (NCBI taxonomy): Eukaryota > Metazoa > Arthropoda > Arachnida > Araneae > Nephilidae > Nephila > Nephila pilipes. The sequence continues at coordinate 10,284 of BMAW01057400.1, read as the reverse complement.
GGATTCTTTCTTTTACTATTTTGTATTATATGATACCAGTCACTAGGGTTATAAATACACGGAATTTTTTTTTGCATAAGCTTCTATAACTGCAAAATCAGCATCATTGGGCAAATAACTGTGCCCACTTAATAAAAATTTAAGCTCAATTGATTCAGCTTTTATTTCTTCACTCTGAACCAATTTCAGTAAACTTAACATAGTTTTTATATTTCGATTCTGTCCTGAACATGAATCTGAATACATTATTATAATTTTTTGAAAATCCTTTGCGTACAATTTAATGTGTTTAGTTAAACACGATGACACTTCTTGTGAACCCCGCGATGCTTGGGTTATAGGCCAAACATACATGTAGCCCTCGTTAGTCTTTAAATCATGGCAACCAAGATTGTATACATATAAGTTTCTCTTGTAATAAGCCAATGATGTGGATAGTTTCGGAAATGGTAATGCTTTTTCTAAATCAAAACTAAACACGTATATTTCGTCTGAAGCTCTTAATCGATCATTAGCCATACTATTACGGGCAATTTCTGCATTTCGCAAGTGTTCGTCATGTTCAACTTCAGCTGCATTTTTTTCTTCATCTATTGTAGATTGTTTTTTTATTACCAAATAATCACATTTTGCACAAGTATCTTTTGAAGGTTGCTTAAAATGTAAGTTAAATTTTGTCGAAAATATATGGTAATAAAACTTTTCCTTTACTGGTACAATTTGCTCTTCATTACATTGTTTGACATATAGGTTATACATTTTTGCAATAGAAAGGTCTGAATTTAAGTATCTGCGTCTGGGATTATGACTTCTTGTATAATGGCTTGAAATAGCAGGAAAGGAATTTATATGTTTTCTTACATGGGAATCATCTATTTTGTTACCTGAATATGTTGCCCCCAGTGGTCCTTCAGATCTTCCTTTGAACAGCAATTATATAGTCGCCCGTTTCTTATTTGATATGTTTCTATAAAATATTTTTTGCAAACACCAACATCTTGGCCGTTAAGTCTAATAAAATATTCAAAAGACTGAGATCTTGGTCCTTTGGTGTTATTCCTGGGTCGTTGTCTTTTGATAGCATGAACTCTAATTAACCCACTTAAAAAAATATTTTGCTTATGATGATCATTAAGCTTGTAAAAATTTTTCATCGCCTGTTTTCTTTGATAAAAGGTTATCTTGCGATTACAAAGTCGTAAACAGTTACAAGGTTTACTATCAAATTTCTTTACAGGAATTATTCTTTTATTTCTATTTTGATATTGTTTACCTTGTATCCTTTTTTGTTTCTCAACATTTCTAGACCGTTTCCCAGGATTCCTGCTGCGTTTTCTACCAACTTTTCCGTTATTTTGATTATTTTCTATATCTTCGTTATCTGACGGTGTATCAGAATCAATACGGTTAACTCTCCTTAAATTGGATGAAATATCGTATCACTTTCACTTTGTTCTACTTCCATTGACATTTTTAGTTTTTATACCCTTACAACAAATCTTTTTTATTATTTTAAAAAGTCAGAGATTTTACAGTTATTAAAGAAAATTTCTTTAATGTTTTTGATAACACAATAATTTTCGCAAACACTTCAACGTAATACTTTTGTGTTTTGACGCACATGCATAAAACTCAAACAATTCTAATTAGAAGTAACGGTTACAGTTACTATGAATTTCTTGTTTTTCAGTGTTACCAACAAATATCGAAAGAAGAAGAAGAATTTAATTTTTATTTCAAAGTTTATGTAAAAAAATATTGATAAAAGGTGGACTTATTCACAATGGCTTCTGAAATTATTATACAATATATTCAGAAGCTATTAAAAAAAGGGCTGTCTAACCTAGAAAAAAGTAACCAACGAGTAAATCTTTTAATAACTAAGAAGATTAATATTTATTTCATCAAAATTTCCAAAAATCAGAAAATATCAAAAAATGGACTTAACCGCATTGGCTTCTGAGCGGCTCATATAAAAGTGAGTGGGGTGCTGCATGCAAATATTTTTTATGATAATAACACAATATAATATCAGTTAAAATATGTTTACTCGGTAAAATCATTGGGAATTTAGCCTTCTCATTAAAATTTGAATTTGCAAGTCTGCCTCCAAATCTAATAATGTTACTCTCATCAAGAAAGACATTAAGAGAAGTTAACTTGCTTCTTGTAGGAATAGGCTCACCTGCCAACAATTTACGCATTTCTTCGGGGAACTCCTTTTCATGTAAGGAGCGGATCAGCCAATTTTCAGCATAACTTACCTCTTGTGAAGTAAGGGGTCCTTTTATCTTTGCACTTCTAGTTCTGCAGTTATGTATGAACCTATAAATAAAACTTATAACTCGAATTAATTTTACATAACTATTTGATATATTAATTATGTTCGCAAAGAAATCATTTTGAGTCATTATGAATGAAGTAATTGTCAGGGAAATGTCATTTCCTGGATTTGAGTTCTTTTTCATTTCTGCTGAATACAATCTTTCTGGAATCGCTTCATCTAGTCCATTGGTCAGGAAGTTGGTTTGACTCAGAAACGAGGGTCCATTCCACCACTTGGAGTTCTTTGAAAGAGCTTCGACACTGATTCCTCTTTGAGCTTAACTCTCAAAAAGGTGGCAGTTCCGTATGCTCTTTGGCTAGCATCGGAGAAGGTATGGATTTGGATTTCACTTGAATCTCCAGCACTGGAATCGAGGATCATTCGTGGAATCTTTAGTTCTGACAAAAGAGGAAGTTCTGACCTCCATTGTAACCATGTTGCATAAATATCTGGTGGTAGCTCGTCATCCCAGGCTAATTTTCTTAGCCAAAGTTCTTGTTATAAGCATTTGAGCTTAATTGTGTAAGGCGATAAAAATCCAACTGGATCGTATATTTTACCAGCCGATTGTAGCACAATTCTTTTTGTGACAGGTTTTGATGTATCCAATTCTAGCAGTCCTTTCACATCAATTGTGAAATAGTCGTGGACGACATTCCTTGGTATCCCTAAAACTTTAGGTGATTGGACTCCAGAATTGTTTTCCGAGTGACGAGGATGTGTCTCAAGGCCTTCGTATTCCCATGTTTTCATTAAGGTTTGATCATTTCAATTCCATTTGCGTAATTTCAGCTAGCATTTTTCATGATGGTATCAGCATCCTTCGATATTTTTAAAGCTTGGGAGATGTCATCAGCACCACTAATTACATCATCAACGTAGAGACAAGTGTCGAGCATTTCAGTTGCTGCTGGATACTGTTCACGATATTTCTCGATATGATGCTTAATCGTTGCGGAGAGTAAGAAAGGACTCACGTTCACTCCAAACATCACACGCTTAAATCTGTAAACTTGAAACTTGTAGGACTCGGTTTGATTTGAACCAAGTTCTGGAAACAGAAATCTAACTGCATCTCTGTCCTCGTCGCGCAATGAAATTTGTAAGAATGCACGTTCTATATCTGCGATAATAGCAATCTTGTTCAAGCGAAAGGAAATGATCAGATGGAATATGTTTGGATTTAAATTCACACCTGGCCATATACAGTCATTAAGAGTTAATTGTCCATCTTCATGGGAACTTGCATCGAAAACTATGCGGATCTTTGTAGTTAGACTTTCTTGACGAAAGACCGCTTGGTGAGGTAAATAGAAAACTGCTCTATCAGTTGACCTTTCAGTTTGTAGAACTTTTTCAATTATTCCTTGCGACTCATATTCTTTCAAAATTTCAGAATATTGAGTGAACAGAGTCGGGTCACGAATGAATCTTCTTGTTAAAGATTTAGCACGTTTTTCTGCAACGGAAAAATTGTCTTGTAATTCTTGTTTATCCTTTTTCCAGGGAAACCCAACTTCATAACGGGGATTATTGAAACGAATTGAAGTCTTAAAATATTGCATGGCTTGGTCATCTAGATCACAGTTCGGTTCGTCTGTAATGCCTAATGACTCTAGTTCCCAAAATTTTGTTATACTGTTATCAACCTTATCTTGGAGGAAATTGCAATAGTAATGGTTTGATTGTTCGTTTTGAATGGAACCTGTAACAATATAACCGAACACAGAGTCTTGCAATATTATTTGATTGTCATATAACTTTATTTGTGCACTTTTTAATAACTCATAAAATATTTCCCCTCCAAGAAGAATGTCAATACGTTTGGGAATATTAAATTCCGTATCTGCATAAATTATATTTTTTGGAAAATTTATTTTTGTGATATCAAACGGTTCTGAAGGAACACATCCTGTTATTTCAGGCACTAAGAGAAAGTTAAGTTTTCTTTTGAATGATCCACTTTCGTTCGAAATTTCAGTCATCACTCTTTCTTTTACAGCAGTGCAAACACCGTTCACACCCACAATTTTCGCGTTTATTTTTTGTTTCTTCAATCCTAAACAATCCGCGGCTTCGAAGCTGCATAAGCATTGTTGACTCTCGCTGTCTAGAATTGCATTCAACAGACGCCAGCTGCCTCTCGCACTTTGAACTTTGACCTTGGCGGAGGAAAGTAAAACTGATTTGTTCTTCACTGTGGTGTACAAACATGACGCAGCAGTTGAAGAAAATGTTAATGAATCGTTCATCGGCGCAGGGTTTGGGTCATAAATAATCCCAGATGAACTCTGCAGGGAGGGAACAGGAAGGTTGCCGTTCGTTAGGTTATATTCTAAACGGGGTTTACTTGCATTGCAAAGAAGTGAATTATGGTTTGCATTGCACCACTTACATTTTTTGTTTAATTTTAAACAGTTCTTAATAAGGTGATGACCGAGACAATTAAAACACAGATTTAGAGATTTCACTCGATTGTTCCTATCTTGAATAGACATATCATGAAATTTTTTACATTTAAAAACTGGGTGTGGTTCTGATAAACATAGAGGGCAATTTTTTTTATCACTTTTTACAACAAGCGTTTTGAATTTGAGAGGATTTTCGTTCTTTGGTTTCAACGAGGAATTTCTCTGCACGTTTTCTAAAGCTTGGCTTCTTTTAATTAAAAAGTCTAAAAATTTATCCCATTCAGGCAAATCATTGGAATGTAATTCCATTTCAAATTGTTTACGAGATTCATCGTCTAGACGTTGGGTGATAACAAAAATTAGCATTGATTCACACAAAGCGTTAGGTTCTAATTCTAATTGTTTTAAAGCTCTCAGATGACTCTGAATGGAATCAATTAAATTTCTAAGGTGAAATGCAGATTCAAATTTTATTTTGTTAGGATTCAACAGTTCAGCAATGTGGCTATTAACGATTAATCTTTTGTTTTCATATCTTCGTTTTAAGGCGTCGAATAAAGATACGTATGAATCATTAACTGTTTGCAACTGTTTTGCATTGCCTTTGAGGGCAGATTGTAAATAATACAATTTTTGTGAATCCGATAAACAAGTATTATCATCAATTAATGTTACAAACTGAGATTTAAATTGTAACCAATCAACATATTGTCCCGAAAATTCAGGTAAATTAATGGAAGGCAGTTTTACGTTACAATTAGCAAAATCATTGTTTACAGACAATTTAGAGGTATTCAAAGCTGAAGATTCAAGTAAAGTATTGAGACTCACCTCTAAATTATCAGCGTCTTCTTCCATTTTATCCAAACTGTTTTCAAAATCAGGGAGTTCTTCATCCGAAAGAATACTGTAACTTTCGTTTCGTAAAACGTCGATTTTCGCTTTGACCTGGGAAAGCGAGACTTGTTTATTTTTTAGTTCCACTTGATTCAACGGAGAATCCGCACTTTCTAAAGAGTTTTTAATCCGAGTAATTTGACCGAGCAAATATGCTTTTCTTCTGCTCAACACGGTGAGTTCCGATAGATCTTTTGGCACCATGTTATCAATTTTCGGTTCTCGGGCTCGTGTGACCACAAAAACTGTATGGTGATGAATTGATTAGACTTTGAGTTATTTGAAACTTATCTATTCAAACAAAGAGCTGTGGACTGTATACTAAAATATGAATGTTTATTTGAGCGACGGTTGGTACGTCGTGCTCCTAGACTGATGTCTACAGGAAGAATGATACAAATTGTAAAAAAAAAAAAGAATATGACTACTAGCGCCATCTGCACTCGCGGGTCGTAACAATCTCCATGGGCAGGATGCCAGGCAATGCCCTCAGACACAGGGTACCCATTTGAGTCGCCTCTTACGACAAAGAATATTTCATGTTCTATCACATATGAACTTTTTCTTTACATATGCAGTGTTATTGTATATTAAAATAAAGTATTGTATGCACTTCTGATCTTTCTTTCCTTAGTTAAAATACCAGTAGTATAGAATCCCAACAAATAATATCTTTAAAACATATATGTCCACATCCCTAAACTGCCCTTTGCCAAATTGACTAAGAATAATCATGAATAACTAACCTCTACTAAATCATCCGAGTGCTGACTGGGCGTAAAAGAATAGTCCCAAACGATAATGATCCAAAGCATACTTAGTTCTACAAATTCAAAGCTCTAAGGTAACTCTTACACAATCTCCACACCTGAATTCAATAGAAAATTTATGGGTGATACCGGATGCACAGATTCGAAATAAATATATCTCAAGTAAAAACAATTTAAAAGGTACCTGATGCCCCTAGAAACCTTTTCCTTTCCCATGGGTTTATTCTCTTTGGTAAACATGAACGACGTGCTTCTGGGATATCCTAGCGATCCTTCTCTATTTTCGAATTTTTCCTGTCAACCTATTTTTACCTCCCCTCCCCCCATTTTTGTTAAGGTCATAATCCCAAATACACTTTGTGGCTGCGGTAGCCTAATGGTTTCGGATTCATAGCCGGCGGTTTTCGTTGAGTCGCGGGTTCGAGCCTTGGCCGCTAAAGACCCGCCGTGTAGCCAGGACTGATGCATGTTAAATCTGTCGGGTCCCAAAAGTCCTCCCGTTGGCGTGGTGTGGAAGTTAGGAGTAGGGGGTTCCAGCTCAGGTGTCGCCCTCGTCACTTGAACGAGGCTCAGAATTACGAAGTCAATCGCCAACAGCCCTCGTGTAGCTTCTAGAGCGACATTAATGAAAACTAAACTGAACTAAAAAAAAACCCAAATACACATTGTTTCGTGCAGTATCGCCAGATTTGCTCCTCAACTTTCCCATATTCACTCACTCTCAGATTCGATTTTCTTTAACATTTGGATTTTGATTTCGATTTGTTGTACCATTTATTTGCCTTTTGTTGACCATTTAAATTACTTTTATTGTTCATCTGTTTGAAATTATTGATTACTCATTCAAGACCGTCAATTGCTGTTTGACAATTTCAGATCTCGAAATTACTGTACAAATACATTTCAAATGATAGTAGTTGAAATCGGAGAAGGATCGAAGCTAAACACTAAAAATTTATGCAGTAGCATGATTATACCACTTGCTTATAGTATTCTAGGTGTCAGAATCCTTTTCAATGGCAGACTGCCGAGCGTGATCATGCTATATAAGAGTACTGAAGTTACTTCAATTTTTTCAATTCCTAATTAAATATTAATTAATATAAATCAGCAAAGTACTATTTTGCATCTGCTAGCCAAGTATGAATAAAAGTTATGAATTTAGATCACTTTCAAACTGCATTTTATTGAATTTCTTCCACGGGCTGATCCGAAGATTCAAGATGTCTGTTAAATCACTACAGATAACCATAATTATGAATCATTAACAACTGCGAGGGGTGTCTAGCAAGTAAGAGCACAGAGTCTTTGACTCTCAAAGAGAACTTTTTTTCCTTCGAAGCTAGCTGCTCTCGAGATCTCCTTGGGAGCAGAATGGGAACTCGCTCGTTTCAGTCAGTGGAAAACTCTTGTTGCAGTTCCGCGTTGAAATGATTCTCTCGTCCCCGAATCGCGCCAGAAGCGAGTTGGGGATCATAATTCGGCCCTGATCTGGTACCTTTAGAATTTCATCTCTCCGAAGTAAAGGAGAGAAAATGGATTTTCGTCGCCCAATGAGGTCTAGAATGCCATCAAGCAATGGGCGAAATAAGTTAACAAAGAACGCTCATCAAAGGCATTGGGATGAGAGGCGACTACGTCAAAAAATAGTATTAATTGTAAGCTTAAGAATTTACAATTTTTGTAAAAATTCATTTCTTTTTCGATTTTTACTAAACTTACTTTTTAAGCTTTAAGTTAAAGTGAAAGTGATGTGTCGTAGAGGTTGGCGCGCATAATCTTTACAGGGGACACATGAGCCAACTTAAGAAAGGTCCCCCAGAATGTGTTACTACTCGTGCTTCTTTGTCTGAGATTCCTTAGTGAACAAAGACCCGGGCTTGTATCCGTGAGAAGAAAATTGAAGGTAAAATAAGAAATTACCGCATGCCTAAAAAGACTATTTTCTCTACATCATCGCAGCACCAAAGGCATCGAATTCATTCCCGGCAATATTTCAGAAGAATTGAGTTTCCGAGTCCCAATTCCATTACAGAACAGTCGCGTAGCGGAACTAATACATATTCAATAGGTTGAGAATCAAAATTCTTACGTTGACGTGGATGTGGAGAGATCTGCTCTAGTATCACCCTCGTCATCTGACCTTGAGTTCAAAATTACGTGGTGTAATGGCTGCAGTTAAGCGGACGTTTGTGTTCGACAAAAATAGACAGTTGAAAAACACCAATCTATAAGTCAATTTCTATTTCATTAAATAAAATGAGTACTTCCATTTTCAATATCTCTGCTCTTTATTGCATTTGTGTGTGTATGTGTGTTCCAAGTTAGAAAAAAACATTCTAATAAATGGTTTGCGGTTAATTAATTTTTCGCAGTTGAATATATCATTTAAATACCCGTTAAACCTTCGTGATGCCACAAAACAAGTGCTTGAAATTCTTAAATAATTTTTCGTCCTTCCATTATCCTATTTCCCTCGTGGAAACGTCATATTCAATCGGAAAAGCGCGTCGCTGTACTCAATTTAACGTTTCGTATCAATAACAACTTTTGTTTAAAAAAACAATTATAACATGAGTAAGACATTTTATTTTTGTACAGTCTTTGTTGAATAAAAATTAATTTTTAAGTATTTCGGGTTTTTTTAAACATTTTAATGTATTTCACTTGGTGTGTGTGTGTATCAGTGTGTCATCAAATTTTCGATCGTCAATTGAACCAATTTCCCATCAAGCTAGAGCTCTTAAACTTTGGGAATCGTTCTTACTCGCCTAACAATGCGATATTTAGACATTTGCGACAAGTTTTAACAATTATTTCAATATTTTTTTAATAATGCAGTTTAGCCCAACCACTTGGCGTGATTTCAAAAATTGCCAAACTAGGCGGTTTTTTTTTTTTTTTTTTTTGGCTGAACAACATTTAGACATTTGCCAATGCAATATTTAGACATTTGTGACAAGTTTTAACTAATATTTCAATAATTTTTAAATTAACTTTGCCACCCTATAAAAGCGTTGCTTATAAAAACGTTGGTTTTTATCTCGAATTATTTTTTATGTGATTCAGTCTTTAATTTGTAGATACATAACCTAGTGTTTCGAAACTTTTTAGGCTATACTTAGGTAGGAATTACACCGTCATTCTCGGTGATTATGAAGCTGTAAAAGAGGCTTTGAGTAAATCTACAACTTTAGACCGTCCAGAGACGACCTTCGATTTTGTACCCGATGGAGTAGGTGAGTATTCTCTCGTTTCACTGTGCACATTATAAAAATATTTCTGTATCGATTAATATGTGATGTGTATACAAATATGAGATGTGCATACAAATGTGTTATAAAATTTAAGTGATAGACGAATACTAAGATTTGAAACATTTTTTTTAAATGTAATACCAAATCATGCAACTCGAACTACTCTAAGAAATTTAAGATCTTCCTTTATTAATGTTGAAATATTTTTTTTAACTATTCTGTTCGGTTCTCATGAAAAAAGGTGGCCGCTGTAGACCAGTGGTCATGGTTGCGCACTCGCGGCCTGCGTTATTTCCGTCGAGTCGTGATTTCGTAGCCTGATGCCATTAAAGTCCCGCCGTATAGCAGAGCTGGTGCACTTTAAATCTGGTCGAAGTTCCAAGTCCTCCAATAGGCGGGCGCTGGAAGTTTTGGAGAGGGAGGTACAGGCTCAGGTGTCCTTCTCGTCATTTGATCGAGGTTAAAAATTGAGTGGAACGTCGTCAATGTCCTTCATATTGCTTCTCAGTGTGACGCTAATAAGCAACCCCATTACTCATGAGATAAAAGGGTCATGAGAAAAATATCTCTTTTTTTAAAAAAAAAAAATCGGAACATTCCTTTTTCAATACTGCTGAGCAATT
>BMAW01057395.1:18165-84005 GCA_019974015.1 Nephila pilipes | reverse complement strand
GGAAAAAAAAAAAAAGATTTGGAAAAGCGTTGGAACGATTGTATCACCCTAAAAGGTGATTAACAAAAGGTGTTATGTTGATGAATAAAAAACAATTTTGCAAAGAAAATGTTGTTTTCAATGTTAGTCTCGGGAGTTATTGATTGATGTGTTAGATGCTCACTAAGAACGGATTTTTCGGAAGTCTTATCCAAAATGTAATTTTCCTCCGTTGTTCTACTCTTATCCGTAATTTTGGCGACTTTATCGTCAAAAGGAATATATTTTTTATATGTATACTGTGTATTGTCACCAATAAAGTTTATTTGGTGAGATTTGCGTGCGCGAAATGCAAAAATACCAAACAATTTTATATCGAAGCGCTGATGGAGGATTGGCAAGATTTTGGCGAAGGGGCTCTATATGTGAAATTTCGTTCATGTCGAAAACAGGAAACGTACATATTTAGCGAAAGAAATAATTGAGTTTGGAGCCCCACGGTTGGAGAAAGTGTAGTTTAGCTCCAAAACTTAGCGGGATTTTGAAAAATACTAAAATGGCGACTTTTTACGGAGTAGCTCACACGCAAGACAATCTTCGTTTACTGGAGGACCTTGCTACATACATGAACGAACTCAAAAGGCTATGACATACGTAAGACATTTTGGACGTCCCGACATGCACAACTTTTTTTATGGGTTGCAGTCACTTGCAATCCTAAATGGTCCGAAATCAAAGCTGTCTTGAGGAAAGGACAAAAATCTTATGACAGACACGATGCCATTGCGAGGGTATTTCATTTGAAAGCTAAGCACATGATGAATTTTCTAACAAAAGGTCGCATCTTTGTCAATACTAGGTGTAACATGTATATGGTGGAATGAATTTTATCCATATTATATATATGTGGAGTGACTCTTTACTATTTTTTTTTATTTTTCTCACCTACTTGAAAGTCGTGGATAATCATAATTACAGACAATCATTTTCTTAAAATTTTAAATTTAGATTATCATTAAAGTCTTAAAAATTGAAAATTTTCTTGATATCTTACTTATAGGTTTCAAAGTGTTATATAATCGTCTGTCCAGCGAAGCGGACGGATATCAGCTAGTTTATTATATTTTTACAATGATAAAAAAAATTTAAAAATCATAGAATAATGGTATCCTCTTGCTGAGGATCGGACATCTGGACAACGCAGAGCCTATCCAAGGCATTAAGAGGATGACGGGGGTAGGGGGAATGAATGATATTAATTTTCAAAAAATATCATACTTTGAAAAAGGATACAATCTTATTTTCGACAAGATTAGTAAAAAAAATATTTTTTAATTTGAAGAAATGTCATCCTCATTATAAATAATTCATTCACTTTCCTGTCCTCTTTCCTCTCCTTTATGTTTTTTTTTTAATTTCATATGTGCATTTATGCATATGTTTAATATGTTTGCTTTTAATTTAAAAAAATAAATCAAGGTTTCTATATCACACTGAGTAAAGAGTCCATTGGTTTTTTTTTTTAATTTAGTTTTTATTAATGTCGCACTAGGAGCAACACGAAGGCTATTGGCGATGGACCTCGTAATTTTGAACCTCGGTCAAGTGACGAAGACAACACCTGAGCTGGCTCCCCCTCTCTTAATTTCCACACCATGCCATCGGGAGGACTATGGGCCCCAACAGATTTAATGTGCATCAGCCCCGGCTACACGGCGTGTCTTTTGCGACCAGGAATCGAACCCGAGACTGAACAAAAACCGCCGGTCAATAACCTCTAGGCTACCGCGGCCGCAAAGAATCAGCCGGATTGGCACTCGTTAATATTTGATTGTTATTGTGGATGTGAGATATTAGTTAATTTACTATTCTGATAATTATATTACAAATATAACTGCTCAAAAAGGATTATTTCACCAATGCGTTTTTAATTTATCTAAATACATTTAAATTAGCTCAAAATTAATACAACTGGAGTATTAAATCTAATAGTTACAGAATTAATCCACACACACATAAAGTAATTAATCTAAATATAAGTATTATTTTGCCGAAAATGAAATACTGAATTTGAGATGCTGGTTACTCTATGATACTGTAAACTAAATGATAAATATAAAATGTTCAATAATTCAAAGCGAACTACAGTATTCTTGTTTATAGAAAAACAATTAAATAAGCTTAGAAACAAAAAGGTAATAATTATTTCGAACTTCTTTAAGTACTATCTGGAATAAAGCTACTCAGAACATATGATTAATACATTCAAACTGTATTTTTTATAAAATGCTAAGTTTATAAAATATAGATGAAATAATAAATTTATGATACTAGTTAAAATGATTTGAATAATATGTTGCTTATCCAGCACCTCCAGTGCAGAAGTTAATTCAATGCATTTTAATTTATCAGGATGAGTATAAATTAACTCAAAAATAAACTAATGAGTGCTTATCTACAGATGTTAGCATTACATCCATTAACAGAAAAAGAAGAGTATGAGATGAAAAGGCAATACGAGATAACACGAGAAAATATATTTTGATAAGAAAAAGAGCATGATATGTGTGAACGATACGTATACCAAAGTAATATTACTAAAGCTTGCGATAAGCATGCTAATATAGCAAACTTTTTCTATGTAAACTGGAAAATATACAGGGTGTGGTAGAAATAACTCCCCGATTTCCCACTATGGCTGCTCTGGTACTAATTATACTTTATGAATTGGACCATTGGCTTTGGGTAGCAGATGTTTTTCCATTTAAATAGCCATAATTCTGTGGAGTGGCGAGCATCGTGCTTTCGTAATAGAAGCGTATTTCAAAAATGACGACTGCGTCATTACTTCATAGTTATTATTCCGTAGATTCTTTCAGTTTCCTCGAATGCTCCCTGAAAAGAAAACCATTTTGTTAGGGGTCCGAAATTTCCGAGAAAAGTTTGACCTTAGAGCATAAACCTCCTATTAGACGTTATGTAAGGGCACCACAGAAAGTCGAAGCATTGAGATAAGTCGTTCCGATCTCCGCAATGCTCAACCTTCAGGTATGCTATTGCTTTGGGAATTTCTGATCGGAGTGCAATAAGCATTTCGCTCTTAGACCTGAAATTCCTTCCTTAAAAAATGATGATCATGTAGAAACTTCATGACCTTAATTAGGCTAATTACAGTGCATCTTCTGAAGTTATGCAAAATGTTCCTTATGACGTTATTCTTCTCTCGAGTGATGAAGCTCGCTTTCATTTGTCTGAGTGTGTGAACAAACATAACTTTCGCTACAGGGCTGCGAACAATCCAAGACAAATACATGCACAACCTCTCCATGGTGATTAAGTTAATGTTCGATATGTTGTTGTAGATTTTTTTTAGCTGTAGACCCATGCTTTTATGAGGAGATTGATAAAACAATTATGGTAACTTCTGCCCATTATGTGGATATGTTACATATCTTCCTGTAGCCGAAAATGTAAGAGAATAGGAAATGGATAGTGTGGTTCCAACAAGAGGGTGCTACAGCCCACACTCCCAAAATATCGAAGTACTTGGTGAAAGAACTATTCCTGAAGCATCTGATCTCACTACAAGGGGACTTTTCATTGCGTGAACGTTTCATAGATCTGTAGCCTTACAACTACTTTTCTGGGAAAATCTGAAGTCATAAGAATAGGCATCTGAAGAATAGGCCTCGAACAACAGAGAAACTGAAAGCTGCAATCCATCAAAAAAAATGTGGTATTATCCCAAGAAGTGACTAGGTGTATAAAGAAGGAGCTTCTAAAAGAACATCGCAAATGCACGGACAGTTAAGGTCGCCATTTGGATGATATTATTTTCAAAATGAAGTGAAGGTGAAAAACGAATTGGTAAATATTGTTCTTTCAATTTGTGAAAAAAAAATTTGAATAATAACTATCATTGCTTTATTGTTTATGTTTAAAATCAGGAAGCTATTTCCGCCGCTCCCTGTATAAAGCCTTTAAACATAAAGTTCATAAATAACTTATGCTCGTGTCCCATAGCACAACTTTTTAGGACACTTAAGTTTCAAAAACTTGAATGAAAAGTGTCAAAAACTTAGTAGAATTTGGATGATTCACCTTAGATCAGCATTACGCTGGGAGATATTTAGATACTCTTCCCGGTTTCGATTTATTGTTTTGTTTACTAAGTCGAACTTATCTATTTGTAATTAAGGAAAGGAAGAAATAATATGATCGAGTAATGACTTTCCCTTGTCATTTTCTTCATTTGTTCTGATGCTTTCATGATCCGTTTCCCAGTTTAACTGTAACTGACTTCGCATACTGCTAAGGCGTGAAGAATGTAAACATTGTGATAGTTCGAAAAAATAAAAATTAAATAAGTTTTCGTATGTCCATTCATACCTGTTTTCTAGCATTCAATTGTTAATGTATCAAAAGAAAACTTTCACGAGTTTTCTATTTGTCACACTTAGTGTATCTATTATGTGTTAATATGGCTAGTCATTTAATCAATATATTTAACCGGTGTTCTCGCAAAACGTTAACCAAGCTAAAATTTCTCAAGCATTCTGTTAGGCAATTATCAGATTCAAACACTTCAGGTAAAAAATTTATCATTTATAGATATGTGACAATTTCCTGAAATATCTATTTAAGGAACTTTTATTTTTGTACAATTTTGTTTAAATTATTATATAGAACATAATTTTCGTCATTATTTTGTTATCTGAAAAATTGTGGATATTTTTGTGCCAGTTTGATGGAATACTTATCAGTTATATTTCAGTTTATTTAAGCATTTTATAAAGTTACTTATAGTTCCAAAAACTAGTGTCTTATTTAAGCATTTAATATTTTGCTTTTTCATGTTAATTATTTTGTAGTGTAGTTTTTTATATATATATATATATATATATATATATATATATATATATGTGAATTGTTAGTTTATTTTTAGTTAGATTAAGAGTTTATTTTTAGTTAGATTAAGAGTTTATTTTTAGTTAGATTAAGTTGAGTTTTGAGTTATTATTGTTCCTGTAATTTCTAAAAACTATCATACTCTGTTTTCATTTGTTATATATGTTTTAAACCTGCTGTACTAACTTTAGCTGTTGAATACTAAAGAAAAAGTGTTTTCATTCAATTCCAAAATACTGTAACAGTATAGTTGTAGATGAGTTTGTATTATAAAAATAATGCCATGCTTTAAATTGAGGTTTCCCTTGAGTCCAAAATCTATTGGATTGTTATATAGGATCTAAATAAAAAATGACATTAAACAGAACAGTTTTATTGACAGTTTTAAAATTTCACCCAATACAATAATACAAAATAGAAATTAGCATCAAACAAAATAATGTTACTGACAGTTTAAAAATTTGATCCAATATACAATTACAATTCAAGCCTGTGATTGTAAAGTTAATAGTAAAATATTTAATAATATTGTGCTATTTGTTACAAGGCATGTTTGGATTCTCGATATATCTAAAAATGAATTATCATATTTTATTTCCCTTTTAATGTAATACATGAATTTACTTACAATTACTTTTCAATTAGATTTATAAATTTTTTCTAACATTTTTAGGAAAATAAACTTTTTAATATGTAATTTACTGTTTTAATAAATGAAATTTCATAGAATCATTATTATACATATAAATTGTACAGTTATATTTTAATTACATATGAGAGTAGTGTGATAAAAATGTATACTGATAAGCCATTTCGACTTATTTAATTGTAATCATTTATGTAAGAAACAAAGTTATTTTGTCAAAGATGTACTTAATATTATTTGGTCAAATTATTAAAAAAAAAGAATTCAGTTCGGTATTATTTATAGCTTCATATTTATACTAAAAATGTATTTTAATTATTTCCAATTAAATATGAGTATTAAGATATTTTTTTATTCTTTTTAGATTTAGTAATAATAACTAAACAAAAGAAACTGTATTTAATTGGTATCAATAGGCCGGATAAAAGGAATTGCATTAATGATGAAACAGCTGCACAGTTGAGAACTGCCTTTGAAACTTTTGAAAATGATGATGATGCTTATGCAGCAGTATTATATGGAAAAGGTTTGACTTCCTTTTTCATTGTTTCTTTTGTATGCATGTAACTATTAATTTCTTAGCCCTGCAAATTTATGTATTGTTTTTATTAAAGAAATTGTATTATTAATCTTGCTAACTTGTGATATTAATTAGTCACCCAAGGGGCTATTCTTTTAGGTGGGGCGTTTTGGCGTACCAAATCACTTTTCAATATTTTTCTTTTGCTTCAATTTTAATTACATTTCATTTTTAATCAGTTTAATAATTTATCGTTTGCTTTAATTTTAATATCAGAAAAGTTTACTATTGTCCAATATTTCATTATTTACTTTAATTCTTATATTTAATTAAGTAATAAATCATAATTATTTTTAAATATATATATATATTGGGTGGTAAATCTGTTCTTTGTAAAACTTTGCATTGAACTTTTTGTTTTGTTGAAATTATGTTACATAAACAGTAGTGTGATTCAAAAATCTTAACTACTGCTTCACTTCAAAAATTATCAAAATAATTAATATACTAAAAAGCAATTTATTATTTTATTCAGTAATAACTCTGAAGTAAATAATATTATACAATAATTTTAAAATATTAACAAGAAATATAAATACCTGTTAAAAAAGCAATTTTTTCAATTTAATGTTCAAAATATTTACATATTGTTTTTCATTAGTAGCCTTCCTTTGAAATCCTTTTCACTTTTATCCAAATGATTTGTCCTTGACCATCTTTTCACTATAGAAGTAAAGTCCTATTCCTCTACAAAAAAAAAAAAAAAAGCTTGTCTTTTACAATAAAAGTCATTGTGTGTGATGTATTAGAAATAATTAGGTGAATTCTCTTTAAACATAATATTAAGTTTATTTTTGAAGAACTTTTTTTCTGCTTTTGCTAAGCTTATAACAAATTTATGATTCTAATTTTCGCTCTTTTTCATATCAGGAATAGCCCAATTATGAAATTTATATTAGTTAACTCTAGGAAATATTACAATCTTTTTTATGTCAGGAATTACAACTACTTGGTTGAACTCAGCAAAAGAATTCGATTCTTGTTCTGTGAGGCCACAGCAAAATTC
Source organism: Nephila pilipes (assembly GCA_019974015.1). Classification (NCBI taxonomy): domain Eukaryota; kingdom Metazoa; phylum Arthropoda; class Arachnida; order Araneae; family Nephilidae; genus Nephila; species Nephila pilipes. The sequence continues at coordinate 76,886 of BMAW01057395.1, read as the reverse complement.
CCAAATTTCCCACTACTGCATATAATTTGATTTAAAAGGGGGGGGGAACTGTTTCTTGTAAGTAGACATTCTGCTAAGTAAATGACTTACATAACATCTTTTCTTATACAAGTATCTTTCCTTCAAATTTCTCGCATGTAATTCTATTTCATAACTGTTCATATCATTTTTAACTGTTTTTCACACTATTTCACTTAAATTCTCTTTACTCCAACTGTGAATAAATCTTGGAGACAAAAAAGGAATTCAATGCTTATTACATAAACCATGTTCCATGACAAATACTTTTTTTTTTTCCTTATTAGTTAACAGGTTGTATAACCAATGGATACTATCGCTAATGTATAATTTCTTATGATTATTCTCATGAGTTTCAGACGTAGACAAACTTCCTTGTCCTCTTCATAAACAGTTCATATTTGTTCTTCATGTGAATGCAAGTCCCAATTTTTCTTCTTGCTAAAGCTAAGTTTATTAAAATATCCTCAAAATGAACGGCCGTTGGCATCTGTTGTTATGTTGCTCGCTGACATTGACAGCAAAGAGTTGCAGTTCAATTGTTGATGATTTATAACTTGCACATATTTTAAGGAAAAGTATCCAGCCATTTCATCTCTGGTGTACAATTTTTAAAAAGTATTTTATTCAATTGATCATGGTTAATTTGTTTGTGTGAGACAAATATACGATTTTTTTTCAGTTACTGTAATTTGTTATGAGAAAAATAATATTGATAAATGGATGAAAAACAAAATTGCAATATAATAGCATCATTTTAAAAATGGTAAATATGTTTCTCATGGCCTTTTTTTTCTTCAACTTTTTTTCCTCGACTTATCGTGAAGTGATTTCATTAATATTTCATGTAATGCAGTTTTACCTATCATTTTGCATTCTGTTGAGGCCTTAGTCTAATGATGGCTCATTTAAAGACTACCTACTGTATAGTAATAATATAAAATTAAGTATAATTACTCATTGACTTTAGATTCAAAAATTATAGTTACCTTTTTACACAAATGTTGTATAATATTTATGTCATTTTCTGAAGAGAAATATTTTTATTATATCTTAATGAAAAGTAAAAAACAAATTTGATATATGTATGTTTTCTCCAAAGGAGGCAATTTCTGTTCGGGTTATGACTTGCAACAAGTTGCAAAAGGAAATTTTTATGGTATATCCAGTGAACATGGGCCTATGGTGAGTTCTGATTATTTTATTTTACTATCCATTAACTGCGTTAACTTTAGAAATGTAATATTTAATTCCCTTACCTTTAAATTCAGATTAGGGAATTAAATATTGAAGTCAAGATGGTGTCCTATATTTCTATACATTTCGCTAAATTTCTGAGAAATGTTTTTGTATGTAAATTTTAAGAAATAAACCAGCATTTCATTATCCTGTTAAGTTATTAATATCTTTAGGTCCATCTATCTTGAATCTCTTCTTGCATACAATAATTAAATAATGCTAGCTGAAAAATAAATTAGAAAGTTTCATAAAACTAAAATTATTTTTATATCATATCTATTATTTTTTGTAATATTCAATGCATTTTTAGAAAACTTTTATACTTTATTGTTGCATGGATTAGATAATAACTGAAACAGTTTATAAATTTAAAATATTGTATTGTCTGTGCTGATTACAATAAATAAAACACATAAATGTGTAATTATGTTGTTTTGTATTATGTTATAAATAAATTATTATAATAAATGTATTTTTTTATAATTGTTATTAAATAATGTCCAATATTTTAGTTGATGTATAAGCTAATTTATATTATTTTATTATCTATGTTGATTAGTATAAATTAAATCCTCCGCCACCCTGGTTCATTCTTTCTATAAAAATATGGTCTTACCAAATCAGTTTCCTCTCTTTTAATAAAATAAATTAATTTGTTATATTTTCCCCCCAGTTATATTATCTGAAATCAAAATTGCTTATGATCAGTTCTTTTTTTTTATGTTTAAAAATACTATTACTTTATTCCTGTTTTCATTTTTTTTTTTTTTTTTTTATTACTTACAACTTACAAAAATCAATTGCAATAATCATAAATTTGTCATTCTAAACTTGATGTAATACTCTCTGAATTTTTATGTCTGATTTTTTGAAATTTCTGTATTTTTAAATACTTGACATTCATTGTTGTACTGTATTATCTTATAATATGTGAAAGGGCTACTTAATCAAAATATTTTAAAAAAGACCATTATTTTTGAAAAATTTTAAGTGGCTTTGTATTCAAATTCCAAAGTTTTATGTTAACTTAAAAAGGGTCTAAAGATTTTTTTTTAAAAAAATGATTTTATTAAGATTTATAATTTTATTTAATTAGATTGAAAATGTAAAACCAACCAATAAAATTACAAATATTGATTGTGATTTTAAAAATTAATTGCTATTGTTCATAAACATAATGCAAGAGAAATTAATTTTTAAAAAATGTGTCATATTGGTTGAGAAACTTCCAGATTGATTAGAATAAGCCCTAGATAGTTTTACTGAATAAAATAAAAATGTTCTGTTAACCTTTAACATGTAGATTTTTCACCTAACTGCTCTTCCTGCTGACTAGAATGTAAATGGCTGTAAATGACTGGCTTTAGCAATATTACACATGTCTTTTTTCTACTGAAGATAGAACGATAAAATAAAAACTTACTGATAGGCATCCAATTTTTCTATATTATGAAAATTTGCATAATTTTTTTGGAGAGGAAATAGTTTATCATAAATGTTTCATAATATTTTGTGATAAAATGAGAAAAAAAATGTATTTATAATTTATTAGTTATGTAATTGAATGAACTGTGAATTACTCTGCAAACTGGAGAAGTTTGCAAGTTGATAATGTTGTGAAGCTTTGTTGCATATATGCATTTCACATTTTCACTAAGCTTTTATGAATACTTTTTTGACTGAACTCTCCAGTTTGAATGCATCACTATGTCATTCACAATTTCTGGCACATATGCCACTTCTCAGAGCAGTTCCTATTTAAAGAAACACATTGCACTTTCTCCATCAATATTTCTTCAATTTCCCCATTCTCAAACTGCTTAGTTTCTTTAATGAGGTTTGAATAAAATCCTCCATATTTCTTCAATTTCCCTATTCTCAAACTGCTTAGTTTCCTTGATGAGATGTAAATAAAATCATAAGTTTTCAAGGCTGCTATTTATCAATTATAGAAATTATTGACATAGTATTACTTCTTAGCAATGTGTGAATTTAAAATTCCAGTAGCCAGGGGAATACTATTTTTTTGGTGGAAGTATGAAACGAAATACTCATCCGAATTCTAATAAAAAAAATATTTTCTTTCTGTCTTTTATAAAGTATTGCGCTAGAAATTAAGGCTATCAATAATGTCATTGTTTAGAACAAACTTTTGAATGTATATTGAGTGGTGAATGAGTTTCATATCTTCCATGAACAGTTGGTCAGGATTCACCTGAAAATCATTTGCTGTGCATCAATTATATCTAATCATTCTGATAACTTTTGTACATATATCTAACATTTTTCCTTTAAAGGTTAAGGACCTAAAATATTATATATGAAATGTTTCAACTAGATCAGTACTTAAATATAACTTTTTTACTTCTGTCTGAAACCTTAAAAATGTTTAATTATCATTGTATATCTCACAATAATATGTTAATTTAATGCTAGATCTCATATAGTTTTGCATTTAACATCAGAGTAATTGATATTATAAATATGGATTAGTAAGTGAACAGAATGATTTAATATTTTAAAAGCTGTGTTACATTATCTTTTTTGAAGAAATCATAACTTGTATTTTGTTTTGATAAAAAAAAATGTATATGTATCAATTTTTTAGAGCAATTGATATTAGAAGTTTGTCTTTTCTTAATGTTGAATGAAGAAGATTTAATTACTGCATATTTTCAGATAAAAGGAATTGCACCAATAGTAATTTTATGTGGTATCAACATATGTAGAACATGTTGTATTATACTACTAATTTCTGTGAAAATGAATTTATTTTTCATGTATAAAATATTTTTCATTTTCTGTACTATATTATTAAATGATTTTTTATTCTATAGTCATATGAAAACATTTCCTTTCTTTTAAAGGTGTGTAAAATTTCAGCCATACTCTTAAATCAGACAAAAATTAAAAATAACATTTTTCTAAGCTTTAGTTGGAGAAAACAAAATTTGATATACTGAAATCAAACTTTAATAGTTCGTATATTTCAGGAACTCAAAATGCACAACATAGTTCTCAAAAGAAAAACTTTTATTTTTATATATCTTATTGAAATTTGTTTTATATTTTTTTTTTTTTTTTTTTGTCTAATTATTCATAGTTTATTATACTACTTTTTTTTAATTTTTTTTCTATGTAATTTATGTGTTAAATAAAAATTTTCTTGTTCTCAAATGTTAAATATTATGCATTTTTTTTTTTTTCCCTTGAAGTTTCACTACAACTTTCCCTCTAATATAATCTGACATTTGTAATTTTCTATGATTATTTATTTTATATGCAAAACTTTCTTATTTTATTGATGATTATCACATTCTTGAAGGTTATTTTATCAAAAGATTTTTTTTATCATCCTTTATATTATATTGAAATGTATCTGTGATAAAAAAAATTTTTAGGTTTTTAGTAGTTATCAAATATTTTCATTAACTGCATAAAACCATATTCAGATTTTTTTTTTTTAAATTTATTGTTTTCAGGAAAACATATTTTATTTCCTAATTAATATCGGTTTTCATGTTAACTATTATTTTCATTTTAGTATAAAATTGCTCAATCACTCAAAATGTATCATGTACTCAATGTATATGCTTGTTAAAGATTAATAATTTTATCCATGTTTATATTGAGTTGATTCCCTTTTAAAAAACAAAGTTTTTCTATCTAGGGGCCTACAAAAAAGCTTCTGAAAAAGCCTGTTGTAGCTTCAGTTAATGGATATGCTGTTGCTGGAGGTTTTGAACTGGCTCTATGGTGTGATCTGCGTGTTGTAGAAGAAACAGCAGTAATGGGATTTTTTAACAGGAGGTTTGGTTAGTTTTTATCTAATTAGAAATATCCATTATATTTCATAAATATCCACCTTTCCTTTTCAGTATTAGTTCTGAAAAGAATTATTAGAAATTTGAATTTGTGTAAAATATTATTTTAACAAATATTATTTTCAAATATATGTTATATTTTACAATTTGTCAATTATTTCGAAGATATGTTATTCTAATAAAAGATAACACACATTTATACATTTCATTATAAGGAAAAAATAATTTTCAAGTTACAGAGTAATTTTAATTCATTTATTTCTGACTAAAATAATTGAAATTATTGTTTTTAAAAAAGCATACCAATGGTAATTATGGTTTTTTTGACTCTCAGTCAAATTCAAAAAATTTATCATGAGCAAATAGATTCTTTTCAATAGTGCAAATATATTTTCAAACCTCGTGACTTTATTTCATAAAAATAATCGGAAAGTGTTTAATTTCTTCTCAATTTGGTATGTTTAAAGTTTTGATTCTTCCTTTACTTTGCTGTAACTAGACTGTATCTGAATTTATTTCCATTCGGTCATATTCAAAACATACATTGGCTTAAAAATAAATCAGGCAATCCACCTATGTACAGTATTATGTATAACTCAAATTTTATTTTCAGAACATGATCTAAAATCAAATACACTGATGCCCAACAAAAGAAAGTAACTTAAAGAAAACAGTAATAATGCATCTACTCAAAACTATTTAGTTGCTCATGACATTTTCCTCCCACCTTTTCTTTTATGACTAGTGATCCATAAATCAGAATATAATATACTTATAACAAGAAGACTAAAGAAATAAATATATTTAAACTTAATAGAATTATGCAAAAAGGAAACCTTATTAAAACTTAATAGAATTATGCTATTATAACACAAAAGCTTTACAGTTGTCGCACCTCATCTACTTTTATATTATCTTATGGAAATCTTAGTTATTGTTTTTACTCACATTAGTATTAAATTGTTTTTATTTAGATCAAAATAAGCTCTCACTTCCATCACCTCTAAAAGATACAATTGTTGCACAAAATGGATCAGTTCAGTTTCAACTGTTTTTATTTTATCAACCCTAATACAAATATTTTTATCTTGGCTCCGGAACAGTTCAAACTCCATTGGCTAGTTGAACTTTTTTCTGTTATCACTTCCTACAAGTATAGCTTCTAAATGTTTTTGTCTTCAAACTGCTTTATTATCTTTTGATTGAATTAGCAAACTCAAATATTCATCTTTAAAAAAAAAATTGAGACCTTGCCATAAATTCTATTGGTATCTGTATCTCTTAAACACTGTCACTTCATCTATACAGTCCAAGTCTGGAACACTCACTTATCTGATATTCTGTATGAACATTGAGAGTATTAAAGGCATCAAATTCTTGATATATTCAGATAAGTAATTTAATGGTCATGGTGTTGCTTCCATATCACAGAGAATCGTAAATAGTTCTCATACCTCAAGATAGTTCTTTTTAATATTCATCTTAAAGTTTTGTTCAATGTTGAATGAGGCCCATTAGCCACCTGTAGGAAGTTTGAATTTCCACTACAGTCTTAAAAACAGAACTTTCTTTAACAATTTTGTCTGAATCAAGGGAATGGAACAGGTTATTTGTTCCAACAAAACATATTCTATTATCACAGTAAATTTTCTTTGGTCACCCATGTCTTGCTATGAGCCTTATGAACTCCATTAAAAAATCATTGCTGGAAAGTCCTTTTATCAGTTCAGGGTGTATGGTCCTATAAACAGTACAGGTGAATAAAAATATCCGGCTCTTCATTCCAATTTTTGGGTGAAGAGATCCAATTAGTCGACTCCAAGTTTGAAAAAGCAAGAAATCTCGTACCTTTTTGTCAGACAATGGTACTGTACTTCTTTTGCATTATATTATTTGCATTGAATTTATTTTGTGATCCTCCTTTAAATTTTTTTACATCCTGTTAAAATCCAAAAATGCTGATGAATATCAACCAGTACAACTTCGATCTCCTGCATGTAAGGACATATGTCATTCAAAAATTAATTTTTCCACTTTTGATGATCAGAAGGCAGAAGTATAAGACACATAAAAGTACCTGCTTCTTCCATTTGAATAATTTCAGTTTTTAATCTCATAAAACTTTCATTAGTAAAAACATAAAGAGTTTTCAACTTTGACTTTTCTTCTTGAAAAAACTCTTTCTTAATAAATGAAATTTTTTCAGCTGCTTCTATTTCCTGAACAGATAATTCTTTCATGAGTTTGTTATTTGGATTTCTTGAATGTAAAAGAAATGCTATGTCCAAGCTATTTGTCATATTATTTGTGAATAAAAAAAAATAAAAAACAATGTAAGTATTATTTATGTTAGAGAGCATATAAGAAACAAGTCAATTTTATTCAGATTGTTTAAGTCTGGTGGACTCTCCCACCATCTAGATATGAATGAAACTTCGGCCAAACAGTTCTAGAAGAGTGTTCGGCCAGATTGTAGCTTCCTTAGATATGCTTCCATAAACTTCTTACTTCCTTTACCCAGTTTTTAACAAACATTCCCCAATATCTTCATTCTTGATCCAATATGAAGTGGTTGTAAAGTTAGTTCTTTTGAAGTTCATTGCATCTTTCACTTTGTGGCAGAGTGCCGATTAAGAACAACATTCCAGATGAAGAATTGCTATCTTTATTAAAGGAGCTCCACTTTTAGCTTCAATGAAATTGACCTTTGTCTTTTTCTTACATTTACTATGTAGAAATATGACGGTACAATAGGCAGACTTGCTTACACCACAGAAAGTATTAATGCTTGACTTTTTTTTCAGAAGCATTGCTTTAAATATATCTCAGAATTTCCATACGAGTCAACAAACATAAATCTTCAAATCACGTATGAAACCTCTAGCTTACGTTTTTTGGACTCCCAATCAGTTTTCAAGGACCGGCTATTTTGAACTAGCAATTCCAAACAAATTGTCACTGGACATATAATTCCAATGGAATCAAAGATACTACAAACAGTGAAAAGAACATACCATCTGGTAATGGATTTTTGCTTGGAATCAATTTTTTCAAGATCAGGAAATAAAAGAACATCTTTAGTTTTGTCTATAATAATCCAAGAATAGGTATAAGTTTTTTTTTTTTTTTTTTTTTTTTGGCACTCTTCTCCCATTGGATTGAAACATTCTCATCTCAGTAAATCAAAATAACATTTAGCCAAAATATCTTATGCTTTTTGAATTTCAAAAAATCATGCTGATTTGGCACCGAAGTTATGCAATTATTTTACGCAGAATGTGTTCTTCAGCTTCCCTATAGTTTCAGAAAAACTACCTTTATTTTACTTCAAATAAAAATTAAGAAGAGCAGCTAGTAAGAACATTCTGCTCCTAAGTTTGAACATTGTTGGTGGCAGTAAATTTTCTGCTTTCTGTATAGTCTTCTCACCTTATGAATCTGAGAAAGTCTCAAAACTGTACAAATTTCCCTTTGTTTAAATCTCGTAAGAAGTATAGGGATCTTCTCAATAAAATTTGACCTCATCACTAGATAATTATTCTGTGGAGGTAAGTTCTTACTTCCACGCAAAGCATCCTGTACAGAAAGCACTTCCATCATAGCTATTATATTATAATCCTTCAACAAAAGAAATAATTCACTTATACTACCAGCAAATCAAAATGTGGAAAATGTTTTAGATATTTTTAAATCTTGTTAATGAGAGAGAGAAAAGATCACTGGAATCAAAAATATCCAAATCAATTGTGAAAACATAAAAACCCACCGGGGGGGGGGTATTTAAAAAAAAACTATTTTCAGAACTATAAAATTAAAAGTTTTGTAACATTAATCAAAACTTATCTATAGTGCCCTTTCTGAAAAACTAATAATGTGAAAAATTTAATATTTTAGACTTGACAGTACCATTTCCTTAGTGAAAATATCTCTATATGATAAATAGTGACAGGGTTTTCCATTTCACTATTGGGTATTTCTTCATTGATATTTTCCTGTAGCTCTTCTAAAGAAATATTATATTTCCAACTTCTTCAAGAAGCTTCTGTGTGGAAGTTGTACATCTCTTTTCAGATATTTTTTTCTCACGTTTCGTGTGTTTCCAAGGTAATTTGATAATGCAACAGCCACTTTCACCTTACTGAACTGTTTTCAAAAATATGTTGCTGAGTAAATTGTTCCATTTCTTTCGTAATCTGTGTTTCAGTTGTGTCTTTTATACCTAAAGTGTGTAGTTCTCATAAGTTAGCTTCAGAATCATTTTTTTTTATCAACAAAGAAATTGCTATGCAAGATGAAGCATTGTCAAACATGTCTCCAGATATGTTACCCATGATAACCCAACCTAAACAAATTTCAAATGCAACTGAATTTGACTTCTTCCTGCAAGTATTTTACCACAATAATTCTGCATCTATCAACAGATCAATGCTGGGACAACCTTCGTTGTTAGTAAGCCAAATTTTGTTCTTTCTTCATTGCAAATGCCTCTTCTTAACCTTGGTATGTTGCTATGAATGACCTGTTCATCTAGAACTTTTATGTCATAGAAAAAATCATCTTTCAGTGACATCTGGCTAACAATAAACATAATGCACCTTTTTCTCAGTTGTAATTTGCCCCAAAAGAGAAGGATTCAAATTTTATTTTCAGTGGGCCTTAAACTTTGTTTCTGAGATTTCCTGTAAGAATGTTACGAGCCAGTGTCAATGAGTATCTTTGTTCACTTATCACTCCTTTCCTTCAATCTTCAATTTCATCTGAAATGTTTATAGTATTATTTTGTACATTATTATTCAAAATACAATATTATTATATATTTATTATTATTAAAAATACATTGGTTAGACAAAATAACATCAAAGTTTAAATATTTCATCTTTTATCTAATTTCCAGTCAATTTGGAACACATTAGGAACAAATATCTTTTCCTACAAAAAGTCGATTTTAAATCTGACGTACAAATTTAGAATGATATCTAATTTTCTAACGCAGAAAATTGGCTCTTTAAGGCAGGCTTCTTGTTTTTCTTAGAAATGCGAGTTCTCATGCAAGAAAGCAATTTTTATTTTCCATTGTTCCAAAAATAAGTTTGAACTGTTGTAGTGAGTGAATTAACAGGGACATAATGTTGCATTTTTTTTTCTTCAGAAATTTGTATTTTCTACTTACAAACATTGATTTTGCTAAACCAATTTACTCTCCCTTTTCAACTTTCATTTTCAGGAACAGTAATAAATTGTTTAACTTCTTTCTATTAGCATTCTCTGAAAATTCAAATGTAGTATTAAATACAGGATTTCAACTAAACTCTAAAAATGACCTCTTGAATACTAGATCCTACAAGAGGAGAAAGCATAGCTTAACATTTATTAGACATTAAGCTGTTGCATTCTTGCATTTTCAAATGATTCCAATTTGTCTTAGAATTTCGAATTACCCAAATTCTGTTTTTCTTCAGCAACACTTCTTTAGTAATTTCAGTAAAAGTTCATGTGGATAGAATTCAATCAGTAAATTATCTCTGCTGATTCTTGATTTTAAGCATGCAATATCTTTATCATGATTTTCACATGATAATGAAACTAACTTACAATTTTGCAAACTCTACAACCTTCAGACATACATTGTAATGAGTGAGGAAATTTATCTTTCTCAATACTTTTCATGCTTTCTTCTAAATTGACTCAAGAGAGCAAGCCAATCTTTCATTTCTAAACCAAATTTCAAAATTTAACTTTGACTTTCAGTTTAGCACTGGCAAAGAACCAATGGAATTTGCAGCTTTAGAAATTCCTTTAAAATACTTTTCTACATTAAATCCTTTGTTGCCAGGCTGGTTAGTCTGTACTATTTTACCTGGAGGGACATACTGAGTGCACCCACCAGTCTAATTTTTGTTGTATTTTAATCAAATTTTCACTAAACATTAAGAGAAAATTTGGTTAAATATGTCAAAAAATTGACTGGCATACTTCTTACATGCCATCCTTGCAAAATAGAACTGTCAGTTAAGATATAATCTGAAATGAAAGCCAAACAATTTCATAGCATAAGGATATAATTTTAAAATGAAATTAAATAGGTGTTTAAAAATTGAAGTTAACAATTAAATAGAATTACACCAACTACTAAAATAGGTAATACACTCAAAAAATGTTTTTATGAATGTTTTTTTCACCATCATTTTCATTGACATTGTCCTACAGAAATTATCCAATGCTTTTGCCAAATGACTTATGCTCATGAAAACAAAATATTGGGTGCGGCAAATCGTAGTTTAATAGTTTTTAAATTTGCTGCAGGAATTGCTGCATCTGTTTGCTTTCTTGGTGGTGATTGTAATTCCTGTTCCTCATTCAAAACTTCTGAAATAAGCAATCTAAGATTAATAATTTTTGAGTGTACAAGTAAACTTAGCAATTTTATTTGTTTTTCAAGATATGCCTTTATGAGGGACTTTGCTAAGTTTTTCAAGAACACTATTCTAAACGTGGGAGATGCACTGTGTTCACTAAACTTCAAAAAGGTTGTCATTGTCCATCTATTTTTCAGGTTATGGTGTAGTTGCCACAGAACTGGTCTAACATATCTTCCCCATCCGAACGCATAATCCATAATTAATTTTGGCTTTTTGGTCACTATCAATTTTTCATCATTGTATGGAGTGCTTAAAAAGAATGACATTTTTGTTGTTGTGTGAAACCATGGAGATATCTTTTTAAAAACTATAAACTGAAGTTCTGACTTCTTTTGTCTTTGCTTGCTGGAATTTAGCAGGAATTTCTTTTTTTAGTGGACTGACAAAGGTCATACCATTGCTACGGAGGGAATTATTCGCATTTAAAACTTCATACAATCCACAAAGTCAAGTACCATAGTATAATTCTGATTTCCAGCTAAAAAAAAAAAGTTTGTGAATCACCAGTAGCATATCTTTAGACAGCACTTTGTTTTATTTGAAATGTACTGGATAAAGAAGTACCTACTACGAAAAAACTCTTCATGTCACATTTTGTCCGGAATAAATTTGTTACGAGGCATGCAGAATAGCCAAATCAAACAAATGCAGGAAAGATAAATCTACTTCCAACAGAAAAACATCCAAATGAGTCTAGTCAGGTGAATTTTTGCATTTGAATAAGAGCATAGATGGGAGAACAAGCCTTTGTAATTATTAGGTTCTCATTCATATTAAAAACTGATCATTGGTATATTTTATTCACCAAACCTGGTAATTTAGGGTTAATTCTACTTTTACGAAATTTTCGTTATTTTATTATGTGTATTCTTTTTCCAAGTTTTTGTCATTTTCTTGTAGCAAACAGAGCTATTTTTTTTATTATTATTTTTTTAATTCTTTTAGATGGCCTTTGTAGCATTTCGTAAAATTAGCACTGATAACACATCGATCAATAACTCCCGAGTCTAACATTGAAAACAACATTTTTTTTGCAAAATTTTTTTTTATTCATCAACATAACACCTTTTGTTAATCACCTTTTAGGGTGATACAATCGTTCCAACGCTTTTCCAATTATTTTTTTTTTTTTTTTTTTTGTTGCGAGTTAATAGCGATAAACAGCTTTCTGAATCATCGACTCGTTGCTGTTTTTGTTCCATCGAAAGCAATCGCGGCACCCACTTGGAAAAAACCTTTTTCACTTCACTTCAAAAAACCTTTTTCAGTAAATACACTTCCATATGATATCTGTGTCATCTCAGCAATCTCACGGAGCTTCACTTTACGATCTTTCATTATAATTTTTGTCACTTCACTCACATTTTCCGGTGTAACGGCTTCCACAGGTCTACCCGAGCGTTCCGCGTCATTTGTGTCGGTACGACCACGTTTAAACTCGGCAAACCACCAACAAATCGTTGCTTTTGATGGACAAGAGTCCGGGTAGCATTTTTCAATCCATTGTTTCGCTTGCACGGTGTTTTTACCCATTAAAAAACAATGTTTTATCAGAACACGAAACTTGGTTTTTTCCATTTTTTAAACAAACTACAAAACGACTTTACTCCAACCTCGATAACTCAGCTGTTTCTGGTCCGATCGACTTAAAATTTTGACACGTTTCAAGCAAAGGTTAGTACTCTAGAAAGACCTGGTTACTGGTTTACTACGAGCGCCATCTCTGGGTTAGTCTCGGGAGTTATTGATTGATGTGTTAAGTTGAGTTTTTTTTAACAAATCGTGCATGCAATCATCACATTTTGTGACTCTCTAAATTTCATATCATTTGATACATGCAATGGTTTAAAAAGAAATCAGGAAATCCACCTGAATTTGACTAAATACAATATTATGTTCGACTTCAATTTTATTTTCAGAACATAAACTAAAAACAAAAACACTGGTGCCAAAAAAAGGAAAAGTAACTTGAAAGAAAGCTAATTATATAACTATTTAAATCCTTTCCATTGCTCGTGACATTTAGAACGAAATTTTTAAAATAACTGCACAACAGCAATAATTTTAAGTACCTTTAATGCAATGTGTTCTAACTATTTGTAATAAACACTCCCTGGATCTCAAAATTTATGTGTACTTTTCCTTGTAAATCAAAAATGTTATCTGTTTTGTTTAATTACATTTAAAAGAGATTAAACAACTATGGGCAATGCTTCAAGAAAATAAACATAAATTTTAAAACTAGCTTGCTTTTTTATATATTTTTAAATATTTAGAATATTCTGTATTATTTGACTTTTCCAGGTGTGCCTTTGGTTAATGGATCTACTGTAAGGCTTCCGCAGTTAATCGGCTTATCTCGTGCCTTGGATTTAATTCTTACTGGCCGACCTATTGGTGCTAAAGAAGCTTTTGAAATGGGGATTGCTACAAGGATTACAGCTTGTGGGACAGGTGAATTTCTGATATGTTAATATAAAATATATATATTTTGAGAATTTTGAAAGACTGCTAAAATAGTTTTACATAAAGCTTTTTTAATCCATTTCATTATAAATATTTATTGAATATATATATATATATATATATATATATATCAAAACATCTCTCTTATCAATTATTTACTTTACATCAAATTTAAATGTGTTTATACTATGTGATTTCCAAAATGCTTAATGCACAATGATAATAAATTTTAAAAGGAGCTCTAAAATAATCTGAATAAATGTTATTAATTATGATTCAGAACCCTCTAATTTGTGACTTTCCATTATACATTCATCATATATTTCAGAAAATCATATTTCCTACTTATTTACCTGGTTTGGATAAATAATACTTCTTGTGTTATGTTCATATGGTTAAAATAAGACGTACAATCAGATTTGTGTTTAATTGGATAATAATCATCTGATAATGATCAGAAATGATAACTTACTTCTGAAAGCCAATTTTTCAAAAATATATAGTAGATTTAATCAGGTCTACGTGTACACCAATGACAAATTATTGTAATAAATATTGGAATTGATTTTACTGTGACTGTGATTTCTGAACTAATGATAGGTGCTTTTGCATTATTTATTAATTCAAATAATATTATCTACTTATGCAGATAGTGAAAATTAGGATTACGACAATTACAAAAACTGTATGCGCAATCAAAATGCAATCCCTATAACTGTTCCTAAAAAGGGGGGAAGGTATCTAACAAGAAATGCATTGTTTAACTTAAAAGTTCTATCAGATGAAAATTAAATAACAAATTTATATATTGTTTCTATATTTGACTAATGTTTCCATGTTTGAAAAAATTTTATATCTAAAAACTAAGATAAAAATGATTTCATTTTTCCACCTCAACATACATGGTTGATGTAAAAATCAAATGTACCTTATATTTTTCTAAACGCACATATATATTATGAATTTGCAAGGTAACTAAAAAAATATGTTCATCGTCCCTTCTGTGTAAAGTAACTATTCTTAAAATGAATCATAATAAGTTTATAGGGTCATTCAATAAATCATTAGAAAAGCAAATTATTTTAGGTATATATTTTTTTCCAACATAATCTCCTTTCAGCTCTATGCTTTTCTCCCAAACATTTCTGAAAATTTTTTAAGCTATCTTCATTAGTCTTTGCCTAATGTCAAAGAACTCTATCAAAACTTGGAGCACATTTCCATACATACACATTTTTGTTACATTGTAACACATGCATTTTTTACTAATTCAATACTTTTAAAATTTCAGAACATTCCAAAAATGCAATATTTTTAATTCGAACATGTATATTTCAAAACCTATTTAGCACTACAGTAAAAAAGTTAAATGCTGAATGTATCCATGCAAATCCCATTACATTTTAATTTCTTACCTGTTTTTTTGCCAACAGTTACAACAAAAATTGTTGTTTGAGAATGGAGCTATAGAAAATGAGTCACTTTTGCTGTAAATAAACAAAAATTACCACAAATTTTTTTAAAGTGTAACAGATTAAAATAACTATTAAATTACTCTAATTGTTCAAATATTTCTAATAATTGTGATTATTAAAATAATATGGGCTGTCACTCAACAATTTTTTTGCTTTGTTGGATTGACAACAATTTTAATGTTTATTTATAGAATTTTTGTTTTTTGTAAAGTGCTAGCTAGAGTTGATGAATAAAATAATTCAGATTGATAGAGTAATTTTATGTATATTTATTCCAAACACCTTTAAAGTAATAAGTTAATATATCAACCTAACAAAGCCAGCAAAAAAAAAACTTTTAAAAATTCAATAAATAAAGTTTAAAAAGTATTGAACATGCTAGAAAAATAGTCTTTTTGTTCGCAAGTTTTACTCATTTTATATATTTTGTATCTACAAACATGTATTACTGAATCATTTATTGTTTGATAGTATGTCATGGTGATAAAGAATGTCCATTAGCTCAAAAGCTACCTAATTGGTCGTATAAGAAAAATCAATTGTCTAAGCTTACTTAATCTCGCATTATGGAAGAAATGTTGTTAGGTTGATATAGCTTTATCCACTCAATGGAATCACTATAGAGTTGCAAAATGCGTCAGTTGTTATCAACATGCTTTGTTCATATTGTCAAGATAGAACTATCTATCTGAATGCCATGTCCTTATATAGTATGACATGAGATGGTT
Source organism: Nephila pilipes (assembly GCA_019974015.1). Lineage (NCBI taxonomy): Eukaryota > Metazoa > Arthropoda > Arachnida > Araneae > Nephilidae > Nephila > Nephila pilipes. Next base: position 60,717 of record BMAW01057395.1, on the reverse strand, counting down.
ATCTGTGATTCTGTGCATTAATAAAATGTTGACAAATATATATTTGTAGAAATTTATCTGTATAGTCAGTTTTAATCTTACTCCAACATTTTTCAATAATGTTTTCTAGAACCTTATTTTTGAAAACACTCAGTATGTATCTTTCACTTTGTAATGGAAAGGGGGGGAAGCCTGTGGAATGTGGTATACCTCCCAATTGTTTTTAAGGATTTTGCATTCAGAAGGGATGAATAGTAAAATGTTAAATTAACTGCAGTTTCAATTTAAATCAAGTTTTTGATTATCTTCAGCTATTTTTGAAGTTTCTGGTATATTTTATTTTGAAATCTGATGTGTGCTTTAATCTCTAATTGTTTATTTTTAAACAAAAGTCAGATTTTGTATTTAATTTTGAATATTTTTTACAATCTATACATTTTTTTCATATATAAATTATGATTCTCAACTTGTATCTGAAATTGATTCTAATGGTTGATTTTAGTTGAATGAATGTTACAAAATTCATTCATTTAGCAGATAAAGTAAAATTAAAATTTTGATTAGATTGCCGAGATATTTGTGCATTTATTCTAAATTATTTCATTTTATTAGCTGTGCTTTTAATTTTATGATATATTTAATACACATTCTCGTGATTATTTACCTAAATAGACATTTACAACACAGTATTTTGTAATAATTCTCAAAGGCTATGCATATATTTTTTACATTTTCATTCAAAAATAAATCACAAATCATAATTTTTAAATAGAAGAAAATTATGCAAATCAAGACTACTTTTAAGCTTTTGTATAAAATTCTTAAGTAATGAGTATTATTTCTGTAATTTCTCCCTTGCGATTGATATTTCAAACTTATGTAGCAAACAAATAAGAAAAGGGAAAAAACAAGCAAGGATTGTGGGAGAACTTAATCTACTTTAGTCTATACTATATAGATGTTTAAAAAAATAGAAGTTAAACAGCAGTTGGTTGATAATGATAAAAGAATGGCTAGAAAAAAGACTATGTTAACAAAAAACATCAATCTTGACAAGTGTTTATAATGCAGAAAATTCATATCAATGTTGGAAACTATATTAGAGTTCAATCAATATTAATACTGTGACTCACAGTTTAGTAATCATGCCCCAACTACCACATATTAATAGGATCTAATGGTATATTAAGTATTTGTCTAATATCTGTAACTTAATAACAACTTTTGAAATCATGGCTTAAATTCTATAAATTTCAGTTATATATATAGAAATTATATGTACTAGTAAGATATTGAATAGTGGGTGTAAGCCATTAAATTCTGCATATATATATGGGGGGGGGAGAGGAGAGATATGCATTGCTATATAAGAACTGTTTATTTTCACAAAAAGAAAAACTAACAAAAGTGCAAAATATCAAGTATAGAGTAACATTACTATAAAAAAGATGTTAGAATTTAGCTTTCATGTGATATATTTGAAACATGGTTCACATGGAAACCATCATCACTTTCAATGCAATGATAGCAGAATTTATGGTAAATTTATTTTCTTGAACAAACAATGCAATTTTCTTTGAGCATATTGATGATACTAAGTTCGCAAAGTTTCTAGCAGTAAGTCGTAAAGGACTATCATTTCATTACTTCTGTTGTTTGGTGGGTTGTGGTACAATAATGAGGATTTTCTCAATTATGCGTTCCACAGTTATTACTTTCGCTGTTCTAGAAACATTCCCATTACCTCCCCTCATTATCTATAATCAGTAAATTCTTCGCAAACACCCTTAGAGCCATTTTAATGAATTCCATAGCTGTAAGAATAGTTTATTGGTAGCAGCACAATGCAAAGGATCGTACTTCAGCTTGGTTTATTCATATACCTGGGGCAACTGATACATACTAGCAAGCATATATATATGTGTGTGTCCTTGGCAGTTAAGGGTCAAGTGAGATTCTTAGGTACCATAACAGTCTGGGATATTGAAACTCTGGGTGAACCGGGGAATAGGAAAAATTAAAACAAATTTGCAGAAAATATCTTCATATTGCATGAAATGAATATGCATCATATTTTGTAGAAGATAAAAATGCCCACTTTGTGAACAATATAAGTGTGTTTAAAATTATTTTTTTATTACATTTCCTATTTAGGCAATGAAACACCATTTTCTATTTGTTACTGTTGATAAGAGATGTTATTAAGTTGGCTTTTGTTGACTTAGCACAGAATATAATGATTCAATAAATAAAGTAATTTTATAAAATACATGGATGAAACAAATAGTTGTTAATATAACATTTGCAGATAACTTCTCTTTTTTTTTTTTTAATTCTTTATGTAAACCAGTCCTGGTTATCTGTACATCAGAATTAAAAGGTGTCAAACTTAACAAAATTATACTGTTTGTGTATATATACATAATTTTTATTATTACTCAGTAATATATATATATATATATATTTGTACTTAAAAACTTAAATTTTATATAGGACTTGGCAATGCTATAAATTTGGCTAATAGTCTCTGCAAATTTCCACAAGAGTGTCTTAGAGCTGACAGACTTGCAGCATACCACTCTACATATAATTTACAGTCACTTGAAGAATCCCTTAAATTTGAATACCAAAATGCTTCCCACGTTTTAGCCAAAGAATCCAAGAAAGGTTAGTTTTCTGTGTTTTTTTATTAATCTTTTTATAGTTTCATGTTTGAATTATTCTAAAATATAACATAGTTTTTTAATAGAATTGTTTAATAGATGTTATATTTGTTTTATCAAGATTATATCATTGGAGAAAAGATTACATCTTTGTTTTCATGCAAAATAGAGCTTAAAGCTTAAAATGGTTTAAATAACTACATTTGTGCCTATATTAATAAGCTTGTATGAATGTTTAGATTTAAATTTATTTCAATATATTTTATGATACATTGATTTTTAGTTATATGTATAGTAATTTCTTAATTATCTATATAGTCAAACATTTTAAAATTGGTGGCCTTTGATTCCCTACTGAATGTCCACTTATACAGTTTTTCACCTATTTAATCTCATACAATATGGGGTGAAATTTTAATTGTCACATTAATCGCACAATATTTTATTTCTCACATTTCCATGACATTTTTTGTCTCGCATTCTTACGCTTTGGTGGATTTTGAGTAAGTTGTTCATTTTCATCATTTCTGCTTCTTTTACTATATTTTTCAATATATTCTACATGCAATTCTTCAGTGGGACAAAAATGCATCTAGTTAGTTTTTTTTCTCCTGTTATCACATTTGAAAATAATCGAAGCGTTTATGGCTACTAAGTCTAAAATATTGTCGAGTATGTGAACTGGCTATCTTCTTGCTATGCCATATGGTCAACAATATCTATGCCACATTTTAAAATGACAGTTTTAGGTATATTCATTGAATTATTTACAGTTTTTCAATGCTTAAATGCATCGAACTTGGGATTATCACATTTTGTATTGCACTCTCCAGATGTGGCCCTCAGCGACTATTTCCTGTTCTCAGATCTCAAAAGAATGCTCACTGGGAAGAAATTTTCATCAAATGAAGAGGTGATCGCCGAAACTGAGGCCTATTTTCAAGCAAAGGACAAATCGTACTACAAAAATGGTATCGAAAAGTTGGAGGGTCGCTATAATCAGTGTATCAATCTTGAAAGAAATTATGTTGAATAAAAAAAACTAATTTTGCCAAAAAAATGTTTTTACTATGGTAGGCCGGGGACTTTTCAATTGACCTGTTAGGTTCCTAGCTTTTGAAACTCTACAAGCATAAAAAATCAAAATGTATGCGAAAAGTTTCTCTTTTGAAAGTGACAAAACATCATTTTTTAGTTCTTGATGAGCTTCTGGTTTGTGCTTTTTATTATATGCTCTAGAATTGTTTTGTCTAAAAAAATACAATCTAATACTCAAAACCTTGTCAGTATTCACATACCTTTCTGCATACTAGTTGGAACAATATTTTCTTGAAAAATATTTTGGGTTGCAAATCTACTGGTTGCACTTCCAGAAACACATTCTTTCCATCCGAGCCTTAAATTAATTCTGATTTTGGGAATCGTCAATTTCAATTTATCCATCACTTTCTGATCCAGATGATACAACAGGAATAAAATTTCATCATGAATGTTTGTTAATCTCCACCTTCTGATTTATTATTGAACAATTCTCCTAGAAGTGTGGTTATTTCTGCCACTGCAAGTTTTTTTTATAAAACGATTTGAATTTTATTAATGGAAAATCCAAAAGCAAAAGTAAACCTGCTGCAGATGTTGGTGCATGTTCTGAAACAGAACATGCAATGACCAGGTGTTAAAAAAAAAAACATTCTTGGACTCCCAGACTCTTCATTACACTCTCAACACAATCGAACAATTGAACAGAATAATTAAATTTGAAATAGAAGAGTTTAAATTGTTGCCATGTCCAATTAATACCTGACAGACATTATAGATAAATCTATCCATAAATCAAGTTTCAATAAAGCTAATTCCCTGAAACTTTCTAAATGAATTATTTTTAGAAATTTAATAAAAGTCAAGGAAAACAAAAAAGACCGTCAAGATTTCCAGATTTTAGAAAAGAATTTACATGCCTTGGTGTTGAATCGACACCACCCAGAGTTCTAGAATTAACTGAAGATAAATTTTAATAAGCCTAACTCTGTTTAGAAATTGATAATTTGCTTTTCCAAATTAGATTTATCACTCCCCAATAATACATTTATGATTTGAAGTTAAAAGTTTAAATGTAGAAATATCATAATTTTCTTCAGAAATAGAATGATCAAAACATACCAATTAAACAATTTTACTAATTTGTATTCAATTAATTCAATTTCTAAACCAAATAGAGTTCAAAAATTCATCCATTATAATTACTTATATTTTATTCATACATTGTCCTTTAAGTGATACTATATGCCATCCTTATTTTGTTTCTTGGACTGAAATCGTGTTAAGATTTCAAATATAAGAAAAGTGTATCCTACTAAAGTGGGTTTTTTTAGAATTTCTAAAAAGAAATATTTTTGAAAGCATTCTGTTTTTTTTTAAAGTTGTGTGTGATTATCATTTGCACTTGAAAAATTTTATGGACACACCTTATTTATTCAAGAACTGAAAATTGTTCTTTTGAGATGGAATTTTTATTCATATATCCCTAATATCCATCAATTATAGTTTGCCATAAATTAATTTTGTTTTACTTTATATTTTTGTCTCGTTTCCCAGGTGCTGAAAACTTTATGAAAGGAGTTGGACGACATGGAAAATTCCATTTGGACAATCCAGAGAGAGAGAATACAAATCTTGAGTGACACTTTCTTTTAGGAAAATTATCATAAATAATAATATAATATAGGAAACACTAATTGGGAAGAAGTAAAATGAAAACTTATGGTTTGAGTACAAAAGTTTGAAAATTTGTGATATTGTTGATTGTGACTTGTATACATTATGTTACATTAATAAATATTTTTAAAATGTTTTATTATACTTGTTGGTAGAAAGGTGTCATTTTTTTTATTATTATTATTTTTTTTACCTGCTAATCACCTTAAGATGTTTGATATTTCTGAAACCTCTTTTGTTTTTTGCATAAATATATTGCTATCAATTTTATTATAATTTATAGAAGTGAAATAGAATTTTTTTCCCCATTTACCATTTATTTTCTCAAGCAATAATTGAAATTTAAATATATTAATTATTAGAACTTTTATCAGAATTCATAAATATAAATTAAATTTAAAAATTATCAGAACTTTTATTTAGTATACTTATATCTTAGTATGTTTCAATTACTTTTTGAATAGCAGAAATATATTTGCAATTATTAGACAGTTATGTTCTCTGTGAAAAAAATCAAACTTTTTTTCTTACATTTTATGGATATTATATTTAGGGAATTGTTTCAATAATAGTACAATAATCAATTGTTCCAATAAATTTGTAGAGGTACACTCTAATAAAAAAAAAAAGCAATGTAAAGAAAAATGAAAAAGTGTAAAAAGTAGTAGTAAGTAATTACAAATTAATCTTAAACTTCGAAAAATAATCATTTGAAATTTATAAAACTGTGTGTTGAAAGAAAAGGAAGTACCAAATCATTTAATTAGATGTAAAAGTCTCAACCAAGTTCCAATAGGTTATGTTAAATAATGATGCATGTTTTTATGTATATGTTTATTTTTACCTTTAAATTATCAACATTGTCATAATAATGTAGTAATTCTAATTATATGTAGACATCCTTATTATTTTGTGAAACGGAACATAAAACTGAACAAATGTCCTTGGCTTTTTGCAACAAGAATAACTACATTCAACATGTAGTTTTTTGAACATTTGGTCCAGATTCTTGTTATTTATTTGCACACAAATAAATAGGTAGATAAAAAAAAATTGTGAGGACTTAATTTGATCTTCTATATGAAACATTATATTTAGTTTTTAAAATTAATTAGTTTGTATAACATAGTATTTCCTTACCTCTTCATGTCCATTACATTTTTAAATTTTTGTAACATATTTCAATGGGTTATCACACATTTTCTACCACTAAACATTTAGGGTTTTAAAATGACATTTGATTTGAGATTCTCTCCTTGTGAATGAACCGAGGCTTATATATATTATAATAGAAATTCTGAAGTGTAGTAAATAATGTTCGAGATGGTATCAATAAGCTGCAAAGAGTTTAATGGTGTAGCTGTAGTAGAGAGAAAGATTGGTAGATTTGAACTACAAGAATTGGACATGTGCTTATGCTGAGAAGAAAGAATTCTTTAACTCTGGATTAGGTCCTGACTCGGATAAGTATACCTTTCTAATAATCTTTTATAGTAGACATTTAAGGATTTTGCTCCACGTATTTAATACAAATATTAATTTATTGATCATTATTTAGATATGATATATATTAGTTAATTTATGTACAACTCTTGTGTGAAATTGAGTGACTTGTGATAACTTAAATTAGTGATGGAAATTTTTATTTTTTAAATTTAGATTTTTTTTTTTAATCTTTCCCATTTTTACATGCAGCGCAAATATTTGATCGGAGGGGAAATGTATTGAATCAGTTTAAATATCAATGTAGTACATGAATCTAAGCATGTGTTGTAATTAACTAATTTTTCAAAAACAAATTCTTATTCTACAAGGTGTGTAATTAATAATGGTTAAAAAATTAATAAGTTTTTAGAATGAGATTCTTTTTCTACAATTCTTGAAAAAAATTGCACCATTTTATGTTTTGAGAAGGCATTTTTGCATGAATCAATAATTCTGCTGAATAATTTTCCAAAAATTTTAAAGCAATTTGCATTTGAAAAAAATATTAATGTGGGGTCTGTACCCTGCAGGTTTTTGAGAAATAATTAGATTTAATTTATCGTATTAGTAGGTATACAAATTTATGGAGGGGGGTATTTACAATGAGAAGTATTGACCCTTGCAGCTGAAATCACGCAAATATAGTTCAAAAATTTGCGTCTGCTTTTTACTGTTGACCAATAAAAAATGTCTGGTACAAGTTATTTCTTCTGTTCCACTTCTTTCAGTTTTTTCTCCACAGCACCCTACTGGGAAGGGAGGAAGCACAAGTTTTTCTGCAAAATTTTTTCTATAAATGTCATCATTCATTGCGAAAGAATGTTTTTCACTAGATTTTACTAAATGTTATTACTATTGGATTTAGTTGCTGTTGCCATTGTTAAGTGAAAATTATTAACAACTGAAGATTGTAAGGAATCGTCTTTTTAGGAGGAAATAAATTTATGTAAAATAGTTTGAATTAATAATGTATGCATATAGAGCTATAGACAGCATATCACTGCAATTAATATGTTTAAATCACGAGATGAAATCACATAATTGTTGTTATGTTCTGCCTCTTTGTATTAAATTTGGATATTTCTAAATATTTTAGTTTGTGTGTTTTTTTCAACCAAGGGAACTCGAAATATTTTAAATTCCAAAAAAATGAAATGTATCTTAAAAGATTTTCAAAAATGAAAGTGGATACTTTCTTAAAGGTAAATGTATCAATATTTAAGATCTGTGAAAAATGATTTAATAATTTTTCATTATTATTTATCACACCCAAGAAATTGAAATGAGGGACATATTGCAGCAATTCAATCCCTTCTTTACTGGATGCTTTAACTTGTATTGCCATGTCAATTTGACGTCACTTGTGTGCTATTGGTCAAGCTAACCCCTATAACAATGCTTGAAATTACACAAGCACTCACTGCGTTGAACTTGAGAAGAGAGGAACACAATGCATGTTTTCACTTAGCTGGAAAATAGTGACATTTTAACAGCGATCACTTGCGCTTGTTTTTGCTCCGTCGTTGATCGTGGGGTTTTAAGAATACCCGCAAACTCTTAATGTACTTATGAAAAATTTCTTAAGTCAATTGTGCTACATATTTTGAAGTACAAGATATTTATTGAATTATACAAGTAAAATTCTTAAATTTATTGCATATGAATGAGACAAATATCAATATAAACTAAACTTACAACATTTCCATTTTGAAATACATTACATTTTTTTTCATAAAACACATGTAAAATATATAACTCAAAAATGAACTTACTTTTTAATTAATGTTAAGAACAGTAGAAAAATTTTTTTACTCTGTTTCCAAATATTCAGAGCATACTGTATTCATATGTTTTATGCACATAATTTTTTTACAATGAATGCAAAAATAGTTAGAGTAATATTTCGCGTTGTAAGTTCTTTGTTTCATTTTCTTAAGATTCATTCACTACCAGATACACAAACTTTAGTGGCTAAAGTTTTTATTCTTTTGTTAAAGCCACACAACACACACAATTAATACAATATGAAAATTCACTAATACTAAACATTTGGCTGATGTTTCATGCCATTTTGTTCGTCATGCGACCGGTCATAGCCGCCATTCTTCCTCCTCTGTTCTTGTTTCCTCTCTCCTCATATCGATGGCCACGCCACCTATATTGTTTTTTTTTAGTTCGGTGAATCTTACACGCCCCACCAACGGAAGCACATGCGTCATATTTAATGACCAGGTGCTAAAAGAAAGAGGTTAGTCACACACTCACGAAAGAGTCCTAATTCAGAAACAAAATATCTAAAACTTAGTTGAGGAGAGTGCATTATCTAAATTAAAAAACACATGAGGCATGACTTAAATATGATCATTAATGCACAAATATAATGAAAATAAGGCAATAACATAAGGTTATATAATCACGAATATATATAATAAGACTATTATTTTGACACTAATTTTCTAAATATATACACAAATAGGAATATGCTTTAATACTGAAATAAGTACTACAAAGAACTCAGGTTAATCATCAAAAGGCAAACGAGAGAGAGCGTCAGCATTGCCATGGTTTTTCCCTTTACGGTATATAATCCGTAAATCATAACGTTGCAAGGCTAGGGCCCAACGAGCTAATTTTGTACCATGTGGTAATCCTTTGGTCAAAAATGTGAGTGGGTTGTGATCAGACACAACCTGTATTTGAGATCCGAAGATCCAACAGTCAAACTTTTTCAATGCACTTAGCACGGCATAGGCCTCTCGTTCTATTGTTGACCAGTTCATTTGGCATTTGGTTAATTTCTTACTGTAGAATGAAATTGGGTGTTCCATTCCCTTTTCATCGTTCTGTGCAAGGCATGCGCCGATTATAGTAGCAGAAGCATCTGTATACAGCTGAAACGGGCGGTTCAACACAGGGGTATAGAGAGTAGGCATTTCGATTAAGCTTTTCTTCAAACATTGGAAAGATTCTTCAGCTGTGTCATCCCAAGGAATTTTATTAGGAATATTTTTCTTAGTTAAATTTGTCAAGGGCAAAACAATAGAAGAAAAATTCTTAATATAGTCACGATAATAGCTTGATAAGCCAAGCAGTCCTCGTAACTGTTTTTTGGTCGTTGGTCTCAATAACTTTGACATAGTTTCCATCTTTTGAGGATCTGGAGCATGTTTTCCAGAACCCACCACGTGACCTAGAAATTTAACTTGGCTCTTTCCGAAATCACACTTCTCTAAATTTACAGTTAGTCCAACTTCTCTCAAAGTCTTAAAAACATTTCCCAAATGTTGCATGTGATCTGACCATGTTTCTGAAAATACTGCCACATCGTCTATGTAGGATCTACAGTACTTTTGATGGGGATTCAACACTTGATCCATAGATTTTTGAAATGTACTTCCTGCATTCTTCATTCCAAAAGGTAGGACTTTCCACTGATAATGTCCAGAATGAGTAACGAAAGCAGTAAAATGTTTTGAGTTTTCTTCCATAGGGATTTGCCAGTATCCCTTCGTTAGGTCTAAGACCGATATAAAATGAGCTTTGCCTATCTCGTATATTAAATCCGTAGCATGTTTCATTGGATATGCATCAGGAATAGTAAAACTATTCAAAAGTCTATGCACAATCTAATGCTTCCATCTTTTTTCGCCATGCACACCACCGGGTGCGCCCAATCACTATCACTATGTTCAATCAAGTCCATATCCAGCAGCTCATTAATTTGACGTTCGACTTCTTTTTGAAGAGCAATAGGAACTCTATATGGTTGTAATCTTTTAGGTGAACTATCTGCCGTAACTTTAACAGAATGACCTTTCACTTTGGCTTTTCCAGGACGATTCCGAAATATGTCTTCATATCGTCGTAACAAATTTCTTAACTGGTATTTCTGTTGGGCATTTAAAACATTACGCATTTGATTCAACTTGATATCAATGTTAGGTTGAGTTTCCTTATCTGTGGGAGCATAATGCAATTCACCAAAATCGGTATCTTGATCAAATATTACCCCAACATGATCAACTCTTGAGATATAAGGTCTTAGCTTATTTACATGTAATTCTCTAGTACTACCGTCTTCCATTTGAACTAAACAAGAGTGGGGTCTAGTAAGCTGTACTACCTTGGCTGGTCCTATCCAAGTGTTAAGCAATTTATGCGTAGATGAAGGAATAAGGATTAGTACTTCATCTCCAACAGAAAAACTTTTTTCTCGTGATCTCAAATTATAGTGTGAAGTCATACGTTCCTGATTTTTAGCACTGTTTTCCGATGCGATTTCATGTGCATCTTGCAAGTTCTTTTGCAGTTGTTTCAAGTATTCTTCAACAGAACGAGCAGCACTAGTAGGGATTTCTCTTTCTCCTGTCCAAAATTCTTTTAAAATGGTCATCGGTCCAGATGGTAGTCTTCCATAAACTAATTGGTATGGTGATACACCAGTAAGTGCATGAGGTATTTCTCTATAAGCAAAAAGCAAATATGGGAGATGGACATCCCACTCATTTCCATGCTCTTGAATATTTTTGTTTAACATGTCTTTCAAAGTTTTATTCCAACGTTCAACTGCTCCCATACTCTCAGGATGACCTGGAGTAGAAAACCTAGGAGATACTCCCAGCACGTCTTGAAAGGCTTGAGTCAATTGTGCTGTAAAATTGGTACCTTGGTCTGTGCATATTGTCTTTGGGAACCCAGTTTGACAGAAAATTTTCATCAGCACTTCGCAAGTAGTTTTTGCAGTGATGTTCTTTGTTGGTATGGCTTCCGCCCATCTTGAGCACAGATCAATGGCACATACAATATATAAATGCCCTCTTCTTGATCGAGGTTCTAACGGTCCGATGCAATCCACGCTCCAGACTTCGAATGGATTATCAGGTCTTACAATGGGCTGGATCGGAATCCTATCTCTGTAAGTTACAGTCCTTCGTAACTGACAAGGTTTACACGCTTCGCGATATGTCTTCACATCCCTCTTTAACGAAGGCCAGAAAAAGGAATATTTAATGCGTTGCTTTGTTTTTTGTTCTCCTAAATGTCCAGCTAACGGAATTTCATGAGCCATTTGAAGAATTTCCTTTTACACGCAGGTAGGACAACTTGCTTGATTGACTCCCCACAAACAATGTCATTATGCACTAGCAGATCATCTTGTATTTCATATGCTTTTTCTTTGTTATTTGCTTGTTCCCAGACGCTTATTAATGTTTCATCTTCTTTCTGAAGTTTTATAAAAGTCCTTCGGGTCTCACTGTTAAGATTGGATCTCACTTCGTTTTCAATGTTGACTGCGTCTGTCGATACTCTTATGTCAGAGCATGAATCCTCTTCAAATGCTTGGACTTCACAGACGGTTGAATTCTCAACTTCATCCAGTTCGACTTCATGAACAATGACTTCCCTTGCATTCGCACTGCATAACTGTATGTTTTCCAAAAGGGCTTCATATGCGGTTTGACAAACTAACATGTCGTTCACTAGTTTCTTTGAAACGGCACATGTAATTGGTATTGCATCATGCCATCCATCATCGATCTTTATATTAAATGTTCTTAGGGGAGCGACTTCACTATCCCCAAAAGCTGATATTAACTTGATCTTCCCTTCTCCGGTACTCTCAATGTCTTTAACTAAATCAGCTCGCACCACAGAGATTTGTGCTCCGGAGTCTACCGTTCCATCCAATACGACATCTAACACTTCACTTTTATAACCTTCAATTTATCAATATTCTCTGCCAGAAATTTACACGTTGATTCAGGAACATCTATTTTCGCTGTTACGATATTCTTAGTGGTATCTTCAGCTTGCACTGCATTACTTTGGGCTTTGACTCGTGAGGAAAACTTGTTATTTTGCGAGTTTTGCTTATTTAAGTGTTTATCTCGGCATGCTCTTGAGAAATGACCTTCTTTGCCACTAGTATAACATGTAGGTGTAATCCGGGTTTGATTATAATGCGCTTGATAGCTGTTGTCATTGAAATGGTTATTGTATTTGTAATTGGCCACCCCCTTTTTATTTCTTACGTCTCTCCCTTCCAACTGATGTAGAGAGCTCCGGGTATTCAAAGGAAGGGTCTTACAATAAGATTTCTCTTTATTAATAAATGGCACTGCAGGCCGTTTGGTTTTTCCATGGACATCCACATATTCATCAAGTTTTTCAACCAGCACCTTTGGAGTTTTTATTTTTGCCCATTCATCAATAAAGTGTTCGCGAATCTCGGTTGGCACCTTCTTCATTTGGTCTGCTATGAGGAGATCTTTAAGGTCGTCGAAGGTTTGAATATCTAGGCCCTTAAGCCATTCTTCACAAAAATTTCTTATCTCAAAATAATAATCTCTCCACGTACCATCGGGATTCTTTTGGTGTTTCACGAACAGCTGGCGGAATTTCTCGGGACTCAACTTGAATCGTTGAAGTAATAGCCCCTTTACAAATTCGTAATCAGCGGCATCCTTTTCTGGTTCACGAGCAATAAGACCTACAATATCCGAAGGTAGAATACTTATCAGATGTGTCACCCAATACACCTTTGGCAAATTCAAAATTTTTGCTTGACTTTCAAATGATACCAGGAATAAACTAATATCGTCAGATTTTGAGTCAAACATCGGAATCAGTTTATGTAAATCAATCTTGAATGGTCCTGTTTCTTTCGCTTCGTTTTCACTTCCTCCTCCTTTCAACTCGATTCGTTTCATCTGGAGTTCGAAATCCATTTCGTCCTTCCGCTTCCTTTCCTCCATTTCCATCTCTTCTTTTCTTTTTCTCTCAGCCATCTCTTCTTTTCTTTTTCTCTCAGCCATCTCTTCCTTTCTTTTTCTTTCCTCCATTTCCATTTCTTCTTTTCTTTTTCTCTCAGCCATCTCTTCCCTTCTCTTGCGTTCCTCTATAATAGTGTTTAATTGTTCTCTACAAAACTCCTCGTCGAAGTTTTTATTATTCAAGATAGCCTCTCTTAATTCAAACACTTTTAAACTAAGGACATCTTCAACCCCCATTTCCGTAGCCATAATCTGCAAGTCTGCTTTTAATCCCTTTCCTAAAAATGCCATCTCGCACCTTATTATAATTATCCTAAATCAATCTAATAACACTCTAATTCAAAAAGTAAAAATATGCTTAATTAATCAAGGTTCGTTTTATATCTAAAAAAAACCAATTGTTTCGTATTTCTTTACCATAAAATTTACAAATTTATACCTTGAATGCTAACTTTGCATATGACATAGAACAAAATGAAAAATTCCACAAAAAATATTATTACTACAATAATAATAAAGTATTGTGCCACATAAAATTATATCTTAATTTCTTAGAATGTGTACTCCTAAAGATTTCTATAAAAAAAAATCACAACAATAAAAAAAAAATATCTTCATTCATATCACTTTCATAATATATATCAAATATAAAAAATACCATCAATCTTTGAACAGAAAATAATAATAAAAAAAAAATCATCACAATGATTTAAAACACATTTGAATATCTGACTCATCAAGTATACTCAAAATAAAAGTTCTACTTAGCAGATACAATAATCCTTAATAGTATTCAAAAAGGAAAAAAAAAAACAGTTATACTTATTCCATCAATAAATTACTCGCATGAAATCGAACATTCAACATACAACCTTGAACTGTCTCTATTCTCCTATTTTATTTACTTTTGCGTACTTAGCAGTGGTTGAAATGATAATGAGTCATAGCTAAAAGTAATACAAGCACAGAAAAGAAAAATGGATCTCTCTCTTTTCTTATTTTTTTCAAGCCACTAAATGTTATGTAACTTTAATAAAAAAAAAAAAAAAAATCATTTTCAACATTTAAATGCATATTTCACACCAAAAAATTTATACACTTTAAATTTAATATTCTGCTTAATTCGGAAAATAGATAATGACATTTAATTTAATTCAGTAAAATATTTTAATACCATAAATAATCCATCGATTCGACGTATGAATTATAAACACTCTTGCTTTCTTTTCTAGTTATTGATACCTAAACTCAACAAAATTTTATACTTTCGCAACAATTATATGAACTGATGTTCAATTAAAAATATAGTTATATTCTAACATTTCATAAAGTTTCAGATTAAACACAAACAATACCTGAACTGATGTTCAATAAAAATAGAATAAATATATATACCAATATTTCAAAACGTTTCTGATGAAACCAAAACAAAACAAAATATATCTGATATGATGTTCATTTGAAACAAGGAATTTTAATAATTCACAATAGTTTCGGATGAAACATAAATAAAAATATCTGAACTGATGTTCATTTGATCAAAGTATTTTAATATTTCACAACGTTTCTGATGAAACACAAATAAAAAATATTTTTTCAAACTCTTGGAACAGATGATATAATTAGAACAGGTCGTTCTCAATTTAAATCAGTAAAGAAAAAATGTTTTCTATTGCAGAAAACCAAAATATTTCTCACACTAAGAATTCGGATGAATCAGCATAAATAAGTTAGACTGTAACTTATTTTATTTTTACTACAATAACATATCATCTATTCCAAAACAAAACTACAGCTATTAATAATGCACTCTCTTTACATTATAATACAACCAATAATAATTTTAATTTGTGAGTCTTACCTGGATTTGACGAAATCTTCATCCTGTCGACTGCGCCAGTAATATTTCGCGTTGTAAGTTCTTTGTTTCATTTTCTGAAGATTCATTCACTACCAGATACACAAACTTTAGTGGCTAAAGTTTTTATTCTTTTGTTAAAGCCACACAACACACACAATTAATACAATATGAAAATTCACTAATACTAAACATTTGGCTGATGTTTCATGCCATTTTGTTCGTCATGCGACCGGTCATAGCCGCCATTCTTCCTCCTCTGTTCTTGTTTCCTCTCTCCTCATATCGATGGCCACGCCACCTATATTGTTTTTTTTTTAGTTCGGTGAATCTTACAGTTAGTTTTTGCATTTTTTCCCCATGGACAAACAGTACACCATCTCTTTTTTGGTGGATTAATATTCTTTTCACTATTTTTTGAGTCAACAAGGCTTCTTTTTAGTTTTTTTGTTCAGATTTGGGAGTTCTAATCTCGTATCACACTGGGCTGCACAAGATCCATTCCAATCCCCTCTAATAACCTTGAATATGTCGTTTTTGATTGAGGAAAAATCAAAAGATGAATAATGGAAACATTAATTTCTGCTGTGTTAAGAAAAAATATTCTCAGTGGCCTATGGTTACATATTTGTGATACATCCTATAAACTGCACATTTCATCAGTGATATCAACACCGTCTTTAGTCATATTGTAAAAATACACAATTTCAGATTTCATCATTCCAGGTTTGGCATCTATTAAAGTGTCGTCATGTGGATGCATTGTAGAGATAAGTATAACACTTTTCATCTTTTTTCTACAGTAAGAAACTAATGTCATTGGGATTTTATGATGAAAACCGAATGTGGACATCCCAAGCTATTATTCACTGATGAAGGATAATGGTTCAGGAACTACACTAAGCAAGTTCCATTAGTGGTTCCTCTTACATCAAGACAAGGACCTCATTGAAGACATCAGGATTTGTGAGAAAGGGCAAACTACATTTCCGTTTCTCATGAACTTTGACCTTATAAAGTAAGATATCCTGAAAACAAAAGCACACACCCCACATCAGGAGTCAGTTCCTGCATCCCCCGATGTTTCTTCCAACACCAAAATGCTTTCTCTCTTTTATTTTTTCAGAGTGTGCTAGCTATTGTTGATTTCTTTTTTAACAATTCTTCAGCCAGTGGTATACCAGTTGTCACAAGAAATATTATGTACAGAACTATATAATGGTTGACATAAACGCATTATTATATCCTATTTACTGTAGGAAAACACTTGTTATGGACTTTCTGGCTGAGTCCCAACATAAGGTTCTAATTTCAGAGCGTAAAAAGGTTTTGATCATACATAAGACAAATAATTTTAATCCTTATTTTCCTGGTTTTTGTGACATATATTGAAGGAAAGGACAGCGACTTTTATATTTTAACAACTGTTCATCGATTGTGATACTCACTGAATAATATTTTGAAGAATAGTTTTAGCAAACCCTTCTGCTCTTGGCAAATGAATAACAATATTCTGGGAATGACGCGTTCTCAATGGCCTAAGATGTGCATCTACAGAAAAAATCGTGGTTCTGCGCATCTTTCTTGGAATCATGGGAGGCTTTTCTTGGGCTGTGCAAGAACTAGCCTTTACACTTACGGCGAAAAATGGACGAGTCTTTACATCGTACCTTCGCTTTTAGTAGACTCGTCCTGTTGCATCTTTCGGCTTTGCGGTATTTAAGGGCTAGTGCGCAATTGATCAACTCGTGCCGGCGAGTACATTAAATTATATACCGATACGCTAGATGACTATAGAAAACTTTCACACCTATTATCCACTAAGACTTATGAATATTACGTCATTCAACCAAAAATTTTGCGTCCATTGAAAATTATTTTTAAAGGTTTACCACGAGATACTGAAATCCATGATATTCAGGAATAACTAATTGAACTTGGATTCGACCCAATCAGGATAAATCAACTTACAAACAGGCGTACAAAAATTCCCCTTCCAATATTCTTAATAACACTACCTAGAAACGAAACCAGTAAGAAAATCTATGAAGTTAACCGCATATGCTATATGTCTATTACAGTTGACGAATACCGAAGTAACAAAGTCACTCAATGCTTCAACTGTAATCTTTTTCATCACAGTTCAGATAATTGCCATATGATCCCCAGATGCTTAAAATGCTCAGGCGCCCACGCAACCAGAGACTGTAACATCGAAGGAAAAATTAAAGAAATAAAATGTATTAACTGCAACGAAATTGGACACTCCGCCTCATACGGAGGATGCAAACTCTATCCCAAACCTCCAAAAGGAACAATTACTAAAAGCAACACACCCAAAACAAATACTGTTCGTGAAGACTACACTTTTGCAAATGCTTTAAAATCAAACCAACAGACGGCGCCCCAAACGGACGAAAACCCAGATTCATCAAAAAATTCAAAGAAAATCCCACAACATAATGCAAAAAGCCACCAGAAAAATCCTTTCAACAACATTTTTGAAGCCATCGAACAACTCAAAGCTCTTGCCGAAATCTTCTCAATCATTCCAGGACTGCTTACAAATCTCCATAAAATTCAAAATGCAAAAGGACAAGCAAACAAAAAATTCGCCATCTTAGAAGCGCTTATGGATATCTCTGAAGAATAATGCAGCCAATCGCAGTCGTTTCTCCTCACCCATCGCAAGATCAACTTTTTTCCTCATGGAACTTCAAATTTTTCAAGTACATACTCATTAACTGCTAAACAGATGGCGCCAGCTATACTGGGCTCATCAATCAGCTCATTTCTAAAGAACTTTTCATCTCTACTCTCCAAAATTTTACCCTCTCATCCGCAAGAAATTCCTCTCCACAATTTAAATTTCCATTTTTTCCAAAGGACTTAATAAATACCAGATTTGGGCTTGTGGAGCGCTCCTGTGGCGCCCATGGAATTTCAACGTCAACGTCAACGTGATCAACTCGTGTGTCAGATCCAAGGAGAAGTAAAATTTTTTTGATAAGGTACGTAATCCATTTCATACATAAATTATTTCGTTGGCTTCTTATCAGATGTTTTTTTTTTTTTTTTATTTTTATTTTTAAATAATTTTTTTTTTGATTTAAATTTTTTTAAAAATTTTTTTTTTTTTTTTTTTTTCCCAATTCGAAAACAATTCCCTCCACCTTTTATATGTAAATAGTTTGCTTAACCGAAAAGGACGGCTCCTTTTCTGGTGAAAAGGAACCACTTTTGATAAACTCTAAAAATACCTTAACACCATTCCTATTTCGAATGCTATTTTTTCAAAACATGTCTTTTCTTTATTTAAAGGTTATTTTATTATTACTTATTTAAAGGTTATTGTCTTTTCTTTTGTAAGGGCTTTTGAAGTTTTGTTACGTCAATTATTTTGGAAGAAAGTTATATAACTATATGTATTTATGTAAGAGATATTCTTATTATTTATGTAAGAGATATTCTTATTATTATTTGTAAGAGATATTCTTCTTATTATTTATGTAAGACATATTCTTCTTATTATTTACGTATGTTTATTATTGATTTTTTATGTAATTTGAGGAATTTAAGCTTAGCATATGAAATGGTGTTGTTATAAGAGAACTATTCTATAAAAAAATTAAGTTGCTAAGCAAATCAATTTCCTGAAATAGGAAG
Source organism: Nephila pilipes (assembly GCA_019974015.1). Taxonomy (NCBI): domain Eukaryota; kingdom Metazoa; phylum Arthropoda; class Arachnida; order Araneae; family Nephilidae; genus Nephila; species Nephila pilipes. The sequence goes on along the minus strand of BMAW01057395.1, from coordinate 41,578 downwards.
AAACAACAATTTAAATCATAAGAAACTTTAATCTAAAAAATTTAATGAAGTTTATTTCGGAGGGGGGAGAGGTTGGGACATATTCAATTTTTAAAAACAAACGATTGTGATACTTTTTTAAGATATTATCTGTCTAACTTATAAAGGCAGACGATTTAATCTAATGTGATACTTTATTTAAGACATTACCTATTCTTCTTTTAAAAGCAGACGATTTAAACTTAAAGTAATACCTTTTTCAATATTCTTTATTTAAGATATTTTTTTTTTGGCATCACCAGAGTTTAGTTTTGATTTTAGATAATTTACTGGCAACGGATATGAAATTTAGTATTGAGTTTGGTTCCAAGAGGTAAAGACGAACTTTGAAAAAGTGGTGCTTGCTTAAAATTGTGTCTTGAATTTATGTTTGAAAAGATGTGCGCAAATAAATGTGATGTCCTGAAAACAAGTCATTTTTATTAATAGTCTTCAATACAGTACAATAGGTAAATCCAAGCCAAAATTTTTGTTCTTTATTATGAAAACCAGAAAATTTTTCGTGGACCCCCTCTTACAACTTGTGAAGCTCTGTTTTCTTTTCACGTCTACGTGGTCCCCCGTGTGGTCTCCAATGGACCTCTGGGGGTCCACCTGGACCACTTTGGGAACCTATGAGCTAGAATATCAACATTCAAATCTTGATTTCTCAACTTGTCCAAAAATTGTTATTAATTGGAAAAACTCTTCAACTGCTGCATTAGTTCCTGGGAAGCACAACATAAATTCAAAAAGAATAACTAAATTTTCATATGGAATGTGTTTATTTTTGAAATTGTTTAAGATTTCCACCTATCTTTTATCAATTTCAACCCATTGTTCTAATTTATGTGAAATTAAATAAATATACATTCAGTCTTCTCATTTCTCAAACTGCCATAGATTTTAATATCAGGTATTACTTTTAATGAAAACCCAACACAATTTTCAATATATGTCCAATTTACCAGCGATGAAGTCAAAAAACACCATTGAAAACTGTTATTTCCTGTGATATTTGTTTCAAACCATTCTTTGACATATTGGAAAGATGTTTGATAAAAATACTGCACTTCTTTGGTGCACTTATCCATTACGCTCGGATTTGATTCCTCTAAGTTTGACAATTTTCTTTTTACTATGAAAGGAATTAATTTTTCTTCAAATCGTGATATGTATTGAAGGACAAAATCGTTCGAAATAAGACTAACTTCTGTAGTTGAAATATATTCACCTTCAATCTTTTGAATCGTTTTGTGGAGAATAGATTCTTAATTATGAACAAAATACATTAATAATAATAATGGAATAAAGATTACAGAATTTTTGGACATTTGTCTAAACTTAATAAATATGAACGGGGATACTCAAATAAATGTAAAACACGCTCTATAACAGGTGCTACAGCGAGCCTACCAAATTTTCTATATCCTAAGTTTTTTGTATTACATTTGCGTAACAGTTTGTTGCGGCATTTCTGCATAGGGAGATTAACAGGTGAGTTTTAAAGTATCGAAAGGGAGGACACTTTTCGAGAAAGGACAGAACCTACAAAAGGAAGATTGTCCTCCCTAAAGGAGAGCGTTTGGTCACCTGATATATAGTGACTTCTGATTTTTTAGAAGAATGTTTCTTCGATATGAGACTGGTGCACACTAGGACGAAGTTTATTCCTCTTTTGTGAGTTATTTTCTTCATGTGTTATTTTTAGAGAGAATTTTTGAGGGAATAAATAAAGGAATTTTTAATAGTTAATAAAAATTTACAATAATTTTCTCTTCAATAGAACTTCCTTTATTTGTTTTATTGTTCTACATGTACACTTTCTTTCAAATTTCTTCTAACCATCGATCGGATACAAGACTTCCAAAATTAAAACTATGGTGGGTTTTTTTTTTTTTTTTCCCTCCCATTTCTGATCAAAAAATTTATCAGGTATAGAAGAATCCAATGTTATTAGTTTCTGCCACTTCAATAGAAGGAATTTTTCGGAAATATTTAAATTCGACTGAAATGTTGTTTTACGCTCACAATGTTCTCTTAAAATAAGAGTGCTGTAAATAACGGATTTTTTTTTTTTTTTTTTTTTTGCATACAAAAATGATGATTAAGTGCTAATATTAGAATTATAAATTTTTAAATCATACGACATGGTTTTTTCTGTCCTTCTCGGCACACATGCGGAAAGAAATTTTATGAAGATCATGAATCGATATATCTAATTTTTAAAAGATATTGAATGTATCTCAAGAAAATACGCCAAGAATTGAAAACAATATTTTAAGTTAGTTATACATTATACTTTTTATTAAAGAATGCAAATTTTAGTGACGGAAATTATTCTTTTTCTTTCCAGTTCATACCCATACTAGGATTCTTCGCCGCAAGGTAGAATCAGGTCGATGTTGGACGTCTTTTTCCATTGGCCTCTTCTTTACTTTTGGAATATATTAATACTTTCATTAAGAAATGTTCAATCCTGTTCTGTCTCTAGAGTTGTTGTCTCTGAAGAAAGTTGCTGTTCTTATGCACAGTGACCCAGATATCAGGGATTTAGAAAAAGGATTTGTGATAGAGGAAAAGTGGGCCGCAGTTGTTAAGAAAAAGGTGTCGACTTTAGACTTGCCTCCGATAATAAAGAAGAGAATACCTCCATTATTAAAAGATATACGTAATGTAGTTGATCGATGGGAAATGGATCACATTACCATCTTGGGACGCTGTTCATGGGAAAATGACATTGAATGTGTTTGGAATGATGATCTAACTATCAACGGTTTAAAAACTGCTAAAATTTTTATTCAAAATGAAAATCACAGTTTAGTTAAGCGCTTTCTAATGGCATGTGTTTATTGGCTGGAGGAGGAAACCAAGGATTTGTGGAAAAAATTGCCGGAAAATGTTAAAGCAAATTGTTCTTCTATTCATGTGAGTTATCCTAAATATCGTTGGGAGATTGCTGTGAAAGACTGGGTAGAATTGTCAGAATGTGGAGTTGCAGACTGGAGACAACATTCGTTTTCTCATCCACTGACATGGTATTGCCACGATAGCATAATTATACAAGGGAATCTTCTCCGACAGTTATCTCCCCAAGACCAGTTGAGTGTGTTTAAAGGGATGATGAAAGGGTCCATCGAAATGCATACAAAAATTTTCTGTTTGTCAATAATGAATGCAGAGCAGTTAAAAGAAGTTATGAAAAACGAACCTTTGCCCAAATCCTATATAATTTCCAGACATGACAAAACGCATTTTCTCGCTTCTTTCCGAAAAAGAATTTCTTCATATTTTGCTTGAAGTGATCTGTGAAAAAATAGATTGGGACTTGATTGACTGGGATTATGCAAAGCTGCTGAACGAGCTTTGGAATACAAGTCCTGACGGCTTCAAAGAATATGTTGAAAGTTTATTCTCTTCTGATGTCCTGAAGGAGACATTGTATCGTTGCCGTTCCGAGCGCCATGTTCGTTCAGATGCATTGTAAAGACTGATACATCATTTGAGAATCTTAAATTCTGATAATTATCAGAATATTGAATATTTTTAATATTTGATTACCTATACTAAACTTTGAAATTTCTTATAAATTGAATTCGCTGATATTTTGGGTTTTTTTTTTTTTTTTTTTTTTTTTACCTTTATTCGATTTATAATTTTAGAGTGTTATTAAATGTGTCTGTATTTTATTTGTTAAAATATTTTGTAATGAAATGTGCTTTTGACTTTGATTTAAAATTCCGAATTATTGATGGAATAAATAAAGAAATTTTCAGTAAATAATTGTTTTCTCATCAATGGAACTTCCTTTATTTAAAAGTTCTACATGTACACTTTCGTTCAAATTTCTTCTAACTATCGATCGGATACAAGACTTCCAAAATTAAAACTGCTTTTTTTTTTCGATCAAAAAGTTTATCAGGTGTAGAATCCAATGATAGTTTCTGCCAATTCAGTGAAAGGAATGTTTCGGAAATATTTAATTCGACTGAAATATTGTTTTACTCTCGCAGTGATCTCTTAAAAGAAGAGTGCTGTAAGTAAGGGATTTTTTTTTTATTATTATTTTTGCATACAAAAATGATGATTAAGGCTCCCGTCTACCCGCCATTTTGATTTCATCAGCTTAATGTTAATCGTATGGAATTTCGACTTGAATTCTCACATCTTTACTATTCGACCTATTTGAATGCAATAAAGTGCATCTGAAAGAGCAAAAAATAATGAAAGCTTCTGTGGAATTACTTTTTCCCTCTCATATTTAAAAAAAATTTTAAAGACCAGAAAACTCGCAAACGAATCATTAAAATAGGGATAAAAATATTTTTAAAAATCGAAGAAAAAAAGTAATTCCACAGAAGCATTCATTATTTTTTGCTCTTTCATATGCATTTGATTGCATTCAAATAGGTCGAATAGTAAAGAAGTGAGAATTAAAGTCGTAATTCCATAAGATTAACATTACATTCACGAAATCAAAATGGAGGGTAGACGGGAGCCTTAAGTGCTAATATTAGAATTATGAATTTTTACATCATACGTCATGGTTTTTTTCCGTCCTTCTCACCACTCAATAAGCGAAACGAAATTTTATGAAGATCATAAATCGATGTATTTAATTTTTGACCTAAGAACAAAATTTAGTTTCGTGTGTTAAACGGTATTGAATGTATCTCGAGAAAACGTGCCAAGAATTGAAAACAATATTTTAAGTTAGCAATACATTTATTATACTTTTCATTAATGAATACAAATTTTAGTGACGGAAATTATTCTTTTTCTTTCCAGTTCGTACCAATACTAGGATTCTTCGACGCAAGTTAGAATCAGGTCGATGTTCGACGTCTTTTTCCATTGGCCTCTTCTTTACTTCCGGAATATATTAACACTCGATTAAGAAATGTTCAATCCTGTTCTGTCTTTGGAGTTGTTGTCTCTGAAGAAAGTTGCTGTTCTTATGCACAGTGACCCAGATATCAGGGTTTTAGAAAAAGGAACTGCGTTAGAGAAAGAGTGGGGCCCTGTTGTTGAGAAAAAGGTGTCGACTTTAGACTTGCCTCCGATAGTAAAGAAAAAAATTCCTCCATTGTTGAAACATATATGTAATGTAGTTCATCTATGGGAAATGGATCACGTTCCCATTTTGGGATACAGTTTATGGAAAAAGGACATTGAATATGTTTGGAATGATGATATAACAATCGACGGTTTAAAAACTGCTAAAATTTATATTCATAGAGAAAATCATAGTTTATGTGAGCGCTTTCTAATGGCGTGTGTTTATTGGCTGGAGGAGGAGGCCAAGGATCTGTGGAAAAAATTCCGGAAAACGATAGAACGAGTCTTTATTTTTTTGGAGCAATTGATTGCCAGAAGCATGATCTCGCTGTGAAAGACCTGATAGAACGCGAAGCTGCAGGCTGCAGACAACATTCGTTTTCTCGTCCACTGCCATGGTATTGCCACGATAGCATAATTATACAAGGGAATCTTCTCCGACAGTTATCTCCCAAAGACCAGTTGGGTGTATTCAAAGGGATGATGAAAGAGTCAATTCCAACGCATACAAAAAATTTCTGTTTGTCGATAATGAGTGCAGAGCAGTTAAAAGAAGTTATGAAAAGCGAACCTTTAGCTGTATTTACAGCTCTCTGGAATTGGCCTAATCCTATGCAATTTCCAGATAGGACAAAACTCATTGTCTCGCTTCTTTCCGAAAAAGAATTTCTTCATATTTTGCTTGATGTGATCTCTGAAAAAATAGATAGGGACTTGATTGACTGTGATTATGCAAAGCTGCTGAACGAGCTTTGGTATACAAGTCCTGACGGCTTCAAAGAATATGTTGAAAGTTCATTCTCTTCTAATGTCGTGAAGGAGGCGTTGTATCGATGCCGTTCAGATGCATTGTAAAGACTAATAGATCATTTGAGAATCTAAATTCTGATAATGAAAAAGAAAAAATTATTTTTTCTATTATTTAATGTTTGATTACGTATACTAAATTTTGAAATTTCTTATAAATTGAGTTCTCTTATATTTGGTTTTTTTTTTTTTTTGCCCTTATTCGATTTATAATTTTACATATTCTATCTCGTCAATGTATTTTAATAATTCATACGATGTGTAAAAGATCTTCTAGATTGGAAATATAGCCCTCAAGGACAACGACTGATCAGACTATATATGGTATGGTAGAGAAAGTGCTTATTTGACGAGATGCTCGAAGATTAAAATGTTATTAAGTATATTTTATTTGTTAAAATATTCTGTAATGAAATGTGCTTTTGACTTTGATGCAAAACTCAAGAATACAGATGACGTAATAGATAGAACTAATTTAATTAATATTTCTCTTCATTAAATGTTTGGAATGTGTCACTATTTGAAAAGTTTGTTTTACAATAGTATTATGTTGAAATAAAATAAAAATTCCAATTTTGCCTTATTATTTATTTGTATTGATTGTATTACGATTTATCAGAATGTATGTATGTGATAGCAAATTCTCCCCCACCCCTACAAAATAGGATTAAAATTCAAAACTTTGATAGCAAATGTTTTTACTGCGGTGAGGAATCAAGGTGGATTAATTGCTTCGAGTCTTTTTCAATAATAATTAGTAAGACCCATTTCTTTAAAAGGAATTTTAAGTGACTTAAAAACAAAAAAATAATATTCATTAGTTATATTGTTAATATAATGTAAAATTATAAGTCTTTTGAAAACATTTCTTAGAATACATTTAATTATTTTTCCAGCTATTTTATCAATTGTTTAAAACTTTGCACATGACTCACATTTTCAAGTAAAAAATTACTACAATTCGAAAATATGTATATCTTTTTCCCGTTTTAAGTAAATCATGAAGTATGAAATTGCTACAAACGTCAATTTTTCTCGGTTCAATCCTTGAGAATGCGATCGGATGATTGTGTTGGTAAATGAAGTGAAATAACTGCGAGCTGACACAGTCTCACTCACGAATGTAAAACAGAACGACTTGTGCACTCGGCGATGGCTGAGCGTTTACTTGTGTGTGTCTCTGTGTTGTGCCGTCCTTTTATGAATAAATATGTTTGCTGAAATTTCTTTGGATTTATTTTTACATCCAGGCATTGGGTAGATGCAGTCCATTTGATTTTATTTTTGAATTTTAAGCTCGGTTAGAACATAGTAATACCCTCGGCGGGACACGGATATTTTGGATTTGAACTTTTATATTTTGAATTTTGTTCTAACTGAACTTTTTTGTGATTGAACCTTTGCTGTGGTTTTTAACTTTGAATTGAAATCTGATAAAGAAACATGGATTTCGCACATCTGAGAACACAGAGAAAATCATGCCGTATTTCGTTTTCGGCATGTGCTATGAAGATTGATGATGAACTCTCTTAAGAATCTCATAATATGGTTAACCTTTCGATATTGAAGTTGCAAAATTACTTGTACATGTACACGATTGGATATGTGTAAATCTGAAATTACCGACATGCTTTTGAGGGAGAAAGATACTGAGGAGGCCTTTGAAAAAGATTTTTTATCTGCTGAATCATACAGAGACAAATATTCGGAATTTTGTTCTCATACCGCGAAAATAAGCTCGAAAGAATCAGCGACAAGGGAAATCTGTGAGAAGCGAAATTGCAAGCCTCCAAAAATAGAGCTGAAAAAAATAAGTGAAAATGCTAGAGATTTTACATTCTGGAGTCGATTCCGAAAAATTCATTAGGATTCCAGTATCGTCTACGAAGACAAATTCCATTATCTGCTACAGACTGTTATTCCTAAATCAATAGCAGCTCGAATATTGGATAGTTTCCCAGCGACTGCGGATAATTACCCGAAGTCGGTTGCCCAGCTGCAGGAGAGATTCAGGCGAGAGGATTTACTCGAACAGATTTATGTACGAGATTTGCTGTCCATTGTTATGAAAAACGCAGCCACCGATTGTTAAAAGATTGACCTTCCTGCATTATACGATGAATTGGAAGCGAAGATCCGAGCTTTGGAGAGCTTAGGACGTAAGAAAAATTCGGGGATTTTCTAGGCCCATTGGTGGAGTCTTGCCTACCGGAAGAAGTATTAGCGGTCTGGGAAGGAAGCAGAAACCATGGATTACCAGAGAACAAGGAGTCGCGAAATATGGAATATTTGATGTATTTACTTCGTCAGGAAATAAAGGGTGAAGAAATGGTAAACCTTACAGTAACTAATTTTTTTCCCACCAGAATCCGAGAAGGAAGGAATTTCAAAATGAAAAGTTATACAATCCGGGGAAGTCCTCGACAGCATCTGCTTTAGTAAGTCTTCAAAAACCAGGTAAGAAAGATTGTATGTTTTGTGATAAATCGCATCCTAGTGAAAGATGTTTTTTTGGCAAAGAAAATGACTTTAACTGCTAAACAAAAATTATTGTTAGAAAAAGCTGCATGATTTTCTTGTTTAAAAATAGCTAGTCATAACTATAAGTAAATTTTGCAATGTTAAAAATCAATTAAAATGCCCTAAATGTACTAACCTCCATTTTGAATTAATGTGTCCAGAACTAAAAAAACAATGAACCCCAAAGTTTTGTTCCTAAATCTGAGAATTCCCTTTCTAATTGTAGCAGAAGCGAAAACTGTCTTTTTGCAAACGCTGTTCGTTTTAATTCGATGCCAAGGTCAGAAAAAATCATCCGCGCAGTTAGTGACTCTGGCTGGCAAAGTAGTTATGTAAGCGAGAAAATTATGACTCAGATTAATGCTTTTCCTCTTCTAAGGGAGGCTTGATTCATTTCTTGTTCGGAGGGGCTGAAACCAAACCATAAAGAATTTGCAATTGAGGTCAGTAGTTTAAATAGAGGTGTTTTTGTGTGTGTGTGTGTGTGGTTTTGGAGATAACTCTGGAAAAAAAGATTTGCGGTTTCATTCCGAGGATTGAGAATAACGATATTTTGAAAGAATTAAAAAGAAAGAAAATAGTTTTTGCCGATTTCTTTCGAGAAGAAACGGAAATTAATCTTTTGATAGGTGCTGATGTTATTGGAAAATTATTGACAGGAAATACTGTAGAATTAGAATGTGGCTTAACGGCTGTAAAAACGAAACTCGCGCGCGGATGGACAGTGTTTGGAAAGGGATCGTGCAGAATGGATAATATTTTACCCTCGTAATCATTGCATTCCATGTCATTACCATTGAATTAACTTTGGAAACTTGAGGTTTTAGGAATATCATCCGAAAACGAAAAAGAGAAAAATGATTTTAATGATAAAATTAAAAATTTTCCGGATGGAAGATATGAAAAGGGACGTCTTAAGACTTCTTGAGGCCCTTATGAAAAAATAGGCCACACATGCGACCCTTTAATCTATTTAGCTCTATATACATGAGCAGTTAAAAAAAAGCAATCCTTAGTAAAATGAGGTTTTATATGAGTAATCGTTTTCTACATTTTAAATTTGCAAAATCATTAATTAGGTCTTCAAAATCAATTGTTAATAATATGTCCATTTCAATACTCATCAAGCTTAAATTATTCAAATGTGATTGAGTCATACGATTTCTCAATTCATTTTTGACCAGTTTTGAAAATGAACGTTCAACACTCGCGTTGGTAATCATCAGTGATAAGAAAATTCATGTTATTATTTCAATATTGGGAAACACCGTGAATAGTCTTTCATTATACATGTATGTATAGAGTGTGTTGATCCCAATTCCAGTCCCTCCATCCAACAACTGTACGTCATCTGCATATGTAGAATTATATATATATATATATATTTTTTTTTTTTTTTTTGCTTTTTCTTCAGCTTTTCGCCATCAGTGATCATATGTGACTTAAAATGTTGACATTCCAAGTTCAGTTCCTCTCCATTAATGTCTTTATCGTAAAATTTTGAAATTTTCTCGCATGCTATTTTAATTTCTGTCTCATTCAAATTCGATATATTTTCAAAAAATCCAAACATTTCTAAAAGCTTCTCATATTTTTACCACGCGTTAGTATATTGCAAATTAGAGAATCGATTATTGGGAAAAGGTTTCTGTTTTGAATTTCTGGCTGTGGCTGTTTTCAAACGTTGTGTCGGTGTCTCTATTTCTTTCAAGGAAAGTTACCCTAACATTGCGTTGTCTCACACGTTTGTGAACAGTTTGATATTCCTTTATAAAGGATATTTTCTTGGCTTTTGATTCAAAATAGTCAACAGAATCTCATTTCGTTTTTATGTGTATCATCAACGATTTTAATAATTTTACTCCTTTCGACAAATTCATATTTTTACTCTGAAGAAATATATTTACTTTGTCAATACGTATCAAAATGTCATTCCAAAGGATGGTTGAAAAAGCAGTTTCTAATTCATTCATCTTAATTTTTTAGCAGAAAGTCGAGAATCCGCTACCTGCAATTCATCATTAATTAAGCAATCCAGGCTCATGACAATTTCTGAATATCCTTAGCTTAAAGCTTTTAACTGCATCTGCGCGTGCTGACCAACGTGTTTTTGATAGGTTTTTCAGTACATTTTTTATTTCTATCGCAGTTCAAATTTAATGTTATTATATTCCAACGATGAGAAAAAATTATAAGGATTTTGGACAAAATCAAAGTAAATTGTCACATTAGAGTTGCATTCTACTGCTTGAACGCCAATTAAATTCAAAGAATGTCCTGCACATGGTACGTATATAGCGTATTTTTTTTTTTTCTTGAAGTCGGGCTTGCAATCCTGAATATTTCTCTGACATATTCGGTGCATTGTCGTATGACTGACTTCTACAATCACTGAGGGAAATGTTATTTTCCAAAAAGGAAGCCTGGCGCAGCAAAGCCATATCTGGTCCTTGCGCCATAAAATTCTAAAGTCACTCAGACCCGTGTGGTGACCGGGGATGACAGAATAGTCTCACTGTAGCTCATGCATGTCGTAAAAGGCGACTAAAATGGGTACCCAGCGTCTGGGGGTATAGCCATGCACCCTGCCCCTGGAGATTATATCAGGGGACCTCAGGGACTTGCCTTCTTCAGGTAAGTACGGGCATCATGACCCCGAGGCACCTTAGTGATCTTTTTCTTTCCCATGGGGTTTACTGTCTTTGGTAAACACGGGTGACGCACTCCCGGGATACCCTAGCGATCCTTCTCTATTTTCGAGCCTCCTTCTTGTCAACCATTTTTACCTTTTTTTTTCAACTTCACGTCTAGACCACAGTTTAATCTTGTTTGGTGCAGCATGGCCATATCTGGCTCTTGCGCCAATGAACTTTACAATCAATCAATCAATCTAAAGTCACTCACCCAAAAAGAAGCCACAACATCTATCAGATACTCTGCAGTATGTCTATGAATATTAATAAATTGCAAAAATCTCTCAATGGGTGCACCATTTGGGACATATCGTAAAATAAAAATTAAATGGTCAGCATGAGTAACATATGGGGTAGAATCAACGGAAATAGAATAATAGTTAGCTTTCTGTATTTCAGTGACGATAATTTCTAAGACTTTTGACTTCAATAAATTCATCACAAATTGTAGTAGTCAGATAAGAAGGATTACCTTTTTCCAGAATTGCCGTACTTTTTAATATGTTCATTTAAAAATGGATCAAACTTACTTAGAAGTTCTAAAGTGCCTAAATAATTTCCTTTATTCACTGAACCTGTAGTTTCGTTTTCCCCTCAAAAAGGCAGTCCTCTTGATACTAAGAATTTTATAACAACCACTATTCTCTTTAGCGCTTCTTACCAATAATGACGTCATCATTGAATTGCTTAATAAGTTGGTTGTCTACGCGACTATATAACTAATCGAATGTGGTAGTTTTATACACAATAAGTGTTCAGGTGCGTTTTCATGCTGTGAAATAGCTGTATTTGCATGCTTCTAATCATTGAATCCGCTACCGCAGTATGTAGAATTAGTAGATGAAAATAATTTACATACGAAACAGTATACTTTTCCTTGTGACGGAAAATATACTAGCCATTCACGCTCTACAGCCTCACCATTGCGTAACTCTTTTTTGAACAGCAACTTAGACAGGTATCTTGTTTTAGTTTTATCATTTGGTTCATTGTATATACGTGCTGATTTTTCAAAATCATTATGTTTGTTGGAACAAACTGTCGGACCTTTTTCAACCCAGTAAGACTGTAAATTCTTGTCAATATATGAAGGCCACAGCCCTGGATCTGTACTTGCAATAAAGATATTTGAAACGTCATCAGTTAATGTACTTATTTCTATAGGACTTATAGTACCTTCTCCAATACTTAAATAGTCTGTTCCTCCCTGTCCTTCAACTTCAGGTACTTTATTGGATATACTGTTAGAAGTAGTAGAGGAGGGGTGCCAGCTCAGGTATCGTCCTCGTCACTTGACCGTGGTTCAAAATTACGAGGTCCGTCGCCAATAGCCCTCGTGTTGCTTCTAGTGCGACGTTAATAAAAACTAAACTAGAAGTAGTAGAGATGGATGTAGAAGTAGGATTTGTGTTAAAGAGAAATTGGGTGAGTTTCGGTAATTTATCAATAGATTCCTGCTTTTCCTTCGATATTTTGCGTTTCGCAGCTCCACTTTCAAAACGTTTCATTCGGACTTATCCTGAATCTGGAATATTTAAAATAAAGCAATTGTGAAATTTGATAGAAATTGTGGAAAGTAAAATATTGTAGTGGCTTAAAATATGTATTTTTATAATTTTGTTACAACAACGATTAAATCTTTATTTTATATTTATTCGTTCTTAAATCGACTGAAATATCAGCACCACAAAATTTTTATCCTAATTTTATTTTAAGAGATTACAGAAAAAATTTCACCAATGCAGCACAATGACAATAACCAAGACATTTTTAAAATGGCAATGATGTCGCAGTCTTGCGTAAACGTATACTGTCAGAAAATGACAATAAATAAAATCTTTTTGCCTAACTTCTATTATATTGCCTAATTTTTGTGTGTGGTACGTTGTTCTCCCTTTTTAAAGGATATTTTACTTTCTATGATATATGTGCAATCGTTATGAAAATTAAATATTTGAGATAACATAGAAATACATGGTTTGTTGTATTATTTTTGTTGATTTCTTGGGACAGGAAGTAATCTTCTATTTTTCCTTAGATGCAAAACTTTGTATATGTGAATTTTTTTAGAAGTACTTTTTGGGAACATATCTACTGTGTACAAACAGAATTAGATGTATATTTAAGAGGAAAATATACATCTAATTGAAATATAATATACATCCCCGTCAATTGAAATAGAAACTTGAAAAGAAGAAAGCTCTCCTTTTTAGGAAGGGAATGGGCGTATCCATAGGAACGGCGAGGTACTCTTGCAATAGTGGTTGTAATGATCGAAGGTAAATAGTTTCTTCATAAAAGATAAATTATATGTGCTTTCTTTTTCTTAATTTTCATTATTTTCTTGACTTTGAAATAAACACTTTTTTCATAATTTTATTTTTCCAAGTTTGTGTTTATTTAATTCCATTTTCTGATTATTTTATGTTCTGACAAGCTGTCATGATGAAAGAAAATGACTTCACAGTGTTAGAAACATCTCCTTTTTACACAAGTTTAGGAATGGGTTCTGTTTGTTCTCCAACAGTAATCGGTGCTCGATTCGCAAATACCCCTCAATCGCCTGCTATTTTTGTTCAAAACTAAAGATAACGATGCTTCTAATGCATCCTTCACAATTGGAAGAGGTCAAGTTAGATGTCCAATTTACAGTCAACAATTGTAACACCGTTTCTATGACCTTCTTTTATTGCAATTCCCTATCGTTCAAATACATAAGAACTACCCGCCACGTTCAAGTTTTACAAAAAACTTCTTTTCTCGTTATTTTAATATGTAGTCCGCTTTCCTGTTTGAGACCCGTGTGGTGACCGGGAATGACAGAATAGTCTCACTGTAGCTCATACATGTCGTAAGAGGCGATTAAAATGCGAACCCAGCGTCTGGGGGTATAGCCGGGCACCCTGCCCCTGGGGATTATATCAGGGGACCTCAGGGACTTGCCTTCTTCAAGTAAGTACGGGCATCATGATTCCGAGGCACCTTAGTGATCTTTTTCTTTCCCATGGGGTTTACTGTCTTTGGTAAACACGGGTGACGCTCTCCCGGGATACCCCAGCGATCCTTCTCTATTTTCAACCCTCCTTCTTGTCAACCTCCTTTTACCTTTTTTTCAATGTCACATCTAGACCACAGTTTAATCTTGTTTGGCGCAGCATAGCCATATCTGGCTCTTGCGCCAATAAACTTTACATTCACTCACTCGCTTTCCTGTTTGATGTTAATCAGTTCCGGCTACTTCATTTTTTTTTTAATCAAATCATTTAATTTATTAAAGATCTACAGAGTTAATTAAATATTTTCAATGAGTACGAAAAAAGAAACATTCAGAATTTTGTACAGTGATTAATTATTATAAGAAAATTAATTTTTAATAAAGGCAGAAACCGACTCAGAACAATTTGCGGTGATATATGTCAATACGAAATTGTATCAAAAACCTTTTTTTAAACAGTTTAATAAGAATACTCAAATAGCAAAATCTAAACTTCAATGCATCATGTATTTTTTAATAATTGTTTACAAGAAAAAAAATATATGAATATTTTGCATAAAGTCTCCCCCCCCCTCTTTCTATTTTATTGAGGCTAAAAAATATGTTTCATTATTCTTGATTAATGTTATATTTTCAATTTAAAGCGATAGCTGAGTGGTTATGGTCTCGAACTCGTGGGTTCGAATCCTCGTGGCACATAAGACCTATCATGTACAGCAGAGATATTCAACCTTTTACACTTTGGGGAACCCTTTGAACTTATAGTTTTCTTGAAGGAACCTCTTCAAAGAGCAGAAAAATAGGATATCAAAGCTTTAATCCTACTCAAATTTACAAAAATTACTATAGTAATTTTATTTTATCGCAATAAAAACATCTTAATAAGACAATGAATTGTAAGGTAGCTAATGATATTTTTTATCTAAAATATATTCTAATAATAGCAATAATATTTTAAATTATAACAAATCCGTACATATACTCTCACCCTTTTGAACGAATGTCTCATTAGAAAATACCTCAACCCTAAGGAAGAGGGGTTCCCTAATGGACCATAAAATTTCCCGTCATTGTTCATTGGGTCGCGGTAGCCTAGTGGTCATGGCTTCGGATTCGTGGCTGGTGGTTTTCGTTCAGTCGTGGGTTCGATCCTTGCCCGCTAAAGACCCACCATGTATTCGGGGCCCAAAGACCTCCCGTTGGCGTGATGAGGAAGTTAGGAGAAGGGGGTGCCAGCTCAGGTGTCGTCCTCGTCACTTGACCGTGGTTCAAAATTACGAGGTCCGTCGCCGATAGCCCTCGTGTTGCTTCTAGGGCGACGTTAATAAAAACTAAACCTGACTTAAGCCAAAGAACGGTGGCCAATATGTGACCTAATGCTTATCGATTAATGAATTTGAAGCAAGTGATTTTATTTTATCTATAAAATGTTTATTTATACTTATTTTTACAAGCAAACTGTATAATATTTTGGTGCATTAATTAAGCAAATAGTGATCCCTTTCGAAACCCTTGTCAAAGTTCAAGAAAACCCTAGAGTTTCACGGAACCCAGTTTGAAGACCTCTGATGTAGAGAAACTGATACACGTTAAATCTGTAGAGGTTCAGTCTTCGAAAGTAGAGTGCGAACTCTAGTGATGTCCTCGTCACTTGAGGCTAAACGCGGTTAAAAATCACGAAGTACATCGCTAATAGCCATCGCGTTGGTTTGAAGTGTGATGTTAACAATCAATAAAGGGTTAAAACCCTTAAATTATTTTTATTCCGTATAAAATAAGGGCCGCGGTAGCCTAGTGGTCAAGGTCGTGGACTAGCGGCCGGCGGTTTTCGTTCAGTCGCGGGTTCGATCCTTGGCCGCCAAAGACCCGCCGTGTAGCCGGGGCTGATGCACGTTAAATCTGTTCGGGGCCCAAAGTCCTCCCGTTGGTGTGGTGTGGATGTTAGGAGAAAGGGGTGCCAGCTCAGGTATCGTCCTCGTCACTTGACCGTGGTTCAAAATTACGAGGTACGTCGCCAATAGCCCTCGTGTTTCTTCTAGTGCGACGTTAATAAAATCTAAACTAAAACTAATCCGAATGAAATAAGCTTAGTTTGAAGTTGAATTCACAATAGCTGATTATTTATTAACATCGTACAAGTAACACGATGATATTGGAGAAAACAGAGGTAATAACTCATTAATGAAAAGTCAAATGAAACTGCTCCATTTTCATAATTTCTACAACTTGCTAACGGGAGAACTTTTGAGTTCTAACAGATTTCACGCGTATCAGCTCCGCTACACTATGGATCTTCTGATTATCTAGACTGGAATATAGATTCAAGCGAAACATAGACAACGACGAGCTCACGGCCAGACTACTTGGTTGTCTGTAATATTATTATAATGCAAGAAGATAATATTACAATTCTTGCAAAACGACTATATTACTATTATTATCCATGTAAATTTGCATAATCACATCAAATTTGTTTGCCAGATTCTGTATGAAATTTTGAGAAACGTGATATATTTCACACATTCTGTTTCTTATATAAGTTCTCTTTTTCATGACAATTTGTAGAAATTTAATTGATACAAATTCTTTCTAATTTACCAAAAAAATGAAATTTGGGAGCATAAAATGTAATATTGCTAAATATAGAATTTCCAAATTTATATTAAATCTAGGGTTTCATATCTACAAATTTCAAAAAGTTAAGAAATCTGTAGCATGTACAACATTTGTAAAAAAATATATAATGGGTTTTGTATTAATTATAACAGTAAATCCCATTTTTGAGAATCATTTAAGGATGTAATAAATGCCTTTTATTTATTTATTTATTTATTTTTTTTTTTTCTCTTCAAGGATACTGCACGAAAAAATTTCGTCAACAAACTTTGCAAGAAGAAACAAACGAATCATAATGTTTAACAGTAAAGGTTTCACATTTAAAGATGAATAATAAGAAAAATATCTGTAACGCTTTAATGTTATTTTAATTTGAAGTTAAAAAACAATACATTTTAATTCAATATATTTTCTTTTTAGTGAAATTATTACTTAGAAAAGATTAATTCCTTTAGAAATTATTTGTATTTTGTGCAATACATACAGATAAATTCATTTATATCCAAGAAATTTAAATAATTTTTCTACTGTAACGTTATTTTCAAAACGCCAGTTTTTGTTAAGTTTTGAAAATTATATTTACTAAAGTTCACTTTGTAAAATTATGAAACTTACTTGTACGAGAGAAAACAGAAACACATAAAAAAATACATGCTAGTTCTATGTTCTCGAAACCTTTTTGTGTAAATATTATTAATAATTTTATAAACTATATTTCATAAGTATATACAATTAATTGAAAGTTGATAGAAATAAGGACTTTTATTTTGGAATATTAAAAAAATGCACTCAATAAGTTAAATGCACAAAAAAAGCCCCCCTCCCAATACGCACAAACTGGTTGAAATAATTTTTTCCCCTCAGTTATATAATTATGAAGTGGCAGTTAAAACAAATCAATACCCAGCTTCTGGGGTATAGCCGGGCATCCTGCCCCTGGGGATTATATCGGGGAAACTCAGGGACTTGCCTTCTTTAGGTAAGTATGGGCATCATGACCCCGAGGCACCCTAATGATCTTTTTTCTTTCCCATGGGGTTCACCGACTTCGGTAAACACGGGTGACGCACCCCTGGGATGCCCTAGCGATCCTTCTCTATTTTCGGCCCTCCTTCTTGTCAACTAATTTGGCTCTTTTCTTCAATTTTTTCTCGTCTAGACCACAGTTAAATCTTGTTTGGCTCAGCATAGCCATATTTGGCTCTTGCGCCAATAAACTTTACTTTTTCTTTTGAACTTCTTGTCGATCAATCTTTTTTTTTTTTTTTTAATTTTTTGTTGCTTCTAGTGCGACGTTTATAAAACCTAACCAAACCAATCCAGATGTCTCTTGCGCCAATAAACTTTACATTCACTCACTCACTAAAACAAATCAAGAAAATAATACAAAATAAAGAAAACTAATAAAGTTAGCATGATAGAATAAAAAACAGAGGTAGCTTATTTCAGTTGACGTATTTGTAGTAATTTTCAAATACAGTTTTCAGAATGTTAAAGAACGACATGATTGTAGTTTCTCAAACACACTACGAATTCTGAGAAAACTATATTTCTGGTATGAAATCCACGGAACGAGTCATAAATCACATTTCATCAATGAGACAAGGGTGGGGGATTTCCTGTATCCTTACGCTTGAAGGAGTTACATGTTTTCTTTTCCCTCATTTCTCAAATGTGCAATACTGATTATCTAATTCCTTACAAATTTTAAATTTTCTTAATATATGCATTTGAAACAGCACAGGTTCCTTGATTTTATTTTTTTTTTATCCAATGATTGAAAACATTTGTATGGTCGTTTTAGTGCTCGGGATGTGAATGTTCAGAGATCTTTAATTGTAAGAAAAGTTGAATTGTAAGAAAAATATCTTTAACGCTTGAATATTATTTTAATTAGAAGTTAAAAAAACAATACATTTTAATTCAATATATTTTTTAGTGAAATTATTACTTAGAAAAGATTAATTCCTTTAGAAATTATTTGTATTTTGTGCAAAACATTAGATAAATTCATTTATATCTGAGAAATTTAAATAATTTTTCTATTGTAACGTTATTTTCAAAATGCCAGTCTTTATTAAGTTATGAAACTTATATTTATTAAAGTTAACTTTGTTAAATTATGAAACTTACAAGTAAGAGAGAAAACAGAAACGCATCAAAAAAATACATGCTTGTTCTATATTCTCGAAACCTTTTCGTATAAATATTATTAATAATTTTATAAATTATATTTCATAAGTATATACAATTAATTGAAAGTTGATAGAAATAAGATTTTGGTATATTAAAAAAAAATGTACTCAATAAGTTAAATGCACAAAAAAGCCTCCCCCCCCCTAGACGCACAAACAGGTTTAAATAACAATTTCCCCCCTCAGTTATATAATTATGAAGAGGCAGTTAAAACAAATCAAGAAATAATACAAAATAAAGAAAACTAATAAATAATTTTAGCATGATAGAATAAAAATCAGAAGATAGCTTATTTCAGAAAATGTATTTGTAGTAATTTTCAAATGCAGTTTCCAGCATGCTAAAGAACGACGTGATTGTAGAGTCTCAAACACGTTACGAATTCTGAGAAAACTACATTTCTGGTACGAAATCCACGGAACGAGTCATAAATCACATTTCATCAATGAGACAAGGGTGGGGGATTTCCTGTATCCTTACGCTTGAAGGAGTTGCATGTTTTCTTTTCCCTCATTTCTCAAATGTGCAATACTGATTATCTAATTCCTTACAAATTTTAAATTTTCTTAATATATGCATTTGAAACAGCACAGGTTCCTTGATTTTATTTTTTTTTTATCCAATGATTGAAAACATTTGTATGGTCGTTTTAGTGCTCGGGATGTGAATGTTCAGAGATCTTTAATAAATATTTAAAAATACTTGCAAAATTTTTTAAAAAATCAAAATCCAGAAAAACATATTTTTTTTTCCGCTCTTTCGAATGCATTTTATTCCATGCAATTAAAAGCAATACCCTAGATGTAAATAGAAAAGTACTAAATTCCATAGGATTAACATTCGCTCAGCATTTCTTGGTGTTGTGTCGATGGGCGCCTTAAAGATTTTATCTCAATACTAACTGGAGTACCCATTTTCCGCATGAGTGATGTTTTAAAATAAAATGATCAGTTATTGAAAAATAAATGAGCAGTTATAGTTTAGAATCCACTTATAACCCAGTACAAGATGATACACAGAAAAATTATGAATAATTTAGAAAAAGATAGCTCCCCTTTTATTAATATTCTAAGTAATAAATAACTAAGAGATTTTTTTACATAACACACACATTTTGGGGACGAGTTATTCGAAAAAGAATTGTTATTTTGCTACTAAGAATGAATAAATACACTTTTCTAAAAATAATTATGACATATCTCACGTAATATGCACATAACTATGTGTAGCATTTCGCTTTTTTTATTGTTCTGGTCAAGGGTGGGGGGAGTAAAAAACTCGCGCACTAGTTTGTAAATAAAGAGGTGTATAAAATAAGAGTAATATATAACTCTAGTTTTTGTAAGAATTCTGAAAGTGATAAGATCAAATTTTTTAAATAATTTAAACTTTTTCATGGATAATAAGAACAAAGCTTCAATTAAGTGATTGCTTCTTGTATACAATTTTCCTATTTTCATCTTATGATTATTATTAATGTACAAAATATATTTCAAATGTACAAAATATAACGTTATAATGCAGAATCTCTTAAAAGTTCTTAAAAAATATATGTTTGTAACTATACGAAATATATATATATCCTTGTTATTATGTTTATCAACGAAACAAGGAATTATGATAAAAAAGGAAGTCATATATTCCAAAAATTAAAGAACATTATAACATAAATCATTAATTAGGAGAACTGTAACCATGTAAGTAATTTTCATTAAAAGTATTTTATACCAATATGTGATAAAGTATCGGTAATTAATAAAGTATAAATACATTATACGTTTTTAAGTACAAGAACTAAAATTAAAGTATATATAATAAATTTCAGTTTTCTGCAGGAAAATTTGATTAAACATACACACGCAAATAGAAAATTTGTAGGGGAAGGGTGGTCTTATACACAAAAAATCTCTTATTTTATGCTGCGTTGGACGAGAATTTCTCCATTTTTTTTTTATGTTTACTCTTAAAACATTAAATCATTGTACAAGCATTTATTTATCTAATTATCAAATCGTTCTCTAGGATTCCTATCATATGATTGTTTTTATACATTTATATTAAATTACCACAATTTGCAGTAATGTAATATATTCGTTTTATAGATGTCCTTTTTTTATTTGGGATTCAATAATAATAGAAAAGGATAGTCAGTTGAATATTTTAAGAGAGTAAAATTGTGACATTGGGCTATTCGCGGTTTCTTTTCACTAACCTTGGGGACTTTTAATTGAGATTGATTGCTTTTGCTAAACAACTTTTGCCCAACCAAAAATGAAACGTTATTATGTAAAGCAGGTAGAAATGAAGTGAAGCGAGTGAGTTAGGAAATATATAAACTCCGACTGAAAGTAGCGAGAGAGAGGCTGAAGGCGAAGTGAAGCCGAAGTTATAGATAAGCGGAAGGAGGAGTGGAAAGAGAGGTTGAATTTGAGGGTTAAATTAAAGATTGTTGCAAGAAGTTTAATTACCGCTGTTTTCAACAGTTGATTCAGATCCGAGTTGCAGTCGAGGCAGGATTAGTGGTAAGAGTCTGTTAGATTACTATTGGTGGGTTGAATTGAGGTTAATAGAATTATTCCCCGAGAGAGCATAGTGAGTTGTTGTCATAGTAAATATATGTTAATAAATTCCGTAAAGATTGTTCTAGTGTCTCTTTGATTATTGTGTCGTAGTGTTTAATAATTGAATCTAGTGATGGCACAAGATGAAGCCCGGGTCGGGCGGGCGTCACAAAATAACGCTTTCCATATTTAGATGCAAATAAAACTATTTCTTTGAATTACAATGCACATCGAAAATTCTTTGGAAGATGATAAATGGAGGAAGTGCACTTTTATGCATTTTAAACAATATAAAAATATTCTAAAGAGTCCATTGAAATATTTATATATAATTTTTTAAATAGTTAAGAGATATTTCATGTTGTTCAGATGGGAGAGAGAAAATTTATTTATATATATATAAAAGTAGAATTTTTAAGACTGGACATTATATTTATAACCCTCTCTGTAAAAAAAGAAAATGCAATTACTTTTTATTTTACTAATTTTAATGTGATATATATATTTGTATGTCATCTTAAATCTCGAAGAAATGCAATTTAAAAAGAAAAATATAATTACTTTTTTTGCTGTTTCAAAGAAATTAAATTTAAAGGAAGGAATTGCCGATTTAGAACTGTACGCCACTCGTTTCTTCGAAAAAGTGTGATTTCCTTCTGGGTCATTTCAACCCTCTTGTTCTGAGCCCTGCCGCCTGTCATAAAATAGGGAATGTGTTTGTGTCACTTCTGTTAGGGGCTTAAGTATATCTCTTGTCCATTTATGAGTGATCCTTAACTCGTGTGCAAATAAATAAAAGTTCGCTGGAAGGAGAGAGACTTGCCTTCTTCAGGTAAGTACGGGCATCATGACCCCGAGGCACCTTAGTGATCTTTTTCTTTCCCATGGGGTTTACAGTCTTTGGTAAACACGGGTGACGCACTCCCGGGATACCCTAACGATCCTTCTCTATTTTCGACCCTCCTTCTTGTCAACCACTTTTTTACAACGTTTTTCTGAATTTCACTTGGTGTGTGTGTGTGTGTCATCAAATTTTCGATCGTTAATTTAACCAACTTCCCATCAAGCTAGAGCTTTGAAATTTTGGGAATCGTTCGTACTCGCCTAACAATGCAATATTTAGACGTTTGCGACAAGTTTTAACTAATATTTCAATAATTTTAACAAGTCAAAATATTCTTTCCTCTCGGCGCTTTTAGAATTGAGGAAAAAATTTCTTTCCCCCTCTGGGAACATCGGTAATTCCCCCAAACGATGCATGAGGTATTGTAAAACTTTTCTCCTCACAAAGGGGATATACTATCTCCCCTTTATTATCTCCGAGATAGTAAGGGTTGTTGACTTTTAGTCAGTAATTATTTGCAAGAAAGAAAGTTTCCAATATTTGGCGCCCTGTCATATCACAATAATTTTTTCTGAATTCTGGTTCCCATTCTTTTTTAATAGAATGACTTACAAACTTTCAAATACATGTTTTGATTTTATGAGTATTATGAATTTTTTAACACGCTCACAAAAATGTCTCTTTTTAAGTAAATTTTAAAGTTAAAAATAGCTAACAATTTTAACTAATATTTCAATAATTTTCTCTAATAAACTTTGCCACCATATAAAAACGTTGTTTTTAAAAACGTTGGTTTTTATATCGAATTATTTCAACTTCACGTCTAGATCACAGTTTAATTTTGTTTGGCGCAGCATAGCCATATCTGGCTCTTGCGCCAATAAACTTTACATTCATTCACTCGCTAGAAGGAGTGTCCGTGACTGTCCTTCCCACAGTAGCATTTTATCAATATAATTTGGATATATATCTCTTTAGAAATAAAATTAATATTTTCTCTGATTCTCAGCAATCGTTTTGCTGTGCAACGTGTAAATATAACGTTAATTTACAACTTGTAAATACAACGTGTATTTACAACATATAAATACAACGTGTATTTACA
>BMAW01057395.1:0-18155 GCA_019974015.1 Nephila pilipes | reverse complement strand
TAAATACAACGTGTATTTACAACATATAAATACAACGTGTATTTACAACATATAAATACAACGATATATTTAATATAGAAGTAACTGTCTTCAACCAGTCTTGTCCGGGAATAACATTTGACGAAAAAAATTTATTTTCATCATGATCTTATTGAGGCTGTGAAGAGAACGAGGCGAGGCTCCTCCCCCCTCAAAGGCGAAGCCCTGGGCCCAGTTGGCCTATGCGTTAAGACGTCCCTGTATGTGATTCATTTTAAAATTATAAGATCCTTAAATTATTTCGCTTGATTTTCTGAAACCATTTCGGAATATCAAGTAAAGGTATGTGAATAAACATTAAAGTTGTTTCTTTTTATCACTTTTGATTAAAATCAAAACATTTTCTCCTTCCCCATTTCATTTTTCTGGAATATAAACATTTGAGATTTGCAACTGAAAGCAGTATGAAACATACATGTTACATGTATTTTCTCAATTATGCGTTCCACAGTTATCACTTTCGCTGTTCCAGAAACATTCCCATTACCTCCCCTCATTATCTAAAATCAGTAAATTCTTCGCAAACACCCTTAGAGCCATTTTAATGAATTCCAAAGCCGTAAGAATAGTTTACTGGTAGCAGCACAATGCAAAGGATCGTACTTCAGCTAAGTTTATTCATATACCTGGGGCAACTGATACATACTAGCAAGCATATATATATGTGTGTGTCAATGGCAGTTAAGGGATCAAGTGAGATTCATAGGTACCATAACAGTCTGGGATATTGAAACTCTGGGTGAACCGGGGAATAGGAAAAATTGAAACAAATTTGCAGAAAATATCTTCATATTGCATGAAATGAATATGCATCATATTTTGCAGAAGATAAAAATGCCCACTTTGTGAACAATATAAGTGTGTTTAAAATTGTTTTTTTATTACATTTCCTATTTAGGCAATGAAACACCATTTTCTATTTATTACTGTTGATAAGAGATGTTATTAAGTTGGCTTTTGTTGACTTAGCACAGAATATAATGATTCAATAAATAAAGTAATTTTGTAAAATACATGGATGAAACAAATAGTTGTTAATATAACATTTGCAGATAACTTCTCTTTTTTTTTTAATTCTTTATGTAAACCAGTCCTGGTTATCTGTACATCAGAATTAAAAGGTGTGTCAAACTTAACAAAATTATACTGTTTGTTTATATACACATAATTTTTATTATTACTCAGTAATATATATATATATATATATATATATATATTTGTACTTAAAAACTTAAATTTTATATAGGACTTGGCAATGCTGTAAATTTGTCTAATAGTCTCTGCAAATTTCCACAAGAGTGTCTTAGAGCTGACAGACTTGCAGCATACTGCTCTACATATAATTTACAGTCACTTAAATTTGAATACCAAAATGCTTCCCACGTTTTAGCCGAAGAATCCAAGAAAGGTTAGTTTTCTGTGTTTTTTAATTAATCTTTTTATAGTATCATGTTTGAATTATTCTAAAATATAACATAGTTTTTTAATAGAATTGTTTAATGGATGTTATATTTGTTTTATCAAGATTATATTGTTGGAGAAAAGATTGCATCTTTGTTTTCATGCAAAGTAGAGCTTAAAGCTTAAAATGGTTTAAATAACTACACTTGTGCCTATATTAATAAGCTTGTATGAATGTTTAGATTTAAATTTATTTCAATATATTTTATGATTCATTGATTTTTAGTATTCATTTATATGATTGAAATGATAAATACACATAATTTCTTAAATATCTATATAGGCAAACATTTTAAAATTGGTGGCCTTTGATTCCCTACTGAATGTCCACTTATACAGTTTTTCACCTATTTAATCTCATACAATATGGAGTGAAATTTTAATTGTCACATTAATCACACAATATGTTATTTGTCACATTTCCATGACCTTTTTTTTATCTCGCATTCTTACGCTTTGGTGGATTTTGAGTAAGTTGTTCATTTTCATCATTTCTGCTTCTTTTACTATATTTTTCAATATATTCTACATGCAATTCTTAGGTGGGACAAAAATGCATCTAGTTAGTTTTTTTTTCTCCTGTTATCACATTTGAAAATAATCGAAGCGTTTATGGCTACTAAGTCTAAAATATTGTCGAGTATGTGAACTGGCTATCTTCTTGCTATGCCATATGGTCAACAATATCTATGCCACGTTTTAAAACGACAATTTTGGGTATTTTCATTGAATTATTTACAGTTTTTCAATGCTTAAATGCATCGAACTTGGGATTATCACATTTTGTTTTGTATTGCACTGTTAAACTGCAAGTGTTGAACTTCATTCTTTATTTTTCAATATGTTTGTTGAATATAACACTTCTCTTCCTGACTTTGTACAATGTGGAATTTCTCGTTGCCATTCCTATTTGCCATGCCAACTAAACTTGTCTGTTTTTCTTTTAGATTCTTAGCCTACTTCAGATAAGTAAGATAATTATCAAATGTGACATTTCTTCCTGAATTTTGAAATGGTTCAGTTAGTTTTAAAAAAACACATACTCAGAAAATCTCTGACTTTGCTCTTGTTCTTCTTATTTTTTTCTTTGTAAGGAAATGCATTCAAAGTATACTTATTTTCTAAATCTGCAGCTATATACTGAGTAAATGGGTAACTTAATAGGAAATAATAGTCCATCGAGTGTTATGTTCCGGCCTGACTTATAACACCTTATGCAGTTTTCAATTAAATGATTCCGTATTTCAGCAATCGTTGTGAATTTACCCTGTTTTGTTCAATTATGATGCATTGATTTGGTACCAAATCTCAAAAATCTTGATATTTCACAAAATTTGTCTCTAGGCATGATTTCTTTGCAAAAATTTATATCCCATGACTGAAATACTAGGTTCCTAGCTTTTGAAAAGAGACCAAACATCATTTTTTAATTCTTGATGAGCTTCTGTGTTTGTGCATTTTATTAATGCTCTAGAACTGTTTTGTCTAAAAAATACAATCGAGTTCTCAAAACCCTGTCATTATTCTCATATCTTTCTCCATACTAGTTGGAACAATATTTTCTTGAAAAATATTTTGGGTTGCAAATCTACTGGTTGCACTTCCAGAAACACATGACCCGTGTGGTGACCGGGGATGACAGAATAGTCTCACTGTAGCTCATGCATGTCGTAAGAGGCGACTAAAATGGGTACCCAGCGTCTGGGGGTATAGCCAGGCCCCCTGCCCCTGGGGATTATATCAGGGGACCTCAGGGACTTGCCTTCTTCAGGTAAGTACGGGCATCATGACCCCGAGGCACCTTAGTGATCTTTTTCTTTCCCATGGGATTTACAGTCTTTGGTAAACGCGGGTGACGCACTCCCGGGATACCCTAGCGATCCTTCTCTATTTTCGACCCTCCTTCTTGTCAACCATTTTTACCTTTTTTTCAACTTCACGTCTAGACCACAGTTTAATCTTGTTTGGCGCAGCATAGCCATATCTGGCTCTTGTGCCAATAAACTTTACATTCACTCACTCACTCACTCCAGAAACACATTCTTTCCATCCGAGCCTTAAATTAATTCTGATTTTGGGAATCATCAATTTCAATTTATCCATCACTTTCTGATCCAGATGATACAACAGGAATAAAATTTCATCATGAATGTTGGATAATCTCCACCTTCTGATTTATTATTGAACAATTCTCCTAGAAGTGTGGTTATTTCTGCCACTGCAAGTTTTTTTTTATAAAACGATTTGAATTTTATTAATGGAAAATCCAAAAGCAAAAGTAAATCTGCTGCAGATGTTGGTGCATGTTCTGAAACAGAACATGCAATGACCAGGTGTTAAAAAAAAAGACATTCTTGGACTCCCAGACTTTTCATTACACTCTCAACACAATCGAACAATTGCACAGAATAATTAAATTTGAAATAGAAGAGTTTAAATTGTTGCCATGTCCAATTAATACCTGACAGACATTATAGATAAATCTATCCATAAATCAAGTTTCAATAAAGCTAATTCCCTGAAACTTTCTAAATGAATTACTTTTAGAAATTTAATAAAAGTCAAGGAAAACAAAAAAGACCGTCGAGATTTCCAGATTTTAGAAAAGAATTTACATGCCTTGGTGTTGAATCCACACCACCCAGAGTTCTAGAATTAACTGTAGATAAATTTTAATAAGCCTAACTCTGTTTAGAAATTGATAACTTGCTTTTCTAAATTTTATTTATCACTCCCCAATAATACATTTATGATTTGTAGTTAAAGTGTAAATGTAGAAGTATCATAATTTTGATGATACTAAGTTTGGAAAGTTTCTAGCAGTAAGTCGTAAAGGAGGTCGCTTCTGTTCTTCTGTCGTTCGGTGAGTTATGGTACAGTAATGTGAATTTTCTCAATTATGGGTTCCACAGCTATGACTTTCACTATTTCAAAAACATTCCCCTTTCCCATTACCTCCCCATTGTTATCTAAAATCAGTAAATTCTTCTCAAACACCCTCGGGGCCATTTTAATACATTCCAAAGCAGTAAGAATAGTTTACTTGTAGCAGCACAATGCAAAGGATTGTACTTCAGCTAGGTGTATTCATATACCTGGGGCAACTGATACATATTAGCAAGAATATATATATGTGTGTGTCAATGGCAGTTAAGGGATCAAGTGAGATTCATAGGTACCAGAACAGTCTGGGATATTGAAAATGTGGGTGAATCAGAGAATAGGGAAAATTGATGTATTTATTTTTTGACCTAAGAACAAAATTTAGTTTCCCGTGTTAAATGATATTGAATGTATCTCAAGAAAACACGCCAAGAATTGAAAACAATATTTTAATTTAGTTATACATTTATTGTACTTTTTACAAAGAATGCAAATTTTAGTGATAGAAATCATTCTTTTTCTTTCCAGTTCATACCAGTACTAGGATTTTTCATCGTAAGTTAGAATCAGGTCGATGTTAGATGTCTTTTTCCATTGGCCTCTTCTTTACTTTTGGAATATATTAACATTTGCTATTAAGAAATGTCCAATCCTGATCTGTCTTTGGAGTTGTTGTCCCTGAAGAAAATTGCTGTTCTTATGCACAGTGACCCAGATATCAAGGATTTAGAAAAAAAATTACTGTCGGTGAAAGAATGGGATCCTTTTATTGAGAAAAAGGTGTCGACTTTAGACTTGCCTTCGATAGTTAAAAAAAAAAATACCTCCATTATTAAAAGATATATCTATTGCAGTTTATCGATGGGAATTGGATCACTCTCCCATTTTGGGATGCACTTTATCGAAAAAGGACATTGAATATGTTTGGAATGATGATCTAACAATCGACGGTTTAAAAACTGCTAAAACTTATATTAAAAGTGAAAATCATTTTTTATGTGAGCGCTTTCTAATGGCGTGTGTTTATTGGCTGGAGGAGGAGGCCAAGGATCTGTGGAAAAAATTCCGGAAAACGATAGAACGAGTCTTTATTTTTTTGGAGCAATTGATTGCCAGAAGCATGATCTCGCTGTGAAAGACCGGATAGAACTGATAGAACGCGAAGCTGCAGGCTGCAGACAACATTCATTTTCTCGTCCACTGCCATGGTATTGCCACGATAGCATAATTTTACAAGGGAATCTTCTCCGACAGTTATCCCCACAAGACCAGTTGAGTGTGTTTAAAGGGATGATGAAAGGGTCCATCGAAATGCATACAAAAATTTTCTGTTTGTCGATAATGAGTTCACAGCAGTTAGAAGAAGTTATCAAAAATGAAGCTTCACCTGTATTTATTGCTCTCTGTAATTGGCCTAATAATTTGTATTTTGCAGAAATGTCCGAATGTTTTTTCTCGTTTTTTTCCAAAAAAGAATTTCTTCTTTTGCTTGAAGTGATCTGTGAACAAAGAGGATTTGACTGGAATGACCGTGATTATGCAAAGCTGTTCTACAAGCTTTGGAATAAAATTCCTGACAGCTGCAAACACTATGTGGAAAATTCATTCGCTTCTGATGTCATGAAGGAGGTGTTGCATCGTTGCTGTTCAGATGCATTGTAAAGACTAATAGATCATTTGAGAATCTAAATTCTGATAAAGAAAAAAGAAAATTATTTTTCTTTTATTTAATATTTGATTATGCATGCTAAACTTTGATATTTCACATAATTTGAGTTTTTTTTTATATTTGTTATTTTACCTTCCTTTATTCAATGTATAATTTTATATATATATTCTATCTCTTCAATGCATTTTAGCACTCCCCAGATACCCTAGCGATCTTTCTCTATTTTCGACCCTCCTTCTTGTCAACCACTTTTACCTTTTTTTTCAACTTCACGTCTAGACCACAGTTTAATCTTGTTTGGCGCAGCATAGCCATATCTGGCTCTTGCGCCAATAAACTTCACATTCACTCACTCACTCACTCAATGCATTTTAATAATTAATATGATGCGTAAACGATATGAAATATAGCCCTCAAGGACAACGATTGATTAGAATATATATGGTATGTGAGTGAAAATTCTTATTTGATGGGATACTCGAAGAAGGAAATTGGAAGCTTAAAGTGTTATTAAATGTGTCTATATTTTATTTGTTAAAATATTTTGCATTGAAATGGGCTTTTGACTTTGATACAAAACTCAAGAATACAGAGGAAGTAATAGATAGAAGTAATTTAATTTTTCTCTTCATTAAATGTTTTGAATGTGTCACTATTTGAAAAGTTTTGTTTTAATTTAGTATTATGCTGAAATGAAATAAAAATTCCAATTTTGCCTTATTATTATTTATTTGTATTTATATTACGATTTTTTAGAGTGTAAGTATGTGAAGGCAGTCTTTTCACCCCTACAAAATAGGATCAAAATTGAAAACTTTGACTGTAAATGTTTTTACTGGGGTGAGGAATCAAGGTGAATTAATTGCTTCGAATTAAGTGACTTAAGAACAGAAAAATAAAAGTGTTTTGAAAACATTTCTTAGAATACATTTATTTAGTTTTTCAGCTGTTTTATCAATTGTTTAAAATTTTGCACATGACTCACTTTTTCAAAAAAAAAAAAAACACTTTCATTTGAATAGATTCTAATCATTTTCCCGTTTTAAGAAAATCCTGAAATATCAAATTGCTAATAACGTTAATTTTTCTCTGTTTAATCCTTAAGAATGTGATCGGATGTTTGATGGCAGCGTTGTATAATTTATCATACATTAATCTGAACAGAACAATCAACTTAATTTTAGTAGCTATGAGAAATTGTAACGAGGACTTATATTTTAGCAAAACTTGCCTCAATTTCGCAATTTCAAGTAAGTTTCGAAAAGGTATTGATCGCGTTTGAATGACAAAAGAGTAACGTACTAAATACATGTATGAAAATAACACAAGTTAAATGCCTGGAAACTAGTGTAACATTGCCTCTTTTCAAAACATAATTTTGTCTCTTGTTAAGCAAAGATATCGCATCTTAACCATAATTAAAGTTCTTAGCATTATGACTAGTGGAACGAGGCAGAATTAAAAATAGAATACTGTAGGTCAGTGATCTCCTATCTTTTTTGATCTTGTTCCCTTATGACGAAGGGGGCCGCGGTAGCCTAGTGGTCAAGGTCGTGGATAGCGGCTGGCGGTTTTCGTTCAGTCGCGGGTTCGATCCTTGGCCACCAAAGACCCGCCGTGTAGCCGGGGCTGATGCACGTTAAATCTGTTCGGGGCCCAAAGTCCTCCCGTTGGCGTGGTGTGGATGTTAGGAGAGGGGGGTGCCAGCTCAGGTGTCGTCCTCGTCACTTGACCGTGGTTCAAAATTACGAGGTCCGTCGCCAATAGCCCTCGTGTTTCTTCTAGTGCGACGTTAATAAAAACTAAACTAAACTAAACCCTTATGACGAAAATAATCTAAAGTTAAATCCCCTAATATATATATTAATGTGAGTGGTTGTCAAAAAAAAAATGTCAATTGTATCAAGATATGAAAGGAAAAAATGCAGAAAATCCTGTTACTTTATTTCTTTTAAATGAAGCAATATATATACGTGCAACTGATGAAATGTCGGAAAAATTTTAAATTATTTTTTAATAGGAACAATGTGATTGAATTTTTTGACTAGTTTCGGGGGGGGGAAACTGTCTTGATTCCCTTTGATAATGCAATTCGAATATTTGGTTCTAATTCTTATTTATTTCTGTATTTGTTTTTAATTAGTGCAGAAAACGCTACTTCGTACAGGTACGTGGAAACAAATGATCAGATTGCATTCGACATAGTGCATACTAAAACTGGATACTCGATTTTCAAACCCATCCATCATTTTTGATTAGCTTTCTGTTTCAATTCATTGTTCTTTCTCTTATGTCTCTATACTGTTCTTGAGTTGTAATTGGAAGATGATCTATTTTTACCTCAAACAGATTCATGAATTTAATTATTCAATTATTTAAACTGAGTCATTATATTAGGAAGATCTGCAAATCGATTACAAAAATTCTACCTTTAAATTTTTTAAGTCTGTAAATTTCGTTTTACATTTACTTCATTTTTCGAAGCAAAATCACATAATGAAGGAAGCATTTCATGGGATCGTTTTTCTATATTCTCCCTTCACATCACGCTTTTTTTTTCTGAATGCAGTTACTTTTTTCTGCCATTGTTAAAATTTTCTCTTCTTCCTGAAGTGATAAATTCAACACGTTCACTTTTTCAAAAAAATCCGCCAAGTAACATTCTATCAAAAGCCATTTATGAAAAAGGGGGCGATTAATTATCTTGAATTTAGTATGATTTTACAAAATATTTTTTTATAAGAATTGCAATTCAAAAGCAAACTTTTCTTGTGTTCAAAACATCCTTTTATAAATTCTGATAACTAAAAATTTTACAGTAATGTTTTGTTAACTACAGATACATACGGAATATTATTGAATTTTATATACATTCATTGATTAATTGCTACAAAACGAAATTGCTGTAGTTACAATAATTAAGCTCAAAATATGAAAGAATATATATTTTTTTATGATAAATATTGCCATTTATGCTACTCCTTGAGAAAGCAGGGTTGTATGTTTACACTACTAGAATACTTCAAGGAGGTTTCAGGCTTCCTACTTAATCTCGAACCAGTTTAAACGAAGGGAACAACAGCGGAGACTGAATGTTCCTTGTATAACATGCGACCGTTTTTAGTTGCACTCACGATTCCAAAATCGCTAGTATCGTATCCTTAGTCCCTGGGGGCCTTATCCTTTTTTTTAACGCTGTATTAAATTCTTTTTTACTGTTTTGTATGAAATGTATTGCTAGCCTCTATGTAATACTAAAGAATATAATAATAAAAAAATTTAATGTGATTGGTAAGCTGGAAATTGTTATTCTTACATATAATCTTTTCCGAAAAAGACCTAATACATATATGCATTTATTAATCGAATTTTCAATAAAATGTTTTTGACTTTAAATCTATTAGAAATTCCAGTAAAAAAAATTATTGAATAGTTATCTTATTTTAATCCCTTGGTTATCTTATTAGTCCCGACCCGTGTGCCCCTCAGGGGGCTCATCTACCTGAGATGAGTACGGGCTTCACAACCCCGAGGTATCTCAGTGATCTTTTTTTTCCCTCTTCTTCTCCCCCTCTTTTTTTCCTGTCAAGTGTTTTGCTTTGGGGGGGGGTCCGCTTGATATTTTCTGATATCAAGCGGAAAACAGTTTTTTCTAACACTGTTTAATTTCTTCTGAGTGCTGATTTTGTGATACAAAAAAAAAAGAAATAGATAAAAATAATAAAAATAAAAAATGGAAAAAAAACTATACAAAAACTTAAAAATAAAAAAAAAAATATTTGTGGTGTCTATACTAAAACATTAAAAGGCCGACGGCGTATCAATGCCGATCTCCTGCGTGCCTAGCTCTGGCAATACGGGGCCCCAGTACCCCTTATGCGGAGGTACCTAGTGGGAGACCGCATGGACGTGATTGGAAAAGGCCCTGGTTGGGGAAGGGTGTGCGAGGAGAGGAGTTGCGTTCGCCGTCGGTTACAGTTTCGGAACGTCATCCTATAAAATGTTCCCAGAGGGAGAGCCTTGGTTGCGTATGGCTGGATGGTGTGACCTCCCTCCCATTACGAGAAATCCTCCTTGGACTGTGCCTCTGCCTGGGCACGTAATGGGGGCAGTTCACATTGTCCGGCAGGAACGAATCTCTCCGGAGGTTACTCGTTTCCACGTTAGGAAAGGGTGGGGTCTGGCGGAGGCCCCATTGAACTAGAAGTCATTCCGTGTTTTTCCTTTTTTCTCAGGCACTATGGCGACAAATATAATGAAATCCGATTTGGCTCCCAAAGCTGTAAATAAAAACGTTAAATCAAAAAGTGAATAATGGGCTGACCGTGTTGAGCGGCATTCAGAAAAAATAGACAATTGTAGAGAAAACACCAATTTTAGATTCTTTATCATAAAAAGAGACAGTGATACATTTTCTACCATATCTCCCTTTTTAATTCAAAAGGGAATTCAGGGTATGGTAGGAACTGTTCAAGATATAAAGAAACTGTGTTCTGGTGACTTACTAATCGAGGTCTGTAACTCAAAACAAGCACAACTTGTAATGAGTATGAAGACCTTATTCTGTTGCGGTTTCACCACATAGAAACCTTAATTACTCTCGTGGCGTGGTATCCTCAAGGGAATTGGAAAACGTGTCGGAAGAAGAGATTTTGGAGAATTTGCAGGACTAGCTGGTTTGTGGTGTCCGGAGGATTACGATTAGGAGAGATAGTAAGGTGCTTAACACCCAACACCTCATCTTGACCTTTTCGACTCCTATCCTGCCACAGACAGTTCAGGCCGCATATCTCCGTCCGACCATATGTTCCAAACCCTCTGAGATGTTTTAATTGCCAACGTTATGGCCATTCTAAGGACGCTTGTAGGGGACAATTGACGTGCGCTCGCTGTACAGCTACAGGACACGATAGTGCTTCCTGTAACGCTGCGGAGAAGTGCATCAATTGTCAGGGAAACCACCCTGCATACTCTCGTTCTTGTCCTAAGTGGGCAGAGGAAAAGGAAATAGATACGGTGAAGACGCTGCAGAATTTGTCATATCCCGAGGCTCGCCGGGTAGTCGCTTCCCGTACTCCAGTACAGGGGAAAAGCTACGCTTCGGCAACCCAGATTGTTAAAGTTTCTAAATCAAACCAATTTCCTGAACTTAAGACACCGCAACCTACCACTAAGACACCAAAACCTACCATTAAGACACCGCAATCTACCACAAAGACTCCACAATCAAGAAAAAAAATTAAATATAATTTAAACCCCTTCCTCTGCTAAGGCTCAACAGACAAGGCCATTGGCCAGGTCAAAGGCTTTGCAGAGGCAAAAATTAAAACTTTCGGCGAAGAACAGCGTTCCTCTCAAGAAAAACTAGGGTCATTGACGGGGATGCGGTGATATTACATCCATCGCCCGAAGATTATGACTCCATGGGGGTCCTGGAAACGGGACCTTCCACTTCGAGTGCGCCCAATTAATGGCTTTTGTTTCCTGGAACTGCCGTGGTTTACGACCCAGACTAGAGGATCTCAAGTCCATAATATCTACGTACCAACCTGTCTGTGTTGTTCTTCAGGAAACTTTTCTGAAGAGTAATATGACAACCCGCGTGCGTGGATATCATTGTGTACGACGGGATGTTGATGGCGCATCACCTTCTTCTGGAGGTGTTTGTATTTTGGCATCCCAGAATTGTCCTCATAACGTCGTTACACTGACCACATCGTTGCAGGCTGTGGCTGTGCGAATTCACACTCGCACTTTAATCACAGTCTGCTGCATTTACCTGCCACCTAACGATGTTGTGTCACAAATGGATTTAGACCGACTAGTCGACCAGTTACCAGCTCCCTTCCTTCTGCTAGGTGACTTTAATTTTCACAGCCCTCAGTGGGGGTATGATGGAACAAATTCTCGCGGTCAGCAGATTGATCTCTGATCACAGTCTCTGTCTGCTGAACACCGACGAGAAAACGTATTTCCATGCTCCCACTAGGACATTTCATTCCCTTGATCTAGCCATTTGTTCACCGACACTGCTACCGTCCCTGAATTTAGAGGTTCTAAATGTTCTACATAATAGTGATCATTTCCCTCTCCTAATCTCCCAGGTTCATGGTAGTGGGGTACGGTTACGTCCCCCCACTTACCGCTTCAACCGGGCAGATTGGGATTTATTCACACGGCTAGCGGTTATTACCGGTACAATGGTTCAAGGTCAGGATATAAATAGCTCTGTCCGAAATGTCACTAACTCTATCGTGGACGCTGCTGATGCAGCGATACCGAAGAGTACTAATTCAAAGCGGAAGATAACTATACCATGGTGGAACAAGGATTGCCAAACATCCTACCGGGAAAAAAGGAAATTGTGGGGTATCTTCAGACGATATCCCACAACCGAAAACCTCATAGCCTTTAAAAGGGCAAGGGCGTTTGCTCGCAGAGTAAAGCGACATAGTCAGAGAGAATCTTGGATCAGGTATGTCTCTTCCATCACATCGTCTACCACAAGTCAACAGTTATGGAGAAAGGTAAAAACTGCCAACTCCCTGTATCGGGAATTTTCCATCCCGATACTGGAAACTGCAAATGCTATGCATTCTTCACCTGTCAAAGTGGCCAATGTTATTGGCCACTCTTTTGCTAGTGAGTCAAGCTCCGATTCATATAGCGCTACATTTTTAGCGACTAAGAATTGTACTGAGCAGATGCCTATCAACTTCAGGTGTCGGCAACCACTCCCTTATAACTGTGACTTTGACATGTGGGAATTGAGAAAGACTCTGTCCTTTGCTCATAATACCTGTCCAGGCTCTGATGGTATAACATACGATATGCTTCACCACTTGAGCGAGGATTCACTTGTCAGTCTCCTTTACCTATTCAACCGAATATGGAAGTAGCATGTGTTTCCTAACCAGTGGCAGGAAGCAATCGTTATTCCTATTCTGAAGCCTGGTAAAGATACAAGAACCCTCTCCACTATAGGCCTATCGCTCTGACGAGTTGCCTGTGTAAGACCCTTGAACGTATGATCAATGCCCGTCTTGTTTATCAATTGGAAAAGGATCAATGCATTCCTCCGTTTCAGAGTGGCTTCTGTAAAGGAAGATCCACAGTAGATAACATCCTTCTACTCGAAAGTCATATTCGTTCTGCTTTCATACGGAGGAATCATTTGGTTTCTATTTTCTTTGATATCGAAGAGGCATATGACCGTACTTGGCGCAATGGGATTCTGCGCACTCTATACGATTATGGTCTGAGAGGCAATTTTCCTCTTTTTATTAAAATGTTTTTATCTTTCAGGTCATTTAAAGTTCGGGTTGGTAATGTTTTGTCCTCATCTTTTGCTCAATTTGAAGGATTTCCTCAGGGGAGCACTTTGAGTCCCCCTCTTTTTATTTGTCACATTTCTCCCATTCTTTCTCATTTGCAACCATATGTACATGGTTCATTATACGTTGACGATCTTTAGATTTCCTGCGAAGGATCGTCAATGCGTATCATTGAGCGACGACTTCAGACCGCAGTCAATAACCTGGTTACATGGTGTGAAGCGAATGGGTATAGTATTTCTGCCAGCAAGAGTAGTTGCGTGCATTTTTGTAGGAAACGGGGTCTCCATCCCGATCCTGACATACGCATCCGTGATATATCTATTCCTGTCGTCCCTGACGTCCACCTCCTCGGAGTAATTTTCGACCGCAAACTCACTTTCCTTCCGCACATTTTACATCTGCGGAAGAAGTGTGAGAAATCCCTGAATATTTTGAAGGTGTTGTTGAACACCTCTTGGGGAGCGGATCGAACTTCTTTACTCCGAGTGTATCAGTCGGTGATTCTGTCTCGGATCGACTACGGATGCATCGTCTACGGATCTGCCTGCAAAACTACCTTGCGGAAGCTTGACCCAGTCCACCATAATGCTCTGAGAATCTGCTGTAGTGCGTTTCGAACGTCACCTGTGCAGAGTCTCTATGTCCTCTGTAACCAGCTGCCTTTGGCTTCGCGGCGCCTGAAACTGTCACTCTATTATCATTTCAAAATGTCATCTCTCCCATCTCACCCATTACAGACCATTAGTATCAGCCCGTCTTTAATGAGATTGTACAGTGCTCGTCCTTCTTTCATCCGTCCTTTTTCTGAAAGGGTGAAAGACATCATCGAGGAACTCAGCCTACATGACTTGGGTATTCAACAAAGAAATTTTATAAAATTTCCTCCTTGGAATGTACCAATATTTACATTTCATAACCCTTTTGATTTATTCAGCAAATCCAACACATGTCCCATTGTTTTCCAGAGAATCTTTGCCTTCCATCGCTGTCAGTTTGAGGATTGTATTCCTATTTACACGGATGGATCGAAAGGAACTGGATACGTCCGCTGTGGTGTCGTTTCAAATGACATCAGGAACAGTTACCGGCTCGACTCTTCCTGCAGTGTCTACACTGTCGAAGCAGTCGCCATCTACTGTGCCCTGAAGTTAGTCGAGAAATTCAGTTCTCGAAAGTTCGTTGTACATACTGAAAGCAGGAGCGTCCTGGAAACATTGGTCAATCTGAACGATCGCTGTCACCCTATTGTGATGGAGATTGCAGACATGGTTTGTTGTCTTTATAACAAGGGTTATATTATTAAATTCTGTTGGGTACCTAGTCATGTAGGTATTTTAGGAAATGAACAAGCGAACTCGGCTGCACGATCGGCGACGATTCCTCTGCAGCTTGCAGTCCCATTTGAGGACATTCGACGTCATATTTTAATGCTTATTCATCAGACATGGCAGGAATCTTGGAGTCTCCAGACTAATAATAAATTACACTCGGTGAAGCCAATCATTGAAGAATGGCCTGTATTTCCGGTGCGAAGAGCCGATGTCAGATTGACTCGCCTTCGCATTGGACATAGTCGATTTACTCACAAACATCTTTTGTTTGGAGAAGATGCTCCCGAGTGTCCTTCCTGCCATGTCCCTTATTCTATTCATCATATTTTAATTGACTGTCCGGTGTTTGATCATCATCGCCGGACTTTTTTTCATTCATCTGTTTTAAATCTACCTGACTTGGTGGGGGAAACCCCCCCACCATAATTTATTTGCTTTTTTACGACATATTGGCCTTTTACACCACATTTGATTTTAACCTTTTATGTGTCTTTTTGTGTTTGTCTTGTTCTTTTAATGCCATTGAATTCTAATCGATTTTAACAAGTATTTGGCGCAGCATAGCCTACTTTGGCTCTTGCGCCATTAAAATCGACAGTCACTTACACTCACTCACCTGACCCGTGTGGTGACCGGGGATGACAGAATAGTCTCACTGTAGCTCATACATGTCGTAAAAGGCGACTAAAATGGGTACCCAGCGTCTGGGGGTATAGCCGGGCACTCTGCCCCTGAGGATTATTTCAGAGGACCTCAGGGACTTGCCATCTTCAGGTAAGTACGGACATCATGACCCCGAGGCACCTTAGTGATCTTTTTCTTTCCCATGGGTTTACTGTATTTGATAAACATGGGTGACGCACTCCCGGGATACCCTAGCGATCCTTCTTTTTTTTCAACTTCACGTCTAGATCACAGTTTAATCTTGTTTGGCGCAGCATAGCCATATCTGGCTCTTGCGCCAATAAACTTTACATTCATTCACTCATCTTATTAGTCCCAAATTCTTGCCCATTTTAACATAATGCATTCATAGTTTCTTTGGATAATGCATTGTCCCCATATGAAGGTAACATTCATAGTTAATTTAATGAGATTTATTGCAATATAATTCAATACATTTGTACACAAAAGATTAGTATATATAATCTAAGTACAGTGGCACAAACAATTGAGGATACACCTTATTTTTACTTGATAAATCCAACTTTCAATCAAAATAACATCTTAACCAGAAGTGCAAACGAATTTTTATTCTTAGACATAACAAAAGGTTTAATTAACAGTAAAAATAAAGAAAAATCAACGACAAAATTCTAAAATAAAACTTTTTAGAGGCATTTCAAATAAACATAAGCTGATTTTTACCTCAAAAAATTGAGGATACACAAATGAAATTTTTGTTTAACTACCACTTGATTTCTTTTTGCTTGCTACTAATAATCTAAGTTTGGGAAATTTTATCCTAAACTTTTTCAACTGTTATTTCTGTCTTTTGAAGTTGGTTATGAGAATATAAAGCTGTAATTTTAAATGGAAAATGGCTCCTCGGAAAGAGACTAGTATTGATGTAAGAAAATTTATATTAAGGTTATTTAAGAAGGGAAAATCTTATCGTGAAATAGCTGAAATTGTCGGTAGAAGTCACTCATGTGTCCAGAAAATCATTGGGAAATTTAAACGCGATGGATTAATTCAAAATAAGAGTGGAAGAGGAAGGAAAAGTATTCTGAGTGATGAAGCTAAAAGGAAAATTTTAAAAGATATCAAGATTAATCCTAAATTAAGTGCAGTCAAACTAGCTGCAAAAACTTGTCGAATAATCTGCAGAAGTGCAAGTGCTGAAACTGTGAGAAATGTGATTAGACATGCTGGATATAGCAGTCGAGTAGCTAGAAAGAAACCTTTCATAAGCTTACAAAATCAGAAAAAGCGTTTGAAGTTTGCAAAAACTCATCAGTTGAAGACAGAAAACTTTTGGAAGAATGTTATATTTAGTGATGAAAGTAAATTCAACATTTTTGGAAGCGATGGTCGTCACACCGTTTGGAGAAAGCCGAACACCGCTTTGGATCCAAAAAATTTACGTCCTACAGTTAAACATGGTGGTGGCTCCGTCATGGTTTGGGGTTGTGTGGCTGCAAATGGGGTAGGAAATTTAGTTTTTATAGATGGTATAATGGATCATAAGCTTTATATAGACATACTCCGCAACAATCTTAAAGAAAGTGCACAAAAATTGGGTTTAGATGGAAATTTTATATTTCAGCACGACAACGACCCCAAACACACGGCACGTAATGTCAAAATTTGGTGTCTTTTTCATTGTAAATAGCAATTGCACACACCGCCACAGTCCCCTGACATCAATGTCATAGAAAATTTGTGGGCCACACTAGAAACAGCGGTCCAAAAACACCAGATTAGAAACAAAGCCCATTTAAAGCAAGTGTTACAAGAAGAATGGGATAAAATATCTCCAGATACCACTAAAAAATTGGTCGAATCGGTACCAAGACGTTTGGAGGACATTATAAAAGCCAAAGGACATGCAACAAAATACTGATACTGTCGATGCATGTAATATATCGAAAAAATTTCATTGGTGTATCCTTAATTTTTTGAGGTAAAGATCTGTCTATGTTTACTTCAAATATTTGTGAAACTTTTAATTTTAGATATTTTTTTTTGTTGATTTTCGTTATTTTTACTGTAAATTAACCCTTTTATTACGTGTAAAAGTAAAAATACGTCTTCTATTCTAGTTAATGTGTTATTTTCATTAAAATTTGGATTTATCAAGTGAAAGTAAGGTGTATCCTCAATTGTTTGAGCCACTGTATATCATCTTCTGAACATTGAAAAAATTTTTGCTCATCGTGGGTTTTTTTATACAGCGACAAAAACATCAGTTTCGTCTATTTTATATTTGCATTTGACATTAAAATCATTCACAAAACAGTTTTGATCCTTTTTCGGTATTTGAAAAAATGAAATAAAGTTTGTTAATTTTTTATTACTAATTTATTTTTAATAAGTAATACATCTAACTTTATATGGGGAAGTCATTGAAATTACTATTGTTGATACATGATAAAGAAAATAAAACCGTAATTTTTATTCGCTTAGCGCGTTGACCCTTGTGGTGACCGGGAATGACAGAATAATCCCACTATAGCTCATGCATGTCGTGAGAGGCGACTAAAATGGGTACCGAGCGTCTGGGGATCTAGCCGGGAACCCTGCCCCTGGGGATTATATAAGGGGACCTCAGGACTTGCTTTCTTTAGGTAAGTACGGACATCATGACCCCCAAGGCCCCCCGGTGATCTTTTTCTTTCCCATGGTGTTTACTGTCTTTGGTAAACACGGGTGACGCACTCCCGGGATACCATAGCGATCCTTCTCTATTTTCACAACCCTTCTTCTTATCTT
>BMAW01057394.1:0-72210 GCA_019974015.1 Nephila pilipes | reverse complement strand
AATCTCATTGAAATAACCCTCCTCATAAGACATTTTAAAAGAACGAAATTAATGATAACTGCATCATTTGAAGTAACCAAGGAAACTTTCAGTTCAATTACAAGGTTTACTTTTCAGTTTTGTTTCATCATTGCAATTGAAGTACTCTTATACTCAGCCTACAAAAATGATACAATAGGTTCATATTCTTTTACGATTTCAATACAGAATACCAATTTGCACAATATGACTGTCGTAGGGAAAGATAATTCTCGATAAGTGATAATGTTCATTCATGCATTCCACAAAACGAAGTGTCATTCTTTGTGACCGGCAAATCGATATGATTTTGTATATCACCCATAAAATTTTAATTCCATATTAACAAAGCACTTTCAGGAAATACTAGATTATTATTTTAAAGGAATTTTTACGTGAGAGTAACAAGAAGACCACGCCAAATTCTGGGGATACGTACTAATAAGTTTTTTTAAAAAAAACCAACCGCTGAACGAAACAACGTTAAACGAGGTCATCCAAACACATAAATAATGGCGGGACAGACGAACATTCCTTTTTGTCCGTTAGTCTGTGCCTCGGAATGCAATAAATAAGAAATCCGAGGGGCACGAAATTACAATAAACAAAATGTAAAATGAATTAATTAAAATAAAACCGTAACAGAATTTCTGAATTAATTGGAGAATTTTCTAAACAAAAAAATATAAACACAATAAAAAAAAAAAAAAAAAAGAAGCTCATTTTGTGTACAAATGACTACAACACTTTCAAGACGCTACTCAAGTAATACATAAATATATCTGGAAACAAATGCCTATGATAGTTATGAAATAGAAAATATTCACAGTAGGTAAAAACTTAAGTCAATATATCGAAAATAATGGGCCATTTAAATCGTAGAAAAGAGAGAGAGAACGAGGACTAATATTACAAAACACATGTTTGAGTTACAGACAGGCAATATCTTACAGGAATAAGTCTAAATAAATTATTCAAACTCGTTAATTCTGTTTTCTCATCTCTGTTTAGTATTTTTCAACTTTTATAGTGCCATATTTTATACTTACTCTTTAGTTTTATCATGTTCAATATACTGCCAAAGCACCTGTTTTTAAGTTAATTAGTATAATAACTTAACAATATTTAAGCATCTAGCGAAGCAGTAAAGTTAAGAAAAAAATGGGAAAAAAATTAATTTAAGACGGTTAATTAACCTTTTGTGTATAAGAGTGGTCGTATTTCATTAAACATTTAGTAATTATACACATAAAAATAATATAATGAACAAATAAAAATAATATAATGAACAAATAAAAATAATAATTATATTAAATTGCACACCTGACTTGAGTAAAAAAGATCAAATGACCTCAGGTATAAGATATGTGTCGATTGAACAAGAATATATTACAATTCATGAACGATGGAGTTTTTTTGGTTATTTTTAAAATGATAAATCAACAGGATTTTCGTTCGAGAGTTGAAAACTAAAGATCGCCTTTGGCAAATATGAGAAGCCAAAGATTCGGTAATGGGGCGAATATGAAAGGAGAATTTGCAATCTACTTTTGGATTGTTTACATTGTAGTTCATATGAGCGCATGTTTTTTTTTTATTTATTTTATTATTATTATTATTGCACTCGCGGTGCGGTTCATGGATTAAATCCATCCTTGATAATTGAGATAAGTAGAAGAGGAAAAGGAATAAGAATATTTATAAGCTTTTTTGCTTGTCTTATAAATATAACTATCTATCAGTCACTAAAATTATTCTACAGGAACTCAAAATCATAAAAAATAGAAACATATTTACTATCACGTAAAATTGCATAGCACATCAAAAATATCTTGGTTTAAACATTTGATACCTTAAAATCTAGCATTATAATAATTCAATACAAATATAATATTTCTTTGCCATTCATTCAGAATTTGTTATGGTTAATCACAAATAAGAAGAAAAAAAAATGTAAGTAAACATCTTTACTAGCAAGAAAGGATAGATAAACCCCCAAAATGTTTTAAGAAGAAGAAAAATACATAAATACAAAGCAAAAATATATCTGAAAATAAGGAAAATTGTGAAGAATAATAACGAATTATATATACTAACCAAATAATAATATATCATATTACAAACTGTATATATATATATATATATATATATATGTGTGTGTGTGTGTGAGAGAGAGAGAGAGAGAGAGAGTATGTTTTAATTACATAGAGTATATATAATAACATTCGAAGTAAATATATAGTCTCTTTTTTTATTTGCAATCATATTAACTAAATATAAATATTTAAATAAGAAATCCAGTAGAAAATGGAAAGATGGCAAGTCTAGAACAGAGAGGTAATTAATATGATCTAATTACCTAGTTCATTAAAAAGCTCCGTGTAGTAGTTCAATTGTCATAGGAAGGAGTATGAAATTTGATACAATTGTAGTAGTAACTATATATTGCCACAGAAAGCTAGAATATTCACCAAATATCAGCGTAATGTAATACTGTGCTTTACCTTTTCTAAGTACTAAAATTTATTCGGATTTGACACAAGCCCCATCTTTTATCACGTAACCAGGCAAAGCACATTTTAAAGATCGACATTTTTCAAAGAATGGGTCATACAATTCCTTATCCTTGCAGGGAGGCTTCACTTTTCCAACAATGTCCCCTTCCCGTGTGTTCACGTCCAGCAACATGGAGAAGGACCAAGGATGTTTTTGCTTCTTCCCAATGGATTTCACGGGACACGAAACATTGCTTGACTTGACACTCACTCCATTGCATAAAGCGCAATGAACGTTTCGGTATACCACGGGAACCTGGGAAGTTTCCTCGAGAACTTTTATCGGTGAATAATATGCAAGACACTTGTAGTAAAGTATCGAGTTTATAAAGGAAGGCTTACAGTCAGATACCATTCGCGGATGACATTGTTTAACGATTTTTCTTAATCCGACTGGTACGGAGAATTTCAACTTGACCTTCTGAAATTCCTCTTCCATTGTTTCAGAATTAAGGAGTAGAACTTCCCAAGAATTCGTTTCGCCGTTGTATTTCAGTTTTTGCAACTTACTTTCACTTGCTTCAATGGCAATCGAGGAAGAACCCGCCCCAGGGGGTAACTTCAGTTCTAAATCCCACAGAATTGTAGAATCAGCGTCATCGTTACACCAAGCGCAGAAAAAGTTCTTGTAAGTTGTTCTGGATATTAAACTTGTCACGGGAACCACCAAAAGAGG
This sequence comes from Nephila pilipes, assembly GCA_019974015.1. Classification (NCBI taxonomy): domain Eukaryota; kingdom Metazoa; phylum Arthropoda; class Arachnida; order Araneae; family Nephilidae; genus Nephila; species Nephila pilipes. Next base: position 68,961 of record BMAW01057394.1, on the reverse strand, counting down.
GTCGTCGAGCCCAATTTGGGTATTGATACATTTTTCGTTCAGACTACTTTCTTGCCACTTTACCGAACAAGTGGATACCATAAATACCATTATTTTCGTGGTCTGTACTTTTTGACACATTTCTTCGGAGTGACCTATACCAAAGTATTCCATTCCTGCATATTTCGAATCGATGCAACATGTTTTATGGCGGATGCAATGATCACCGCATTCGCAAGTTCTGTCTCCCCACAAATCGTCCTCAATGGTTTCGTTCAGAGCACAACAAGTGTCACGAGGATAGCATGAACCACCCAGGATTTGCAGTTCGTTGTACCTGCTGTGTTGGGAATAGGACCCAAGTACAGAGTGAAAAATCATTCCAATTAGAAAAGTGATTGATTTCATAATAACTTTTGAAGGTACCTAAAATAATAAAAACACTAGTTAATAGATAGAATAAGATATGTTTTATAGACAAACAGTTTATACGGCGAATTTTTTTAAAGTTCTTTTAATCAGGCTTTAATGACCTAAGAATTTATCTACCAGCCATTTTAAATTTCTGAAAGCAATGTTATTACTGTGGAATTTCTAGTTTTGTGCTCAAACTAAACTTTTTTGCGCATTTTGATGCAGTAAAATACAGCCGAAAGAACGAAGTTTACTGATAATTGCCGCGAAATTGCATTTTCCTTACGATTTTTAAAAATTTCTTAAATTATATTAAAGGCAGAAATTCACAAGCGAATCATTAAAATAGATATAAAAATATTTTTTGAAAATCAGAAGGAAAATGTACTTCCTCTAAAACCTTCATTAATCTGTGTTCTTTAGGATTCACCGCTTTTTTTGCATTCTAATACATAAAAAGATCTAAATTTCAGGGGGAAAGTAGAAATTCTATAGGATTAACATTAAGTTTAAAAACTCGAACTGGATGGTAGATGGAAGACTCAACTTTTCTTTTAATAATTTGATATATTTGCATACATTTACTTTTAGCTTACTTAAAATTAATTAAAGGTGTTATTGTAAATTTTATTTTTTGATTTTATAGGCATGGAAATATTTTATTATTATGTATTAGAAAAAATTCTCCTATACATGGTGACAAAATGTAAAAATCTGCCTTTCAAAAAAATAAATTCAAAAGATTCTAATTATGTAAAGAAAACAAAATATTTTGTACTAAAATAAGAAGAAGAATGCTTAATTTTGATTCTGTAGAGGAAGAATTTAGTGGAATATTTTTCTGATTAGAAATATTTTGTTTATAGTTGAAGTAGCTCAACGCATAAGTTCAAAATATTTCTGGGAATTTTATTGGTAAACATGTGATATCATTTTTAATTTTAATTCACTGAAACTAACTTGTGAAATTAATAAAAAAAATCCTATATATTCAGAAAATAGTCAAAAATATGAGTTTCATCAAATTATTTCATATCCTTACCATACTATACAAATATTATATATTTATACCATTTTTTGTATAACCAATGAAACAAATAAAAATAAAAATGTTCAAATACTTATATCAAATAAACAAAAAAAATCTTTTGGGGGAAAAAAAAAAATTAAAACTTTTTGATGAGAAGTATTTGTTAAAGCTAATTTACTCATAATTATTATGAAAAGTTTTATAGATCCAAATCTTAAATTATTTAATGTGTTTATAAAGAATTTACTTTGATATTTTATGATAGAAACTAAATAGAATTAAAAGGAAATGAAAAGGAGATAGGTGATAGCTGCAAAACGATAGGTGTTTGTAAATTTGAGTAAATTATTAAAATTAATCGATTGTATTGAAGTTAGTTGGAAGCGACTCCTGACTAGAATTATAGGAGTCAATTCTGCTATAATCCAGACGAGTTTAAATCGGAATATAAATTAGAATAACTGAGTTAAGAGGGATTCGAGAGAAAAAGCGAAATTGCATATTCTTTGATAGACTAAAAAAAAAAAACGGTGTTGTCTTTTTTATACGATACTTCAGTTAGAGTTTTGAACCCATTGACTACTTATTTAAACTTAAGATGGCTGTGAAGTTATCTAATGAAGAAAACAAACTACACCATTACTTAATATAAAACAAAAATATTAAGAATTGCGTGTAGCAAGTGCTTAGTGACTTACGCTTATTACTGTATAATAAATTGGCAGTAGATGTTTTTATAAATGAAGTCATAAATATGAAGCATAAAAGGCTGTGCAACATATCAGCGTTAAAATTTGAAATGCCAGAAGTTAAACAAATTACTCCTGACGAGTTTACACATTTTTAGAATTTAAAACCCAAAGAAAAGTTTTTTTTTTCGGATACTGCATAAATTCTGAACAGATTGAATATAATTTTTAAGAAATTATAACAACAGAAGAAAAATATGAAGTAAAATCTCTCACTGAAAGACCGCGAATGACTAACAGAAGGAAAGACGAAGGGAAGACAGAAGGATTCAAAGTCTGTCAGTTTCGCCCAAAATGTTCGTAAGACAGGTTCAAAGTAAGACAGGCTGTTCAGTTCATAAGACAGGCTTTCGTGTTCCGAAAAATACAAATATCTGAAGAATAAAGGAATGTAAAACGTTAATTTATCGGAAACTGCAAAAGAACATGGCTTTAAAATGGCGTGATGTATCTCAAAATTTGAAGAGATCTATAGTTCATCTGTTCTATTTGGAGACAAATGATATTAGGTCATTTTCAGCGACAAAAGGAAACGAAATTCCTCAATCGTCGACAAATATCAGACGACTATATATGCTCGTCAGAGAATGACATGCTACCACTTTCTCTCGCAAACATCTTTCTTTTGGAATGGTTAGTCTTTGTAGTCCAGATTTTAATCCAATTAAAAACAGCTAGGAATATTTTTCCATCAAGTGTATACTGATTTTAGTAAGTTCTCTATAGTCACATAGTTGAACTTTGCCATAGAAACAGCGTTGCATAACTTTGACCAAACAAATGTCAAACAGCATGTAAAAATTAATTTTTTCAAGGGAGGAGCGTATTTTTCAGGTTATAAGAAGAAATAGCAGGGCTACTTCACACTAAACTTTTTTCTTTTTCTTTAAATTCTAGGTTTGTCAAAGAATCTGGACAATGTTTATTATTATTTACAAAATATTTTCTACAATTGATTATGATATCTAACTGTTGCAAGCAAACAATGTGCGTGAAATAAATGTATATTTAGTTTTCAAACATATTTCTAGTTCATAAGCCAATAAGCTACCTTTAAAAAAAATATTTTCTAAGCTTTTGGGGAGCAGTATATATCTTTATATTTCAATTACATTTCATTATAAATTTTATTAATTCAATTACACATTTTGTTCAAAATTCAAAATTTGTCAAGTTGCTCTTTATTATAAAATGTAAATCTGTCAAAAGAATATACCTATTATTATTAAAAATTATGAGTATTTCATTTTAAATCAACAAAAGTTTTTATTAAACATTAAATAATTAAGAATTTAAATTTATTTATTTTAAAACACAATTAGAAATTAAACAACATTTTTTTCCATGCATGATTGTGGTTGGAAAAGAAGGTGGGTTCGTTCGAAAGTTTTAAGTTTGGGGGAGTTAGGGTCGCAAGACAATAAAAAGTTTAAGAGACACTGATTTAAAATGTGACGGATTTCATGCTGACAAAATTTGAATTATTTTTTCCAACTCACACATCAAACATTAAAATGGTTATAATTAAAATTAAATCTCATATATAACAATGGCTGAACATAATAATATGAAAGAAAATTATTATCCTCAACATTAAATACAATTCAATAAACTTCGTAATGAAGATGCAGATGAATCAAAAGTTAATTAAAATATGAATAGTTATGCCCATGAATTAAATTTATTAAATCAGAAAGCAATTTTACAATTATAAGCATATTAAAGACATTAGAAAGCGAGTAATATGTTACCATATAAAAATGACATAATTTCAAATTTCTATATAAGTATCGAGAATTTCATCAAATATATTGTATACTTGTAATTTATTTATTAATAGATTAAACTTCCGGTTATCGGTCAAATAATTCCAAATTTTTTTAAAAAATTGAAATTGCATGTATTGATGCAGTTTTTGTTAGACATACTTTTCTTGATTTAAGTAATTGGACAATTATTTCTTTTTCCATTTAAAAAAAAATTGTATATTCCCGTATCGAAGATTTCATTTGCAATCGGGACCAATCCTTAAAACGACTGACATTTTTTCTCATGAACCAAAATTAATCATAGGATTTGAAAAGTTTTTAAAATTTAAATCATGAAGCAATAATCTTTAAGTATCACGGTTATTTAAATATGTAAATACATAATTTGGCAGCGAATAAAATAAAATAAATAACTAATTAAATTTCAAATAATTGAATTTCACAAAAACCTTTTACTTACTTAGGCTTAGTAAAAGAAGAAATTGAGAATAGCACGTATCTTTTCTCAACTTTATGAATCTCAAAATGAATCTATGGAGGATGGCTACATTTTCAGTGATAGTTCTTGACCTTGAATATATGTTTTTTTAACATTCTGCTGGGAAAACTATATGCTTCAAGTACGGTCTGCAAAAACTGGTTTGTAAAGACAAGCGTCTCAGAACAATAAGTATTCTTCTTTTTCACTATTAGAAAACCGTCAGTTTGGAAGAGTATCAAAATAAAAATAAAAGAGAAATGATCTTGAATTACTTGAGAAATGTTCTTTGGTGGGAGAGTTAGAATACCTGTTTTATTATCTCATATTCCCGGAACTTCCAAGCATTTTATTATTAAATAAAAACACAAATAGAATTTCCAACGCAAAAATATTATTTCTTTACATCTGAAAAGATGTTAAATTTACATTTTCTATTCAACACTAATGCTAACATAATATTATTTTAAGTGAGACACGAATTTGTCCTATTCATTTCATAACAAAAAAGGTTATTCACGGTATTCGAATTCAAAATATCTGTATTGAGCTCTAGTCACATTCACGTCATATTCTTAATTGTGCCCTTTTCGTAATGTTGACGATTCGTGCCGACTGTTTTTAACTGTTCTTAAAAAAAAAGGAGCACAATAACCTTATTTTTGGCTTGGTTTTCATTAATGTCGCACAAGTAGCAAGACGAGGGCTATTCGCTACGGATCACGTCATTTTGAACCTCTCCCCAGACTTCCACACCCCGTCAACTTTAAGCTTCGACAAATTTAACGTGCTTCAGTCCATCAGTCCTAGCTACGCGGCGAGTCTTTGATTGTACTTCTACAGATAAATTCCTCTTATTTTAAATTTTTTATTGGAAGAATAATTTATATTTTTATTTTTTGCATTTTCCACGAAATGAAGTTATGATAAAATTTGGAATGTAATTTCTGTGGCTTAGACATGCCAAGCTTCATTGGCTGAGGCCAAATACAAAAGGGGAGCACGAGGGTCGTTCAAAAAGTACCCGAGATAGGAATTGGAAATGGAAATATGGAAATAGGTGTTAACTCACCGTAATATTACCCATTCATCGTTTTCCCCGTTTTCTAAAAAGTCCGTACGTATTATTTCTTTCTCATTCCAAAAAATTAATTCCATAGATTTCCTTTTACCTTCATTGGAGCGGATTAAGATGACTCATTAATGCTTTTATACATTTTTTCTCCTTAATATATATATATATATATATGAATCTACGATGGTTTGCTCTTATGCAAAGGGCTGGTTGTCTAGGGGGTAATTCGATTACCGGATTCCATTATGTTGTTTTTGTAGAAATTCAATGATGAGGCTGAACTTGTTGTACTTCATTTATCAGAAGAGATGATGAAGAGAGAGAGTATTTACAAAAGGAGATGATGAATTGGCCAGTTCATCGGAGCAAAATAGATGGCTGCCTCATTTAACACATATCGGCAAAATGAGCTGTAACGCGCTCTGCCATTCGGAGTTTACTTCCGACTAAGGTAATGCGAAGGAGAAGAGAAGCAGAAAGTATGGGAAAGAGAGCGAGAACGAAAGGTCACTCTGTTTTGTTCTGGAATAGGTAGCGCTGCATGAGCTATCACATGACTGTGATTCGTGGTGCCATCTATCGAGTATCTGAGGAACTGGTTTTACAGTACATTGGAAAATAAAATTAATTTTTTCATAATTAGCTGGAAAATCTTATATATATATATATATATATATATATATATATATATACATATATATGGATAAAAAAACATTAACTAATGAAATGGGAATTTAAAACTAATTAATATATTATGTTTTAACAGAATAATATTTCATATTTTTTTAAATTATAAACATAAAATAGTAATTTTTAACATAAGATATTACTATTGGGCTGAAATCCATGCAGGTCCTTAGTGGCATCAAGGCTCGAACCTACTACTCAAATAAAATCGCTGGCAGCGAGTGTCGTGGTAGCCTAGTGGTATTGCTTGCCGACACACAGCAGTCGTGGTTTTCTTCCAGTCGTTTCGGGCCTTGATATCACTAATGACTCTCCCACCATCTTGTGGGGCCGATGTGTGTTAAATCTGGCCAAGTTCTCTTGTCTTCACGAGGGCGTGTTATGAAAGTTTGGAGTGGGAGGTGCCAGCTCAGGAGTCGTAAGGAGATCACTTGACCGATGATCAAATTTGGGAAGGCTATCTACTAGTCGTGTTGCTTCTCTTTAATAAAACAAATTCATCATTCCAATCTCTATATAGAAAGATTTCTTATTAAATTCATCGTAAGCAATAAAGAAAAATTGTTATAAAATGTTACAAAATGTATAATTTCTTTCAAAGATTAATAGAATTACTAATAAAAATGAAGGCTTTTTATTACACAGGCCACATTGAATCCAATGAATAATCTGCGATCATTTTCAGCTACTGAAAAATAAACAAACAAATAATTAAAGTAAAACAAATAATTAAAGTAAAACAAATAATTTTATATAAAAGAAATAAAAATAAAAAGAAATAAAAGCTTCAATAAATCTGACTTGAAACTTGACAATACTGTTATGTTTCCAAGTGATTTAATTCAAAGCTTTAAGCCTACATTGGTGATTTAGGGTCTCTTGCGGCAATAATTATAAAGACAGTATTTCACATACACCATATTTTAAAATCAGAAGACAAGGCTTACTTATTATTTACAAAATACTTTTAAACTTATATGTTACTAATAGTTTCTTTAAAGATTTTAATGATGTATAATAAGATAATATAATAATAAGTTTATCTGTGCATTTTTAATTATCGAAGAGTATTTTGTAAATGATTAACATATGCATTTCTGATAAAACATCCAGTCAACTTTGAATTAATTTTTAATTTATTATTGGCTGAAAAGGACTCTTTCATAATCCTATTCAAGTTTTCAGGTGATTGAAGATGACTCATTTGCTAATTTTCATAGAATCCGTGTCCAAGGTTTAGTTGTATCACAGAAAAGTTTAGAAAATACACTTTAATAAGGGTTCCTTATTAATAAGTATTTCTTAAAAACTTTCAAAGAGCTTGAGTTATGCGTTTGGGAATTTTAGATAAATTGGTGAAACCTTTGTGATTGTTTCTCAATGAATTAAAAAAAATGTAACTTATTTTCTTAAACTTTTCCTTTTTAGATTCAAATTGATATATTTCACAACCTGCTCAATAGAATTGCATGAAATTGAATCATATTTACTTTATATATATTAAAATGTTCTTCTAGGTAATTAGAAATCATATAATATATTTGGAAATACAAAGGTGTAAATAATTTTCAATTTCGATTTTAATAATAATTTTTTACACCTTTTTACAAACAACTCTTGAAGTCTTATCAAACGTTAATATCACATTTTAATAAATTCAAAATACGAATAATAAATTGGTTTAATATATTAATTATAAATACTCAGCTTCATTAATTAGAAAAAGAATGAGATTTCAAAAATATGTTGAATTTAAGTAAGATAGCCATTTCATGAAAATTTGTATTATATATATATATATATATATATATATATAAATGTTAAACACAAAATAATAATAATATTAATAAAATATCTCATTTCACATTTCATATAATAATGTCCATCATTGAGTGGGAAAAAAAGAATTATATTTAGGGGATACACTACCTACAAACTATTATTCATTTGGAATCTTACTCTTCCTCCCCCAAAGCAATTATCTGAGTCCATACATTAACTCCTTTTATCTTTTGAGTTCATCTCACATCTCGATGCATTTACAAAATAGCGTTGAATTACGTCGAATAACGAAATAACCAAATCGAATCGAATAACGGAACTTGTTAGTCATAAGAACCTTGGAACAAAATCGAATTAATCGATGCAATGACACCATATTACTTTTGCAACATAGCAGCTGCTGAACTACAAAAACTCATTTCACTCCGTGTACACGTTGTTATGGGTGATTAAAGCTAAAGGATTCCTAAGTATCAATTGACACGGTAAGAATTTTTGATTATCTTGTTCTTTCTATGTGTTTCTATTTTCTTCTTCATAAGCCCAATTCTCCAACAAAACTTTCATCATAAAATCATTGAATTACATTTTAATTAAATTATCTTTCCATTGATGTATCATTTATGGTATTATTTCAAAATGTAAGTAGTATAAACTATCAAACTGCAAAAGTAAACTTTTATAAAAATTTTTCCACCGTTTAGTTTTAACATTAGTGCAAATACGGTCAATACTGAAAAATTCAAAGTCGAAAACAATTTGCAGAAAAGAATTACCTTTGAACTGTGTCATACCAACAAAGAAAATTATAATTGTTATAATTCCTATTTCATTTTTGGATAATTACTGGTAAAGTAAGATATTCTAATTATTTTGCTTATTGAAGGAAATGAGAATAAAAAAATAAGTTTCTTTTTTTAGGAAACTATTGTCATAACACCACTATTGAATGAATATCTTCTTCGTATTCTTGTTATGTTATGACTAAAAAAAAGAGTTCATCCCATTGAAGGTAAGTTCTGGAGACAGAGATGATCACCGAAATAGAATAACACAATTTACTTAAAACAGAAAAATCACAAGTTAAGTAAAATAGGTTAAATTAATTTAAATGGGCTGTGGAAGCTTAATACCCATAAGAATCGAAAATCAGTTCCCAGCTATAGAAACCAGCTGCGAAAATTTCAATTATAGCAAGAAGCAACTCCGTCTTCAACTTGCCAGAACCTCCCCATCGACAAATGAAATGAACTTCTCGTTCCATTCCTTCTGCTCGTCTATTTATCAATCACGGTTACAGAATTTCAGTTGTCTATTCGGTCGTCTCAGCCGCACAATGGTAAGCGAGAGTTAGATATTTCATGGGATCCCTACTATACGGTAATTTTGGAATCGTTAAGTAAAACAATGTTTTCAAAATCTAATTGTAACTACTTTGAAAAAATAACAATACATTTTTTAACTCGAAGAACACAGTATTTCGTTTATAAATACACACAATTTTTCACTTTCTTCAGGTCCTTCAAGTTATTTTTCAATGTTTATATAAAAAATAAACTCTATATTATTTAAAATGTGATTAAAAGTACTAATTTTTAAATGCTGTGATAAAACAAAATTTAAAAAGGAGAAACTGAAAAGAATACTATGGTAATTTAAGAAGTAGGAATTAGAAATACATTTTAATTAGATTATATAGTTAATAAATAAAAATAAACGTATTTTTACGAATTTCACATTGGAGTGGATTGTTTCTTTGTTTCGCTTCTTCACTCTGAATATTTAGTTTCCATTATTGAAAAGTTATGAAATAAAAATAATTTTACTTTTGAAGAAATATGAACAGATTAAATAATATTGCAAATATTGATATTAATTATGTGATTTCAGAAGATCAGTAACATAATATTCAACGTTTAACTTGCAATATATTTTCAGATTCTTTTTATTATAATTCCTTGGGAAGGGAATTAAAAGAGATTTAGGAAACAAAAATGAAATTATTTATGTCCTCTAAGAAACAAAATTTTGAAAAATGCTTCTCTTAAATAAACAAAAGTAAGTATTCTCTAACGATATTTGTAATTTTTTCAGTCCTCGAAGGTGTTTTATTCCATAAATTAAAATTATTCTCTTATATTTACGAGGAACTAATACGCTGTCATCAGTTGCGATTGCCAAAATATGCTTAGTGGTATCAAATAAATAAAAACAGCAACTTGAAACTATTGAATAATTAAAAATAGATAGGAATAAAAAAAAAACTAAGTCTGAATAAAAATTATCGAATAATAAGCATAACTGGCCGTGATCATAAGAAACTTAGCTAAACAAAACTGCATTTTTTGGCTTAGGATTACAGATACTCATTTAAGGTATTCTAAGTAACCTATTTTACATCAAAATGTTTTATGCTCTGTAACTATAAAACAAACGGAAAGTGCAAGGAATAAAAATTAAAAAAAAACTCGTGTTTTATACATATATTAGAGAATACACATATTTCATTTGAAATATAAAATATTAGCCATAAATTGGGCTAGTGTTTTGTTAACCCAAAAATATGTGTTGTACCTGACCACTTTTCAAAAATTTATCTTCTTTTTCCTTATATTTCGGATGTTTGCTTTCAGTAGTAACGAAATTAATTTTCAAAAATACGTCATAATAAATTTCTCCTGAATTTTTTTTATTGGATTGAAATATAATATATATATGATATCTGCTTTCACCTCTGTTGAACTCAATTCTCAAAAAATATGTCGTTATAAATTCCCCCAATTTTTTTATTGGATTGAAGTAAAATAAATATAAAAATTAAGTATTTTAATTGTGTATCGATTTATGTATTACCTTAACTCATACATAAACTGAAATCAAGGTATGACTGAAGATAAATAACATTATTCAGAATTTTAAAACAGCTGTGAGTCTGACTTTTTTCTTTTTTTCTGCCTTCAGGATTTAAAACTACATCTTTTTAGTTGACCTCCTTCTTCGAATGTTTTGGGTTCAAATGATTTTGATATTGATTTACGATCATTTGCCACTCAAAGAGCTATTGTTTTAGTTGGATTCCTTTTGGCGTACCAAATCACTTTTCAATTTTTCATCGGTTGCTTCACTTTTAATTACATTTATCTGATATACATTCTATTTAATAATTTATCATTTGTTTAATTTTAATGTCGGAAAAGTTTTCTAGCGTTCTTTTTCTCGATTTTTCCTCGTTTACCTTGTGGCGGCATAGTATTCCTATTCGCTTCTTGTGCCATAACTCAATCAAATATATTAACACTAAAAAGTCAGAAACTTATACAAGAAGACGTTAAACAAATTTCACTCCAATATTTATTCCACAGATTTGTACTATAATAACAAATTAACACTTGATCTCCAAGTTAACACCCTAGATATATTCGTTTTTCCCACTAATACCGAATTAAGAGTGTCTCACCGACACTTTTACAATTGAAGTTGCCTTGATTCTTGGCTTCGTCACGATCACTCTCACCCGTAGCCACTCTTGATCTCGTCTACCACCTGCAAGGCATACACTCAACGCTAGTGACACTCAACCTCTATCGCGTGAATCTCACTTTGCTTATATACTTTCTTATCTACACCACTTCACTTTATTTCTACCTACCTCTAATTTAACTAATCACGTTTCATTTGGGTTCTGTAGAAATTGCTTGGTTTCTGCACTCAATCTTAATTAAAGTCCCCAAGGTTAGTGAAGAGAAAATCGCGAATAGCCCAACGTCACAACTTTAATTCTTATATTTAATTGAGTTATTTAATAATAATTATAAGAAAGAGTGCACCTTGGGTGGCTAAATCTGTTCTTTGCATTTAACTTTTTTATATTTTTTTATGAAAATATTTTACTGCAATATTGCGGAATTTAGATTTTGCCTCTTTAAGTGCAAATATGGTGAAAACGTAAATGACATTACATGAACGATGAATATCAATGGAACTGAAGTTCAGTTTGTAATATTATCATCACGTGAATAAAATAGTAACTTTGCAAATATTTATTTCATTATTTGTTCTCCTGTTCTTTGTCATTGGTTTTAATTAGCACCTTTGATTACTATTTGTAGTGTCTGGCACAGTTTTCCCGACCTGTCATTGGAGACTAACCCGTAGTGCACCTTATGCGGAGCGGGGGGTTGGACCCTCGAATTATGTCTGTTTCTCTCTCGCGGAGTCGAATATAAAGTATTTTATGATTTCAGTCTGTGTAAGTACATGAACAATATAATATCGTTTAAAAGCTATAACTTGAGTGTTATATGCGTAAATTTGCAAGCAGTGCACTGTATCATTGTAATATGTAATAAAATTTAACATGCTAGTGAAATAAAACTTTTTATTTTACTAGCATAAATCGATATTATTTGCAACTCGTCAACTTTCCCGAAACATTTCTGGAATTGAGAAAAGTACCCTTCTTTACAAACTTTGCATAAGAATTTATAGAATTGTGCGTGTATTATATTTTGAGTTGATACGTATGAAATTTCAGTATAAATTAATATTTTCGGAGTCACTATTAAATACTTAATAGAAAGAAAAAAAATCGATATAAAAACCAACGTTTTTATATGGTGGCAAAGTTTATTACAGAAAATTATTGAAATATTAGTTAAAACTGTTGGTTATTTTTAACTTTAAAATTTACTAAAAAAGAGATATTTGTGAGCGTATTAAAAAATTCATAATACTCATAAAATCAAAACATGCATTTGAAAGTTTGTAAGTCATTCTATTAAAAAAAAATGGGAACCAGAATTCAGAAAAAATTATTGTGTTAAGACATGGTGCCAAATATTGGAAACTTTCTTTCTTGCGAATGATTACTGTCTAAAAGTCAGCAACCCTTACTATCTCGGAGATAGCAAAGGGGAGATAGTATCTCCCCTTTGTGAGTACAATAGTTTTACGAGGCCTCATGTGGTGTGGGGAGTGCCCGGTGTTCCCAGAGGGGGAAAGAAATTTTTCCCTCAATCCTAAAAGCGCCGAGAGGAAAGAATATTTTGACTTATTAAAATTATTGAAATATTAGTTAAAACTTGTCGCAAACGTCTAAATATTGCATTGTTAGGCGAGTACGAACGATTCCCAAAATTTCAAAGCTCTAGCTTGATGGGAAGTTGGTTAAATTAACGATCGAAAATTTGATGACATACACACTCACACACACACACCAAGTGAAATTCAGAAAAACGTTGTAATTAAGACACTGGTGGATAAAACTTAATGATGATTCGTAATTTCATCTGGGACAGATACTAAATCAATAACATTTAAATGAATAAATTAGCTTGATTGCGTGATGCGGTGGAAAACATGGTATGTACGCTAATTTTATTGCGCGTGGGTCTGGCTCACGTGCCAGCGCCGATAAGTGGTTGAAGGTTATCGTCGTGTGCGCGTAGCGTTGGTTGTAGTGAAATTTGAATGTGAAGAAATAAATTGGCGACTGCAACATTTTGTGTAAGTCCAAAAAACATCATTTTGATAACTTTACATGCGAAAGGATTATCAGATATTGGAAAAAGGGCGGCAAATAACGGATGTTTCTATAAAAATCAAAATTGATCACAATTTTTTTTCTTGTCGTGGTGTATCTTTGAAGCTGCCTCTTGTTGTTGAAACTATTAGTTGATGAATATACTCCTTTCCACTCGTGTTTGTTACTGGATTGCATTCTTCTCTATCATGAGGATATTCCCAGGAATTAGAGTATGGATCATTGCAGTAATCAACTCATAAAAATTTCGGAATATCCCTCAGCTTTGAGGGGAAAAAATCGCTGTATATCATATAGGAATAAACGATGATATTCGCACATCTTGTCAAACTTCATTTTCGTACTTTTTAACGTGTTGTTTGGTCTAATTTGATAGATTGGCCTTGTAATACAGTCTTATTTCAAGCCATACAATAGAGAAAGGTGTATGGAATGCATGATGGGAAGTTTCCTTTTGTACTACGGCGACGGATGACATGTATATTGTTCTAACTATGAAGAATACATCACGTCTGGGCAATTGGCAAATGAACTTTGTGTTGACACAGATGCTCAGAAATCGCGTAAAACTATTGCTATATACTTGTTGCAAGCAGAACAACTTTTCTGAAAGCCTATTATGTGCATCCAATTGACAAAAAAGCAGGAATGGTGTAAACAGCACCAAAATTGGACTGAGAAAGTCTGGGATGTATACTTCTCTTAGACGAGTATAGATTCAATATTTCACTTGATTGTAAGGGCCAACTGATCTGGTGGGTAAGTGGTAGGGCGTATCGATCCCAAAATATTCACTTAAGCATCGATATGACTTTCATAGTATAATGGCATGATGAGTGGCTACACGCGGCGACATGTCAGTCCTGATTTTACTGTGAACTCTGAAAGATATATTAATAAAATTCTGCTGTTTTATGTTCGTATTTCTCAGCTGATTTCGGTGATAAATTACGTATTGTTGCTTTGCCGTCCATATCATTCAATTATATTGAAGACAATTTGAAGTGTAATCGTGCAGGCGCAGTCATGGATAGCGTGGACATTCAACATCTCGTCTGGCTATCAAGGTTTCCAGATTTAAGTTCGAATGAAAATGTTTGAGATGACTTCCATCTTCGTCTTGCTGCTCGATCACCAATCTCCAACAAACAAGGACACCCTCATTTTTGCATTGAAAAAGGAATGGAAAACCTGTCTCAACAGGTCCAACATGTTGTTGTTAACAGCATGCTCCAACGTGTGTTCAGACATGCATCGGACATCACGCCGAGATATCTCACATTAACTTGCGTTTCACAAGTGTTTGTGGTACGTTCATCACATAATTTATTCAACTGATAGTAAGGGTTAAAATGTGATGCGAAAATCAGCAATTTTTCCTTTTCAGAAATCGACAATATTACAACTGACAATGTCTACTGCTTCATAAATTATTTTGTTTATTTACTGTTTCATGAGTACAACTGCTTCCTTTTTATGTACCTTCTAACTCCTATCTCGTAACCCTTGTGGAATGTCTACTACTGTTTGAGGATCACTAATCTAAACGACTCAGAATCACTTAGCAATGTTGGATCGCAAATGCATTCCATACACGGTAGACGGCTTTGCAAATGCGCGGGGGTTTCGAGCGTTTGCGTTAAGACGCTATTTCCATACCCGGAAGCAGTAGTAGTTGGGTGACTGATTATATAATCTCAGAGTTAGCCGATTTGAATCTATCATATAGGATTTTAAAATGTAATGGCCGAATCGCACAGCGCTTGGACACGTAATGATCTGCAATAAAGCGAACTTTCAGCCATAGACTCTTCGAAATCCTGCATCTGCAGAAAGGTACCTTCCAAATACCCGTCATAATTCATGAATGTACGGTACGGGCTTCGTACATTAAATAGATTGTGCTAAGTTTCGTACATGACATACTACTCTCAAGTTCACAGACTATAGAGGACTATGCTGGAGCTTCTTTTTGAAGCGTCTTTGTGATTCTGCGTGAAAGCAAAATGCATCCGTATTCTTTGACTTAATACGTAGTTGACATTTATTACTGTTACATTGGTTGATATATAGTGATTGGAAACGTGTAATTCCCCTTACGCGATGCTTTCTCATTTCTTTTGATTTCTGTGTGCACTATTGCATGCACATGTCATTTCCAACCTATCATTGCTATGTAATTCGGAATCATACAGGTGTACCTTACTCTTCCTAGAAACTTGTATACCTTGTACTGAACACCCAGTCATATATAGCGTATTTTATCTAAACACACTTTTGAGAAATAATATATAAAGCATTTGTAACTGAACTTTGAAAGAACTTGATGTAGCTTCAGAAGTTTGTATCGAAACAGTACAAATAAGGTTTATTATTTAAAACTCTAAAAAAATTGCTGCCGTTTTACTATAAACTCCATGGGAAACGAAATCGTAAAGCCTTACATTAGAATAGAGCAATTTTTGAAACTAAAACGCTAATGTTGAGTTAAATTTAATTTTTTTTCCATTTTAAATAACTCTAATTCCAATATTCTAGGAAAATGAAATTAAGTTATTAATATCAAAGGAATCCTTAGTTACTTTATTTCAAATAAAAAGAATAAAAAGCTAACTAAACATATTCAAAACTCTAGCTTTTCGAAGAATATAAATTAGAAATAAACTAGAGTTTTATTTTTATTTAACTGACAAAATGAGATATTTAATTTAAGATCATCCTGTTATGAAAAATAGATCAATAATCAACGACTCTAAGTTGGTTAAAAGTCTTGTGTGATTAGAAACGTTTTGTATATAGTTGTAAACTCTCAATACAAAACAATGGAAAGAAAAAGAAATCTGAAAATTATTGTTTGTATTTTTGAGGCACGCTAAACCTTTTAGTCAAGATCGGGGGTATGTCAGATTATAATCAAGAGAAGCACTGAGTTGGGGATTACTGTTATAAGGTATGTAGAAATTAAGTATTAAAAGTATTCATTATGGTAAATCAGATGAGGAGATAGTGAAAATCCTATGGAGATCACTAATGTTGAGAAAAATTTTACCATTGGATACTTAATATTCACAAATTCGTGGCCCAGGGAGTACTTTTTTAATGTCTATGAATTCACCACACATTGGAGTTTCTGTGTTGAAGTAGCTTCATATTGGTCAGATAAAAATTATGAAAAGTGTAAGAAAATTACCAATTCCTAAATTTAAAAATTCATACCTTTCAAACCTCTAAAACAGAATGGATTTTGTACTGTTCTGAATATGGTTTTATATTGTATCATCTACATTCCTGGTTCTTCTATCAAAAGTTGGTTTCTTATTCTGTCATTCTATAGACGTTAACATAAAATGCATGATATGTTTATCTTCTTAACCTAAGTATTTTTAATTTTTACGTTATTTAACTTATAAATAGTTATGTAATATTTGCATTTCGACTACCAGGGTTACAAGAATTTCCGATCATTCAACAGTTCCTAAGTGAAAACATTTTTTTTTGTTATGGCATTTATGAAATGAGAGAAATTAGCCAACTAGTGGCAAATCTAGGCTTTCCTCAACGAGAACTCGAGCCAATCGCTAAAAAAATTTTAGGCCAGAAGGTTCTGAATTTCCATGCTTCTGTCCACAATTGTATACTTGTATAATAGCTGTTCATATAATATAATTAAATACTTTGTAACCTAAAGTCTGTATCATTTTCGGTGTTAATATCTTTAATTCTCTTTCAAAATGGTACAATATATTATGTACAGTTCAGAATTGAAGATTGTTAATCTTCAATTCAGTTTTTAAAAACATTTTTAAGGGTGCATTTCAATTTCGATTTTTTTACTTTTTTACAGTTAAGTAATGTACTATTTTAAACTGTCTCTTACCTTAAAAATGGCAACTTAAGTTATTTCTTCATTCAGGAAAATTATTATTGTTAAATTGGTTTTAGTAAGATACCTTAAATTAGTTCTGATTCAATTAAAACATATACAGTAGTGCCTCCCAATAAGGGACACCAATCGGAACGGATATTTTGCTCTTCAAATAGAGATGTCCCTTTCTAGTAAATAGAGGTAAATGTGTCCTTCAAATTGATTTAAATTACATATATACTATTCAAAGTGGCAGGGACCAACAGAATTATCCCTTAAATAGAGGTGACTTTATCCACAGGTTTCCCTTCCGAGAGATACTACTCTGTAAATAGTTAAAAATAAGATCTAAATCAACTACTTTTAGAAATACGCTGAAATTAAAAAAAAAACCACCGAAATAACGTACACAACGGCAAAGTGAAACAAATGGTGACAATACTTGTACAATAGGTATCATTATCTGCGTTCCGTACTGCTTATTATACCTTAAATATATATGTTACGGTAAATGCAATAAACTGGTGATTATGTATAATTACCGGTGTTTATTCAAAATCAACACTAAACTTAGTAAATGTGATAAATTATTGAATATTTATCACAATTACCAGTTAGTTTGTAAAATCTCCAACTCATAATGGGAAATGTAATAAAAGCCCACAAATTTTCTAAAATTTATGATGTCAGATGCGCGTGATTTAAGTATTATTTCTAATTTCGTGTTGGATAAACGTTTTTTTTTTTTTTTTTTTTTTTTTTTTTAAAAAAATTAAAATATTGAATAATAACCGATATTCACGAGCGTTTTAATTCCAAGTAGCGGAGGAGGGGGGGAAAGCGGAAGATTATCATAGACTAAAAAGATACGACGTGATGAAAGTAGACAATGTTGAAAAATTTATATTTCCCTTAAGTAAAAATAGTTCTAATATACGATTTTATGTGTAGTTTGAAGAACCTTTTACCATAATTCAAGAAGAAATGTATCAATCGGTCATAGTGTTAGGAACAGAATTTTAAAAGAACTTCAAAATAAGTACAAAAATGTTACTATCGAAGCAGAGATGATTCACTTAAACTTGTGTGAAAGTTGTCAAAAGAAGTCAAAGTTACCAAAGAAAGGACTTGTAAGGCCAATGTTCTTTCAAGAAATGAACGCAATATGCCAGGTCGATTTAAATGACATGCAGTAGCAAACGAGTAATGATTTATTCGAATTAATCATTGATTTTATGAGTGATGCAACCAGAATTAATGATGCGACCAAATAATGATTTTTTTTTTCGAATTAAGACTTCGTTACTTCACAAAATAAACTGAATTTATTACATTCCCCAACACGAGTTGGGGATTTTATAAACTTAACGGTAAATATGATAAATATTCAATAATTTATCACATTTACCAAGTTTAGTGGTGATTGTGAATAATCACCGTTAATTAAACATAATCACCAGATTAATCACATTCACCGTAACATATATATTACATCAAAAGTGATAGGTTCTTCTCTTGCGCTTTGTTAAAAGTGAAAAAAATCACTCGTATAAACGTACAACATCGCTGCATCACTTTTATGTTTTAGGTTACAAAAACAATCGCTATCTGATTAAACCATAATAATCATTTGACGTAACATTGACTGATTATTACCGGTAGCATTCAATATATTTTATCAGTTACTTATAAGAAAATTAATCAAGTTCTACTTCTCACAACAGCGAGAAAGTTTCTGTTTTCGAGAAAGTGAACACCTCACGTGTGAGTAACGTGTTATAACGAAAGGGAAACACAAGAATCAAAACATAATTAAAAGGAACCAGAAACCGTGAAGGTCAATACGCCGAACGAAAAATGAAGCAAAAGAAAATCGTCGAATTGCACGAAGAGGACTGAAGACAAGTTCTTAGCCAGTCGTGCCACAGGAAAGACACGACAACACGCTTCCGAAGATTACCGAGATCGAAATCGTAAACAGGATGAGAGGAGTTTGAAATCCGCTCTAAGTTCACAAAGGATACTGATTATTGGAGCTTTCAAAACACATTCCGATCTTCAGATTATAGGTAATTATGGTTTCTTCTCAATATAGATACTTAAAGGTTATTACCATTGGTATACCTTTGTTTATTTACAGTTTTATTTAAACTAGTGTTTGTAACAATAACTATCTTAGAAAAAAAAAATCTTTTCCTTATAGTAAACATGAAATTTCACGATATGGTAGTTTTTATTATGTTGTCAATTATTAATGTGGTAGCTTTAAATTAGAACAATTTTTGAATAAATTTAACTTATATATATTATTAATTTTTCTTATGAACAATTTATTGCGAATGCTATACCTTCATAATAACAATATCATTTATAAATGCTTTATATTACTATTTTTCCTTACTTCTATATACGTAAGAAAATTAATATTCAAAAATTAATTTAATATTTTATTCATATACTTCGAATTTAATGACTTAAAAAAAGAAATGTTTTGTGAAGTGTGTCGAAAAACTGAGTATGTGTTTATATTTCATTTAATACCTGTAACAAAATGAAAAAAAGTCAATCTAATATTTTGAAGTTAAAAAGGTTAGATGGGTATTGAATATGACTTATACAACGTACGAGTTCAATCGCCTTTTGCAACGATGGTTTATAAAGTTTTCTAATTATATGCAAACAGATATTTAAAAAAAAATGTTGGTTTCAGAAAGGGTTTTTCGTATATTTTGATGTTACCTGAAACAACCTCATGTATATAAATCACATATCAAAGAAATTTAGTCTTAAAAAACGAAATATTAAGTTTGTTAATTAGACCATTTCATTGGCATCGTGTGTGGTTTGAATGAACGCACAGAAATATTCTAAGAAAAATGCGTAAAGGCAACAAATTTTAATCTGCAGTACGTTAATAAGCGTAGTAGATGATCAAATGATTGGTTTTGAATAAACGTTTAACTCAATAATTTTATTTATATTAAAACAAAACACTAAAATTAAAAAAAAGGAAATACTATATTAAACACTTCGAAAATTTTGAATCTATACCTAATTGGATAACAAAGAGTCATAAGCAATTCTTACCTTTTTTTGTATAGATTTTTAAACCACTTTAAAAACTAGTCCGTTACCTTAAGAATTTAGAATGCGAATATACGTATTTATGTTAGAGAACTTCAATGTCTTAGAGAAATATGTATTTTTATGACACGCATTGGTTTGAAATTTTAACGAAATTCCGTAGGTATATAATGAAAAAACAATTTAAAAAATAAATTTTAAAATTAAAAACTAATAAATTAAGTTTTAATTGGCTCAGAGTTAACGTAGAATTTAGGATCCCTGAGCTTCTTATCTTTTCTGGAAATTTCAAAATGTTATAAATCTGGTTAATGTTATAACATATGGTTTCATCAATTCGGTTTCAACAAAAAAATGTGCTATTTTTATACTTCGTCATATAATATTTAAAACGGAATTCAAATGATTAATGAATAAGTATTCACAATATATTAAAGTATCAATTTTTAATAAATATATTTCAGCAATAATTTTAATATATAGAAAGAAAAATAAGAGTCAATCAAAAAAAAATTATTTATCGTATTCAGTAGGAAATTTCAATGTCTTTTCTGAAAATTTGAATGAATGAATCTGATGAACTACTGAAAATGTACTATTTTCATATCAGAAAAAAAAATGGCATTGCCAAATAATTCATAACGAATTAAAAAAAAATTCATCAAATGAGTTATTAATTTGAACTTTTACAAATAATGATAAAATGAAGATATGTGTGATATAACTTGTATATAAAGATTTACTATCGAATAAATTATATTTCACAAATGAATAAATATACATAACTATTTTTGATTTAAACAGACGGACTCACTTAAAAGTAAGTTCAAAGAATCCAGGCGACGTTAACTAAAATACTAAGGATGTTTTATTTTGTAGTTTTATTAATTGAAAGTAAAAAAAACCCACATAATTAAAAACATATTTTAAAATTATGCACAGCATTCTTATACAATCGTTTTGAAAAAAAAAAAATAAACAAAATTTTTTTAAATAAAACTTGAAACAAAAAATTCGAATATAGTTCATATCTAACACGAACTAAAATGTATTGTGTATCAATGTTTTACATGTGTTTTTATTAATGGATTTTCTTTAACTCATATTGTAACTTTGACTGGCTCAAAACTTTAAAAGCTTTTTTCTCACATTTTAATGCGCTCAATTGAGTCAAAAATTTCTGTACATGATTGTTTTGAATGACTTTACGATAATTTATATATAATTAATAAAAATTAATTGATTAAAACTGATTATTTAAATAATTAAGATTTTACACCAAGTTTCCTGCCAAGTCGCCAAATCCATCGTTAACAAACGACAAATTATTAAATTTATCGTTTGCTTTAATTTTAATGACATGAGTTGATATAATATTCAGTTTAATAGTTTATCGTTTGCTTTAATTTTAATTATATTTAGCTCAAATATTTTCAATTTAATAATATAATTTATCGTTTGCATTAATTTTAACTACATGTAGCTTGATTAATTAAAATAAGGTTTGATTGAGCTAAAAATTTTGCGCGTATTTATTTTGGATGATAAATTTAATAAACGTCAAATAATAAAATAAATTATCAAAACTAATTATTTAATAAATGTAATTTGATTTGCCGTTCCCTTTTGCTCTTAAAATTTAAGGTATAAAAAATGTGTGAAGTCTGAAAGAAAATCCATGCAGAAAAAACTCGTTTTTTACCCGTGGTATTTAATTTAAATCAGAAAGAGAGAAAGAGATTCTCCTATTTTGTATTTTGTACTACAACTAACTCTTACTTTATAAGTAAATATATTTTATCCTTTACTGTTTTTTTCACTCACATAAATCAGATATTATGCAATTTTTAAACAAAAGTAATACGTTATGACGTTTAAAGCGTAACATATTATGCCACTACTCACGAAAGTGAGGCACATCCATCATTCGAAGCTTCACGAGTTCGGCATCCTTTGAATTGCTGAAAGTCTTTTGTCAAATTGTTTTTTCCTTGAATTTTAAATTACTTTTAATGCTATTGAGGTTCAAATTGCTTTGAGGCAAGAGGAAAATACTACAAAATAAAAGTTATTGTCTGGAAAAATTTAATAATGATAATGAGGTTGTGAATTATTGCACAAATTCTCTGAATATTTTATTTCAATAAATGGGTGTTGTGTGTTTGGGTATTGAAAAAAAGTATCACTTGTCACACATCTGGATTTATTTTTTTAACCTTATTATAATTTCAAAAGTTTATTTTCAAACTGGATCACAAAGGATCCAAAATAACTTTAATTAAATGTAGTAAAAATAACGGAAATATATATGTGTTGAATGAAAGTCATAAATATTTTTATTTTGTCATTTAGTGAATATTTTGTACTAGGATTGTGCTAAAACACTTTTTTTTCTTCAACCGTAATTATTACTTGTACTGGTTCCTATAAATGTTCACTCATTTTTTGCATGCTCTTTAAGGCTGTTCCTTATTCGTGTTTGTTTTGTTTTAGACATATTAATTTCCAAAATTATTGGTGCAATAACGGTCATTTAATATACTGATATCTCTATCTGTTTAAAGTTTTAGTTAACACTAGAATTTTATAATTGACATTTATTTTTTAAAATGATTATTGGAAGTAAAAATTAAGTCATTTTTCAACTTATTATATTAATTCGAAAATGGACTGGCATTCTTGAACTTCATGTTCTACCAGAAAAAATCGTTAGTGGGGACACAAAATCGACAGAGGACACATATTTTTTTCTTTAAAAGTTTATGAGAAATAAACTGTGTATGTTTATTTTGTTTATTATTCATATATATTGTCATTAATCTAAAAAATAAACTAAATATTAAGTCTGGAAATAAATTAAAAAATAAAAATTTACAGTATACGATAGATGACTCGATCCTGCGTTTGAATACAGCAAATAACACTGACTTTGATTAACTGTTTATTAGAAACGCACTGAGAAGCAACACGAGAGTAATTTGCGACATGGCTCGTAACTGAACCTCAGTTAAGAGACCAGGAATTCACCTGAGTTGGTTTCTCCCTCTCCAAACAATCCACCACAACAATGGAAAAACATTCCATAGATTTAACGAGCATCAGCTCCGCTACACGTCGTGTCTTTAGTGGCATAAGAGCTCGAACCCCCGATTCGACGGAAACTACGGCGATCTCGAGTTCTCAACCATGACCACTAGGCTATGTCGGCCACACGAGTGTATCGAGGTTTGAGAGGGAAATCGAGAAGAAACCGTGTGTCATGTACCAACTAATACTAACTTCTGAATTTTAAAATATGATTAAAGTAAATCACGCAATTTCCCCCCCCCCCTCTCTTTTCGGTTATTCGAGTTCTTCACTCACATTTTCACTTACTCAATAATCAAACTTTCACGCCATGCTACTTTGGAGGACTTGAAGCCGCCACAAACTTAACGTGTATCAACTCCGTTACATGGAGTGTCTTTACTGGCATCCAGACTTAAATCCAAGACTTGATGGGCAAAAAAATCTGAATTAAAGCAACAAAATAAATACTTTTAAATTTAATTGGGATAATTTAGTTGGAATTTCCTGTTCAGGTATGTTATTTTGCTGTGCGTGGTATTATGACCGGGGGGGGGGATCATGTGTTCCGTATTCACTGCCTATCGCCTGAACCCGTCACTGCCTACCGCCGCCCTTTTTTTTCGTGTTCTTCTTCGAATACATTTTGAAATGAGTGAGCCCACTTGTAGCTGAATGCATAATTAAATGATTGAATTAAAAATAGCGAAGGGTGAAATAAAAGAAAATAATAAAATTTTAAAATTTCATCGCAAAGATAAGGAAAGTTATGGCCACTTCTTTCGTAAAATGAATTTAAACTTTCATTATTTCAAGCGTTCTTTTGTAATTGCAGCCGAGAATTGATAAGAAAATAATGAGTTATTTCAAAAAGGTGCTGAATTGAACTGAATTAAAAAGAAATCTCCAGGTGTAGGATGTACGTGTCAGCAAAGTTATAGTTACGAAATCAAGTGTAAATTACGTCTTTTTCGAAAGTACTTATGAGGAACTTAGTATATCTTTATATTCTCTGGGACTGACAAAAGGTTCCGTGAAATGTTATGGGCAGGCAATCCCAGCATATAACATTGTACTCCTATTACACAGTTTGAAATCTGCGAAAATCTCTCACACAATACGGCGTTGTGAAAAACATTTTAACCCTCACAATTTGAAATTCAGGGAAATCTTGTACAATTCAAAAGGAGGGAATATAATTTCGTTCGGTGTTGTACAAAGACCACGAATATTTCTTTTATGGTACTCTTGGCAATGTATTTTATTTCAAGATCCAATAATCTTGGGTTATTCTTAATTGTTATTAGTGTTGCGTAATAATAAATATAAAACATAAACAAATAAAAAAACAAATTACAAGAAATGTCGCTAAAATGTGACGAGAGAAAAACCTAGACGAATGAAAAGGTGTGTAGCAGAATGATTGTCCAATCAGAGTCACTTACTTCAAGAGAAGAGAGAAGAGAAGTTGGATGCTGCTGCGACATATCTGTACCTACCAGAGAGCTGCGAAATTTTTTTCTGCGAACTGATGATAGGGTTGCTGTTATGAAAAGGGGCAGAGAGATCGCTGATGCGTGCTGTAATGGGTTAAATTTTGAATCCTTTATGAAGTGGTATCCGTTTAATGAAGAAAGGAGCGTTTGCAATGAAGCGTAGAATTTTATTCTGCTCAATTTGAAGATTTTGCAGAAATACCTCAAATTTGAAATGCATATGTTACGATCGGAAGGAGATAGAGCTTGTAAATAAGCAATTTATTTTATAATGAAATTTTGGATCTTTTCCCCAACAATCTTTTGATTTTATGAAATTTAATTTGAAATTTTTTTTAATCGATAGAATGTAAAGACGGAAGGTTAACCTTTTGTCCAGAATGATGCCGAGGTATTTTGCTTGGTTGACCCATATCATGCGTTTGTTAAAAAATTGGAGGCGCTCATGTCTGTTATTAAAACCTCCACGTTTGAAAATAATGGCTTGAGATATTTCTGGGTTAGTTGCAATTCGCCATTTAATGAACTAGAATTGTAAAATAAGGAGATAGATTTGAAGTTGTTCTTGGACAATGTTCGGATCAGTGGCTTGGCAGAAAAGTGCAGTGTCCTCAGCAAAAAAAGCAAATTTCGGTTTTGGGATATTTTGGAATGTCCTGCGTGAAAATTGTGAATAAATTTGGAGAAAGGGCGCTTCCCTGTGGAGTGCCCGCTTGCATAATGCCAATTCTTGAAAGTTTACGATTTAATTTGATTTGAAATGTTCAATTATGGATATACTCTTGAATGGAGTTGATCCAGGCTTCTGATACGACACGGAAGGAAATACGAATCTGATTGCAAATGTTTTCATTTAAGCGTGTGTTTCACAGCAGATTTTTCGGAAGATGATTGACATTTTTAGAAACTAGAATTATTAAAATTTATGGGTATTCTTTAACTATGTTATCAAATTATTTTTTCTGAATTAGATATATGAACTATAATTCCTATAACGACACATACACTTGTGCATGACATTCTCAATAGACCTATTATGGAATGAAAGAATTCAATGTTTAACAATTTTTTTAATAGACGTAAATGTGAAAAGTAGAGAGGAAAACTAAAAAGTTTATTATGTTTGCGTGAAGTGTAAGTAATAATGAAACTAACTATCTATTTTTCTGCAAATTCGATACATATATACTTATTAAACGCTCACTTCTTATGCTTCTCTCCTCTTCACACTGCTCCTCTCTCCTCTCTCTGATGATCATTTGAGATTTGCATGTTAATTTCACTTCGGCCAATATGGAAATAAAAGTATTTCGGCCATGTATGGAATGATTCATTAATATTGAACAAACATTAAAGTATATTTTTGTTTCGAAATTCTTATTTTACTTGCAGTGGCATAAAATAATTTCATGTTTGTTGAAATTAAGATGTGATGTATTTCCATTATAATTTCACTCTATTACTATTTTAAAATCTAATTAAATCGTCGATAATTTCTAGACTCAAACTGAAGATACATAAGAGAATGACAACACAGTTTATCTATCATGACACAGAATATCTGAGATCTTTCTCTCCAATTTTTCTTAACTTTGTTAATTCTTGTTAATATTCTAATAATTAAGTTTTTGTTTATGAATCACTTGCTCCGTTTACCACACATCTTGTTTATCATTAATTAACTAGGACTGATATTAGTCAATATGTTTAATTATAATGATTCAATCTGCACAACCTACAATTATTTGTCAACTAGTCTTTATTCCTTATTTACCCTTATCTTTCTTTTGAATTCTATTTCATTTTCATATTACTATCGTTTTAATTCACTGAACGTCTTATCTTCATCTAATTTTCCTGATCATGTTTCAATTGGGTTGGGAAGGAACTATTTTTTTTATTTAATTCTAACTATCAAAAAGTCCGCTTGGTTAGTGAAAAGAAAATGGCATATAGCCCAAAATCACGAGGTTTATGATTTTTATAGATATACTAAATAATAATACTTGGATATATAAAAAAAATGTTCCGTGCATCTAAAAGCTTCAAGAATGTCCATGCTTTTTTTTTTTGTTTAGTGTGTTCGTATGAATGAAAGTGAAGGTTAATTGAGAAACAAAAATTACTTTTAAAAATCATTGTTATGTTCACTTACAACCCCTTAGCGATGTAATTTCATTGATATGCATATCACATAAACTAGTAGAATGAAGCGCTAAAAAGATAAACAGCTGTGTGTGACGTCAATAACAAGAAAAGGAAACTTCCAGAAGCATATAAATTATTGTTTAACTGTCACAATAAATGAAAATATACGGTGTTATTTTTATATTTTAGTTGAGGATGTTACTTTATACTTTTAGTTTTGTTGAATGAATTGTGGATACATAAATAGTGATGAGTAGTCTGTTTCTGTTCTTTCGAATCAAGATAGAAATCATTTCTGAGAAACCTAGGGTCTAAATCATCCATGTCGTATAATATGTTTTTCCCCAGATTTCATTGTGTTTTACCAATCCGCATTAACATTTTAAAAAGATAAGACTAGAGAAATGTTACATAAGTTTTTGCTCTCGCTTTCCATTGTTATTCGATAATTTGAATAAAGATAATTATTTTATGAAGATTAATTTTATTAGCATCGAATAACGATTTGCATAATTTGAAGAAAAATTACTTTTATAAAATATAAGGACTGAATTTCAGATTCATTTGCTTGCATTGCAAATTGATAAACTGAAGAGGAATCAGATAGAAGAATAAACTTTCTAATGAAGGGATTTTTTTTTTAGAAAAGATCATTTGCATACAAAGTGTACGAAAATCTCTCATAATAAATCAATATATCCAAAACATTTGTTAACTGGCGGTTTGTGTTGAAACTAAATTTTGTTAAAATGTATATCACTCGAAAAAGAAAGTATGCATTTCAAAAATGAATTTTTTTTTCTTGATTTTAAGCGAATACTTTGTCGAATATGCATTCGCTTAATTTCTGCTACAAACGAAGCTGAATTATTCCTTAACTTTTCATCATAATGAAAATTTATGGTCTACATTTTTGAAATTCAACTTTGAAGCATTTTATTAATCATATTCTCATTACTGATACATATTCAGATTCAGCAAAGCATTCTCCCTTTTTACAGCAAAATGGAAAAAAAAAATCAAGTATTTTAGGTTCTAAAATATTTCTTTTAAGAAAAGTTTTATATTGCAATATTGCGTAAAACTCATTCAGTTGTCTTCCTCATGTTACATAAAGAACGAGGGTCGTTCAATAAGTCCATAGAAATTTCAAGAGATGGCGCTCGTACCACCGAAAATGTCTTTCTTATTAAGCACCATGTCTCACTAGACAGCTATCTTAGTGATTTGTATTCGTGATCGTATCTCATGAGGTTTTGTGATAACTTTTCCGGCTAATGAGGCCATCTTCACCTTTTTATTGGAAATGATTCGCCGGAATTCAACCCAAATATTTGATTTAAGCTTGATTGCCGGTGCAGTACAATGAATGCAGATCCACCGACGATGACAACTCGACACGGCAGCAATAAAATTTTGATTTGGTAGGAAATAACCACCAAAAACTAACTTTTGAATCTGTGTCAAATTTGATGGCAGCATCCAATGTTACAACAATTTACCTCAATGATGCCATCTGTCTTCAAATACAAGTACTTTTAGAACCACCTTCATATTGATTTGAATGAAATGTGTAGTAGGCTAAGCTGTATACACTGAAGGATACTATTCTGTTAAATATAAATTGAAACTCTTTTCTTCCTTTTGTAATGTGCTTAATTCTTTACAAAAATAACATGATATATATATTTTTAAAATTCTGTAGTTAATTTAAAATATTAATCAGAAGAATATAATTCTATTAATAATCCTTAACTATATTTTACTTTATACGTTAATGAAGCAATATTGTCGGTCCAAGAATAAACATTTTTAAAACATTTGAAAAAAATTACTCTTTTGAAAATTAAGGGAACTGTGGCAATATGGAAATTTGTACAGTTTTGGATATTACATTCGATCACACGCACACAAAATTTAAATCAACATAGTACTCTTAATCCGACACTTTGCCTTTTTTGCCTTACTGCCAGTAATCCTGTGTTTTCAAACTAGAGGACAAGTTTTTAACATTCGTATTTTATGCCTTTTAATGTCAGGTGACCAGATTTTAACATTCGAAAAGCGGGACACCATTGACGGGGGAGGGGATGGGCTTGATTAAAAATTTAGTTTCTAAATATATTACTTACCTAAATCATCTGAATAGATTATTTGTTGACATCACTTGTTTAACTAGCACTAGCACGCTGTACGATGTGTATCGTATGAGAGACAGTTACAAAACTCAATTTGCGAAGGCGTCACCTCGCGGACCACTAACAAACTCTTTGCACCCTGACTCTTCTCCTCTCTAAAACTCCCCTCTATTTCCAATTTTTGTATAAGATGCAGTTCCTTTACAACCATGTTCCAAATGATGCTAGATCACTAGCGGAACATATTGCCATAAGAATAAAATCTGTGGAAGTCTACAAAGTGTTCTCTCTTCATTTTACAGCTACAAAATGTTTGCGTCGCTGCCAATGCTAGTTGGTACCTAAAAAATACCTACCTTTGGTACCTAAATAAATTACTTGCCTGAATCATCTGAATAGCTGATTTATTGACATCACTTGTTTAACTAGCAGTAGCACGAAGTGCGATGTGTATCGTATGAGAGACAGTTACAAAACTCAATATGCGAAGGCGTTTCTTCGTGGACGACCAACAGAACTTCTTACACCCTGACCCTTCTCCTCTCTAAAATTCCCTTCCGTTTCAAATTTTTGCATCAATGTTCCAAATGATGCTAGATCGCTAACGGAATATGTCGCCAAAAGAATAAGCGTACGAAGTGTTCTCTCTTCATTTTACAGTTACAAAATGTTTTCGTCGATGCCAATGCCGAAAAATGCCACTGTTCATTAAGTCCAAACAATGGTGGTCGTATTCCAGCAACTGATCGAGAAGAACTTTGATAAGCAGTTCCTGATAATCAGTTCTCAACAATTATTTTTATTATTAAAGTTTAACATTATAAAATTTACAAAAATAATATAAAACTCCTATCCTGGTGAAATAGCTACAGGGAAGCCAAAAACCGTATATTCCTTTCCCGTTCTCCCACCGTTCTTAGCTTGTCGTGCAATCTTTCTAAAAATCGGGACTTTTTAAAACCCCGCGGGACTCGGTTTAAATTGTAAAAAGCGGGACGTCTGGTCACCTTATTCTATTGCAATGCAATAATGTAGACTATCAATATAATGCAGTACATGTTTATGGAGTTTTAATTATTTCAAGAATATCTCACGCTTTATTTACGTGTACTGTATTAAATTTATGATGCTGGGATGTTCCATGTTTTCTCTTCACTAACCTACGAGCTTTTATAGTAATTTGAATTGCAAACAATAACAATTATTCCGAACCAAAATGAAACATGATTAGGTAAATAAGATGACGATAGAAGTGAAGTTAATTGAATTCGAGATATTGATATGCAAATGAAATTGAATGGAAAGGAAAAGGAAAAGGAGGTAGATGGAGAATAACGTCGGGCTGTGTTAGTTATTAGTAAATTAATATGAAATATCGTTATTAGTCTTTCGGATAGAAGTGATTTTTCATCTTAGTGCCAAGTTACGATGCTACTGTTTGTGAGAATTATCAAAATAAGAACGAGTGATTTGGCAAGCTGTAACTTCATATTTGAATCATAATCTAGAATTGACGAATTAATTAAGACTCGAGAGAAAGCGATCTTATCTAATCATCAAAGATATTTAATAAATTATTTTGGCTTGTTCTTGCGTGTTTTGAAATGGCGCATAGTGGCTATTGGCTAGTATATTAGAAGTAGAGATGACTAATATTTGCTAGTATATTAGAAGTATGACAGTAGAGTTGAGAAGCGTTACAAAAGTTATACTATAAAACATTGCTTGTGTTGTTTAAATGTGTTATTGTTATTAGGTTTTTTTCTTCCGGTAATCCGATGTTTTCGTTAATCCGGTGGTATTCTCTTCTAATATCTAATTCTTTTAATATTTCTCAAGAAAGGATGAAGAAAGTAATAACCTGAAAAATAATAATCATCTAGAAATTTTTTGAAATACAATACAGCCCACAAACAGCTAATTTCTCTAGAAACTTTTTGAAATGTATTTCTTCATGCTCATATTTGTAAAGATATTATTTCGGAAACACATTGGTAAAAATTATTTGATAATCAAATTTACTTAGAAATGACATCACATGCAATTTTGGTGTAAACGAGTACAAAGCCAACAAAAATTCCTCATCTCACTAATTACTACCGTCTGCGGTCGAATTCTTAAGAAATCGAGCATCATAAAATATGGAACGTATTTCCTCAAACATCAAGATTTGTGTAAAAAAGGAAATCTGCGTTTAGTGATAAATCAAGTATACGATGTTTTCTCCGATAGTAGATATTTTCTACTAAACACTTCCGTCTGTGGTTCAAAGCGTTTATTTCTATTTTCATGAATTTGCGTTTATAGTTTAAACGAGGAATTTTAGATTACATAACATTTAAAAAAACGTTATTGCTTTTTAATATCCTGTTTGAAACTGACTTTTTATACTTATTTTCAGCATGATATATTGAGAAATACGTTTCTTAGAAAAACATGGATGGTCAAAATTATTTTCTATAAAAAAAAGTAATTTATACATCATTGAAAGAAATTTACAATAATTTTGCTTCTATGTAAACAAATTTCTGTAAAAGATGCTTTTTATTATCTATTAAAATGATCAAATTAAATTTTTTTTTAAAAAAAAAAACATAATTTACTGAAGTAACTCACTAAATTTATGTAATTCATACCAAGTAAGCTGTTTTAAACACACTTAAGGCTCCCGTCTACCTGCCATTGTGATTTCGTGAACGTAATGTAAATCGCAAGGAATTTCGACTTGAATTCTTACATCTTTACTATTTGATCTATTTGAATGCAATAAAGAGCATCTGAAAGAGTAAAAAATAGTAAAGGATTCTGTGGAATTAACTTTTTCCTCCGATTTTTAAAAATATTAAAAAACTATTTTTTAAAGACCGGAAAATTCGCAAGCGAATCATTAAAATAGGGGTAAAAATATTTTTTAAAAATCTCAAGAATTGACATTGCCTTTCAATGAGATAGTTCTTTTAAAACAAAATTGTAATTATAGAAAGAACGAAGTTGTAATTAACCAAAAGAGTCATGAAGTACAATATTGTCAACAAAGGTTTAGAGTTAAGAAATGTTTTTTGATATATATATATATATATATATATATAATATCGTTATAAAACCCTTACCGAGTAAAAAGTGGCTCTAACACAATATAGATGCCCTTATATTACGAAATTACGAATGTTATTTGGATTCTAATAGTAAATCCTATAAAAATATAAAAAAAAATGTTTTTATTTATTTATATCATTAAGGGACAGGACATAGTATAAATATTCTTCAAAATTTCAAAAATACTTTATCTTCATAAAAAACAAAAAAAAAAACTTATTCCGTTTCATGTGACTAATAATTTTCAATATCTCTAATAGAATCAAAGATATTGACAAAAATGTGTTTTAACAACTGTATAATTTCGATCACTATGAAACTTATGTTCTTTTACTGTTTTTAAACATTAAATCGACATTCCATAAAAACTCAAAATAATCCGATTAAATTTGAAGCATATGATTTTTGTATATATTTGAGTAATTTGTGATCAGGATATTTTAAAATTTTATAAAATATTTAGGAATAAAAATCTTCAAATTTTTTTTTTATTTTCGCAAATTATTGCAAACATTCCTTTGCATCTCTGTATAAAATAAGAAAATAAACTTGAGACACAATATTTACCCTTAAACACTGCTGAAACTGTGAATTTCATGAAAATTCTTTAAAGTTGAATTAAAAATAAGCATTAACTTATTTTAAAATTATTTCTAAATTTCAAAAACTTTAAAATTGACTCATGAAAAGTTTTAAAATTAATTTATGAAATATAGATCTTTCAAAAAATATCAAATGTATAAATTAGATGTGATATCCTTACAAAAACTTTCAAACGAATATGATACGATGACAAATATTTCAAACGGAAAAGAAAATAGAAAAAAAAAATCATTTAATCAATCCTATTTATTACGCTAGAAGCATCTCTTTTGACAAATGCCATCATGGAAACTATTTCAAAGATTTTGCAAATGATATTTAATCCCTGAATTTATTTCCACGCTTTTATTAGGAAATTTAAAACTTATTTCAAGGTAATTCACGTTGTCATATGTTATTTCATTACAAAAACCTAAAATAGTAATTGCATCATTTTGAGGAAATTTCTTGAATTAAACAATATACACGAAAAAATAGATTGCATTATAAGATGTCCTAAAAGTTTTACAAGGTATTAAAGGTAACAGTCAAAACATGTTTACGCAAATTTGTTTCCTTAGTGGAATATTTTACTGTGTCCCAGTTTGAAAAAACAGTAAAGTTCTTTTGATATGTAATCTGTAAAGTGGAATTTATTTTCAGACATGTCTCAATAACGAAATAATTTTACTTGTTTCTTTTCCTTTTAGATAATACCTTTAAACGATGAGCTTCTAAAATTGACTCATGACATCCTTCAAGAGTTTGTCACTGCAATTAGCAGTTGCAACGTTCTGTACAGTGCTGACAAGTGCCTATGATTATGAAGAAATTCGGAAATG
This sequence comes from Nephila pilipes, assembly GCA_019974015.1. Taxonomy (NCBI): domain Eukaryota; kingdom Metazoa; phylum Arthropoda; class Arachnida; order Araneae; family Nephilidae; genus Nephila; species Nephila pilipes. The sequence continues at coordinate 35,139 of BMAW01057394.1, read as the reverse complement.
GAACGCGTCTTGCTTTCCGAAAGACACTTGCTCCGTTCCTCGAGATCTGGACGACGCAGATTACCACAATTGTGATTGCAGCAGCCTCTGTGTGTTGTATGACACTTGCTGCATAGATTCACCGTTCCTGAACATCAGCAACAAGTACGAGAGAACTGCCTCCTGTAGATCTGCGGGCCAATCCGATGAATATATCTTTATGGTGGATGTATGTCCTGATTCTTATGACGGTCCCCAAGCCATTCGAAGGCGATGCGAGCAGAATGCTAAGAACTGGAGCGACCCCTTCAACAACGTTCCAGTAACTCACCCACTTTCACAAAAAACGTACAAATCTCTTTTCTGTGCCATCTGCAACGGAGAGAACCCGAAGGAACTGATCATGTGGCAGATCTTGCTGGACTGCTCCGCGCTAAAAGGGAACATGAATATCTGCTTAGAGGACAGAAATTTTGTTCTCAATAACATGATGTACATTCACGAGAAAGGCCTTTGGGGTCTGTGGTCATACGACCCGGAAACAGACTGGATGTTCAGGTACCTCTCCATCAGTTACAAGATGCCAGAAAGTATCAAAAAGTTCACCAAGGAATGCCGGCCAAATCTCATTTCCGATTGCCATCCAACATGGAGGAATCAGAATATAAGAAAAATGTGCAAAAGTTACCTGGGTGCGATGTATTTCCAGAATGCAACCTATCGTAATATCCACTGTGCTCTTTGCAATTATGAGACAAACATGACCAGCATGTCTTGCCATGAAACAATGACATCGCCTTTCAAAGGACCCCCTCCGATGAATTTCAACGTCCTTCTTGATCTGGATCTCTCCGATGGTGACAAGGTTGGTACCATTGAGAAGAAATGTGAAACGGACCAAGTGTACGATCCGTTTTCGAAGAAATGCCGAACGATTGAATGTCCGATACCGGGATACACTTTGCAAAATGGTAAATGTGTCCATGAATAAATTATAGTGCACAATACAGGCTTGAAAAAACTTTGAAAGACATTTCGAGTGATATAAATTAATATCTGAACTTGATTAATTTTTGCGAAGTTGAATACAATAAATTGGAGTTAATGTGCGGTGATGTTCAAATAATTTAAAACGAAGTACAACTTAACATTATGAACTGTAACATTTATTCATGAAACATTTCAGCGAATTACTCATATTTGCTTTGCTGCATAGCAATCCAGAATACCAGTTTTATTAATTTTTGTGTATTTAATATTTACTTTTATAACTTTAATAAATGTCATTTTTTCTTGTTTAAAACCAGCATTAGCACTTACTTTTATTAGTTATTAGGGAACACTGAGAAAATATTCAAATATCAATTTTTATTTTGTAAAATAATGAATTCTATTTGAAAAGTAATCGCTACGTTTTGCATAACTGCTATGTATGGCATAATTTTCTAATAGTATAATTTTTAGAAGAATTTTGCACAATTCATTGAGAAATATATTCTATATTCGACAATTAAGGGAAAAAATTGCGTAATGATATTATTTTCAAGATAATTTCATTAAATAAAAAATGAATGAAAAATTTATCTTGAACATTCATAGGTGTTTTTTTAATATTGTTTATTTTTGGAAAAATTATAATTCGATATCTATCAGTCATTATAAATGTTGCAAAACATCAAATAGATATTTTTAAGTAATTAGTGCACTTTTGTAAGAAAATTATTTTTAGTTAATACAAGAGAGTCATAATTTCTATAATTTAGTATTAGAGAATTCATGAACTTTAGCTTTCTTTGGCTGCGTACACGAAACATTTTAACAGACAATTAAATCTAGTTTTAATACACACTTCAGTAGCTATGTTTCTACGCAGTTTTGGTAAAAGTATAATCATTGCAAAGTTTTACAATGCATCCATATGTCCAAAAATATAATGCATGTAATAAGATTTTTAATATTTAATCGCATACTTTTATTTATAACAAACTAATTTTTTTCTGAGAATGTGGAATCTCAAATAATAAACATTTCCTCACAGCCAAAAAATCATTTTTAAATATATTTTGAAAAGTTTTAAAATTACTTCTTTCTTCCTTTAAGAAATATATTTATTTCTAAAAAAATTAACCATTCCTAAGCAAAAGAAGCTTTAAAATTGTTTAAGTATTTCTTCCTGAAAGTATAAATTTGCTTGGCTCTATAGATTTATAAATTAAGTAACAAATATGAGGACTGCTCATTAAGTCAAAACCTTTTAGAAAGTTTAATCCACAAAATTCAAGAAATAGTTAACCTTCATCACACAAAGAAAAACACGCATAAAATTACACATTAAATGAAATTAGCTTTGATAATTTCATAATGACATGTGCTAATTTTTTTTAAAGATTTTTTCGAGTTATAAAAAGGACTTTCCTTTTGGTAGCTAGCTCATTTGACGATGAGTTTCCAATTCTTTACTGGGTAGCCATCATCTTCTTAATCTAATTCACTGGTTCTTCAAAATGAGTATTGATTTACATAATGTAAGCATACACCTCAGAATCAAAAGATGCAATTACTATCGAAGGAAAAAAAAAAACCTTTCTTTGAATTCCTAATGCATTTTTATTTCATCATTTATTCCAAATCGCAAACCCTTTTCTGATATTAACAACAAAAGGAATAAAAATAATGATTTTGCCATAAAAATCAAATGTTAAATTAAATAATTAAATATTAAAATAAGATAAGTGATAAAAAAAATTTAAAAGACAATAATATACTTTTCGAATATTAAAATAAAAAAACAGACGATAAAGTAGTAAATTAAATTTATCTTAGAATTGAAAATATATTTTAATCAAACTAAATGTAATTATTATAATCATAACGCATAATAATGTCAATCTTTTGAACATAACATCCTTCATTTCATGCCCACGCAGTTTTGCTTCCGCCATTTTCGCAAAGCAGCATGCTAGCATATATAAAAAATATCTTATAAATAAAAGATATATCAATCCGAAATATGTTTAAACATATTAGGGTAATGGATAATTATTTTTGATTGTTTAAAAGACAATAAGTAAAATAATAAAAATAATTTTATCCTATAAACACAAATCGTAAATTTGTGCAGTTATACCAAACGATTTGAAAATTTGCAGAAGAAATTCTTAAAGTCATTATATATATATAAAAAAAAAACACTGAACGCGCGAAAATAATCCGATTATTTAAAATAAATAGCTATCCTATTCCGAAGGAGAAAAACTATCGTTTGCAAAAATAATATTTAAAGTAACTTATGTTACTATAGTAACGACTCCTAATCTTTGACATCGATACTTATAATTTAATCGATTTATCTTTGTGTTATAGAAATACAATATTTTTGTACTAGTTAACATCAGCAACATTTAAAGGCTAGTGTATTTAGAGTTTAATATCACCTTTTCTTATAGACAAAATAAACTTTTGAATTGCGTCCCAAATGCATCAATTAATTTTTAAAATTATGAATGAATTATTTTTTTCCAATTAATTCGGTTTTTTTTCACAGCTTGCAACTTCTCAACTCTTGATCAAGAAAACACTTAAATAGAATGCTACATTTTTAAACTGATTCAATAAGAATAATCTCTTACAATGACTTTTTCTTAAATTATTAATCATTATTTGCAAATGCTCAAATAGCTTTTTGATATTAATTTTTTAGCAACCTTTACGCAGGAAATTGAAAACTATCTGGTTATTTTAATTTTTCATATTAAGATTTTAAATTACACATGCCTGTAAACGGTAAGAATTATTTTTTTAATTGCTTTCTGTTGCATTATGGTTTTATGGTCCTATGTCTTATGGTTTCCCCTTTTATGGTTTTATACATGTACAATTTTACCCAGTTTTTAGAATTCCATTGAAAAATTGTTTTAGTGAAAACATTTAAGAATTCTCTGTATCTCAATTTGAATAGAATAATTGAATCTAGATTATGTAAGATTAAATATTAAAATGACTGCTTAACTTGATTTTACTTCTTTATTTTATAAAAATTTGGATTTTTTATAATATAAATCGGAAGCTGTTCCAAATAATTCAATCAGAAGCTTTAGAATTTTCTTATATTTAATACGAACCAGTCAATCATTTAATTTTAAAATGATACACATACTCAAATCGAATAAGTGTATTCATTATTTCTCTCGATTTTTTTAAATCTTTAATAATGTTTAAATTACCAGTAATAACACACACAACAACTACACATACTGGTATTCTTCATTAACAATCTATTTATAATTTTTACATGTACAAATATAAATTATTTTTAAATCTTTGGTTTTATTATAATTTAAAAAAGCTAACTCATTTTTATTAATGTTGTAAGATTTTTTAATTGTAACATTTTAAAAGGTAGAATTTTTTATATTTATTATGAAATTACTAAAATTGCTCTTCTCATAAGATTTATTCATATGATTGGCAGTACAATATTCTATTTTTTTGTGGTTCTCTAATACTATATCTCTATTACATCTAATATGTTTAATTAAATAAAGACAAGTACCTTTTTAAATATATTTTTATTAATAAGAAAATCTCTTAATATACACTAATTTCTCTATTTTTAGGATAAAAAAAGTATTCAATACTTTTAATCTTAAGATCTTTCTAAATTCTATTACTTAATTTAATATTTTATTTTTCTTTTAATAACTTCTATATTTATATATTTGCTTTTATCCTTATCATTATTATGAATGGGAATTTTTCTCCGTAATTAGTGTAATGAGATATTCTTTGTAATTACTGTTTGATAATTAGTAGAAATTTTTATTAAAAAAGAAAACATTTAGACCGTATGTGTATAATATATTATAATGGCGCTGAAAGCAGTTTTCCCACCGTAATCTATATTTTCTAAAGATTATATTATATATAGATATTATAATAATTGGCTTACAACAGTGAGAATTGGATCATAATGCTTCATACGCTGAAAAGTGTTGTTTGGGAACTTAAAAAGAATTTCACCCATAAATGGAACAGCATGACCTTGAATTTGTTTCACATGCAATCATTTCGACGTTGTAAGTTAAAATTCCCGAGGTCGATTTTCATGGGGCACACATAATGAATTAGGGCAGGTGCGATTGCTTATATAAATAATGTTTATCTCCCCAAATGCTGTGCATTTGCTTTTACAAAATAGATATACAAATACAGTGTAATCTTTGGGTGAATTTCTTTATTTTTTCTTTAGTGCAAATAAATCTTTTACTCGTGAGAAGCATTATGTATGAGAGTCTGAGTGTGTTTATTACTAATAACTTCATACCATGACGCGCAACATTTATTAATTCTTATACTTGTTTATACATACCAAAAAAATCGAGAAAAACCGTTGGGGGATCGAAAAATTGGGAAAACAATAGTTTACTAATGAATATTCAGAGGAAAATCATTTGATTTTCCAAATGTACTATTATGACAATATTTTGATGTCCAAAAAAGCGCATTATCAAACTACAAGGTTATTCAAAATGAATCATCCGATTTCAAAATGCTTTATTTTCATAAATAAATGACACAGAATACATGGATTCAAAGGAAAAATATAGTAGCTTTTTTTTAAAGTATTCGATGTAACTTCCTTTTGATACACGTATAATGCAAGATTGTTTGTAAATTCCTACCAACCCTGTTGTGAAGGGTCAGTATAGCCTCCAGCATGTAGAAACAAACAAAAAAAAAAAACCTTTAAATGTTCGTTATCACTAACTAGGTCTTAATCCTTACTAGGATTGCATGACGTTTTTACACAATTATTTCCTTAACAATCGCTGAACAGGAAACAGAGGACTGACGCTAGTAGTCGATTTCGTTGAACTCGTAGAACATTACATTTCACTCTTTCGACATTTTCTGCAGATATGCCTGTCCGCACTCTATTTTTCCCTTTACAAAGGCATCCATTGCGCTGAAACTGATGATACCACCTTCGAATACTTTGAGCTGTAGGGGGATTAATTCGATACTTTGGTGCTTTTTACGAAATTCACACTGAGCGGTGATTGCAGATCCCCTTAGCTGAAACGACAGCACACAAAACGCTTTTTGCTCCTTGAGACGCCATTATCACTTCTGCCGCTGAGAAGCTTCTAAAATAACCGAAGAGAAACAGCTTCACTAAGAATACATAAGCATCTGTTGTTCACAATATAAATCTTCATGGCATTAATTTTAGAAAATATAGAATTTCGAAATCGGATGACTCACTTTGAATAACCATGTATTTTTGGAAATAATCAGTCAAATGCTAACGTAAAATTTCTGAACCCAAAATCGTGAGTGGCCAATAATCATGTATTACTATATAACCTATTTTCAGCAGCAGTAGTAGCAACATTTTATGTATTTTCTGGTACCTTTGACGGAACCAGATAGGCGTCATTTCTTAAGGTAATTTTGACATTAAAATGTTTGAAATTTAGCATCATTTGATTTTACTGTTATAATTAGAGGGCATTTAGCCAATTCACGAATATATGATAATGAGAAGTTAATGGGAAGAGATCGCAAGACAGAATTAAATTTTAAAATTATAAGCAAACGTACCACGCCAAATTAAAAGAATGTATGTATTTGTGTACCTCAAAATTGGATTTTTTGAGATTAATCTGGGACACACTTTATTCAAAATCTTTGTACTTTATTCATAATGAGGATATTTTGCTCATTATAAAAATGAGTTTTTCCCATAGAGTGAACAGAATTACTTTATAATTGGCAATTATAAGATTTAGATGGCCGAGATAGCCTAGTGGTCAAGGTTTCAGATTCGTGGCCGGCGGTTTTCATTCAGTCGCGGGTTCGATCCTTGGCCGCCTAAGACCCGCCGTGTAGCCGGGGCTGATGCACGTTAAATCTGTTCGGGGCCCAAAGTCCTCCCGTAGGCGAGGTGTGGGTGTTAGGAGAGGAGGTGCCAGCTCAGGTGTCGTCCTCGTTACTTGATCGTGGTTCAAAATTACGAGGTTCTCCACCAATAGCCCTCGTGTTGCTTCTAGTGCGACGTTAATAAAACCAAACTGATAAAATTTAGATAAAACACGATATCTTCATAAAAATCAAAAGATATTTGAATCAAATAAACTTTAAAAATTAAATTTTAATGTATTCAAATTTTAGAATTATAATTATATTTGCTGTAAAGAACATTATCTTTAAGAGAACTCTGAATGTTTTCAGATTCAGTGTATTTTATGCGAGACACACATAAAGAAAAGTACACGTCTCACAAATATAAATACAGCTATTGATAATACAGAATAATTTATGAATAAAATGTGATTTTCACAATACGTAAGCAAAAAAGAAAAAAAAAAAAACATGTATACAAATATCTCAGTATTAAAAAATGACTTCCATTGTTTTTAACTTTAAAAAAAGGAATATTATTTAAACTTAGTATAAAAAGATTCATTATTCCTTGTAAAGCTGTAAATAATTCGTGATGTGTGTAAATGATTCCTAAGATACGTTTAGTAATTTTATCAATATTAATATTCTCAAAAGTACCCATTGCTTTCAAATGGTACGGAATAAGTGGTATTTCAAATTAAGTAGATGATCTTATTTATTAGTTGCTTAGAATAAATTTAATAGCTTCATTACTTTTATTTTGTGTTCTATTTTAATACGTCAGATGACGTTTAGAATAAAACGCATCGTAAAATATTTTGAAATCTAAATAAAGGTACATTTTTTAAATTATTTTTTTAAACAATTTCACAAACGATGTCAATCAGTAACGTTTGTTTCCTCATACATGAAGTGACGTAACAGGAGACGAATCAGATCAACAAGTTTTGTACACGAAACGCATAAAGAAAACCGAACGTTCATGCAAATTCACTTCACTCGAGTGAGACTTATGATAGATTTGACATCATGAAATTAGAGACAGAAGAAAATAACAAAAAAAAAGCTGTTTGGTTACTTTTTTCAAGGGCACATCGCTGATGACAAACCTTCATTCAACTTTCATCGCGTAAATAGAACTAATTTTAGTTTTACGAAATGGCACGCTGCATTTATAGAAAATTGCTATTTGTGTTTAAATTACCTAAGGAAAACGAAATACTTCCGCCTTTATTGATGATCTTCAAAAAAATAAATTGTATAAAAACCTGTATAAAGAATGTGTAGAGAGTTTTTCAGATTGATTCCGCAATCTTTTGATATTTATAAGATTAATATAATTAAAAGTAGTACATTATTTTACTTCTGTTAAACGAAATAGTATGTTTTAAATGTATTTGAAGCAGTGTTCTTTAGCGTTACTTCACCGCTACTCAATGCCTTTCCCTATCAGTATAATTAAATGTTGTAAGGGAAATTTCAGTTTTTGTCCGCAAATCTTTAAAAACAATATATATAACATTTATAAAAATTATGAAATTTGTTACGATTTAATGTTGCGTTTTGAAACATATTTTAATCTGCCAGTGCACTATTTTTTGATAAGTTGTAACACTTCCAGTTGATACAAGAAAATTCAATAAATAATCAGTCGAGTAAAATAAGCTAGGTTTTATTTAATCTTTTGAACTATCCACAATTCAAATAGAATTGTAAATATGGGACGATCATTAATTAGTATCATCAACCAAAATTTATGAATGAAAATTCTACTTATCATACAAAGAGCATAACTGGATCTGAGTCAGGAAAAAAATATTTGTGTATTAGATCGAAATTAAATACCAACTCTTCGATGATAACCCTCTTGCGCACCAATATTACGTGCATACGAAATTTTTTACTTTCTCCTATCGGTAATCACGATATTACCATCAGTCTCATTTTTATGTAGTAAAGTTAATCTACATGATTCACAATCCATTCACAATGCATGATTGTAAATACCGTCCTAAAAGTAGCCAATAAGGTTAATTGCATGTTCGGCGGGAGAGATATCCCTTGCAGCATAAAGGGATTGTTTCTCAATCCCGCGGCGGGGAAGAAGGTCGTTTGATTTTGAGTGACCGGGATAATTTGAATCCTCGATCTGTCAGACCGCAGAAAACTGTCTGATCGCTTTTTACGGTGTTCTTACCAACTAGGACGACAGAAAGTGCCCTTTGAAATAGTGATTAAGGCATTTTAACTTCCGCCTTCGTCGTTGAAGATAGCCATTTCGTAATCCCCCTCTAGTATCATCGCGATGATAAGAGAAACTTTCTGAACGATATTTAAGAGAAGGTTGTTTTTCGATCCATTACTGTAATTGACATATATCCCCTCTCTGCTACATTGTTTCTTTTGAGGGAAGTTTCCATATGACGTCATCAGCTATGCCTGGTTCAGAAGGCGAGTTTATTAGAAACGTATATCGCAGCCGTTATATCACTTGTTGTGATTTATATGCGGCTATCTTTGACACTAAGAGGCTTTCTAGGTACAAGCAGCTAGTTAACCTAAGTTGTGTTGCTATTTATGTTCAAGCCCTCGGCCACCACTTCGGCGGAAGCGATTTTTTTCTCGTGCATTGGGGAATTTTTTCACTCCCCGTGGAGGGGAATATGGTCGGTTTACCTCATGTGGCAGAAATTATTTGAATTCTCTATAATGTCGGTCAAAAGAAAAGTTGTTCGTTCGCTTTTTGCAGTGCTCTTAGCAACTATTCCAAAAGACATCCTCACCCCGATTTTAGTTATTAAGGCGTTTTAACTTTTGTCACCGCATTGTTGAAAAGAGCCTCCACGCAAGGAAGAACACATGATAATCGGTTACAAAGTAAAAGGTGACACTAGTTCTATGAGCTTTGCTTAAAAATAATCTCTGCTCTTCTTGTGTTGCTGTTTAAGATTCTATACACTTCATCTTTGATTGGGCTTATACCTTGAGCTTTCACCTTTATTAACTCAAATTTAACAGTAGGGGAAATAGCTTGAAAACATAAAGAGTAAAATAAACTCTATTCGAAGAGTCATACAACGAATCAGAACAGCACAGAGAATAAATATATAATGGGATACAATGATCATAATTTGATTTTATGAGAGTTTCTTCCAACTAATTTATGGGAATTTTCGACGTGGATGTCTCCTTCCCGAAGATTTGAAAACTCACATTAAGAATTGGCGAGCAAACTTCCTCTGGGTGTACTAATTATACGGATAGTCATTTCTCAAGGATGAATTATATAATTTCTTTCAAAATAGGATTTAACTACTGTAAAAGAGTGAAATCGTAGAAGGAACAAAGTATTTCGTGGGATTTTTCTTGGAGAGAAAAGGTAAATTCTGAGAAACTTCCTAATGATTGCGAAGTGAGAGAGTGATGGTGAAGTTTAATGGCACAAGAGACAGCTACAGTCATGTTGCGCCTAACAAGATATAGTTGTGATCTAAACATTTGAAGAAATGATAAAAGATAAGAGAATTTTTTTTTTGATAAGATGAAGATTTTGATTTGGTTTCATTAACATCACACTAGAAGCAACACGTGGGCTGTTGACGATGGATCTCATAATTTTCAACCTTGTTCAAGTGACGAGGACGACACCTGAGCTGGCAGACCCTCTCCTAACTTCCACGCTACAATAACGGGTCACGAATCCGAAACTATGACCACTAGGCTACCCGGGCCACGAAAATCACATGAGAACCTCGTATTCATGATTCTCACATTTACCTAATGATAGCAATCCTTCTTCCATCTTGATTGGAGCTTCTAAAAGAATCGAATACACATTTTCTTATGGTTTGGGTTGTTTCGTAAACGTCGCACTAGATGCAACACGAGGGCTATCGTGGAAGGACCTCGTAATTTTGAACCTCGGTCAAGTGACATTTTCACGCGCGGAAATGTTCTAGTTTTAACAAATATCATATAATTATAGCACATGTATCAATTTATTAAGATGTTTAACTAAGGCGTTAATTAGTTAGTTTATTAATCCGTTTGTCAAGTTATTAAGGTGTTTTAAATTCTGGCTTTGTTGGTGAAAATATCCACTACAAATGAAAAGAATTCATAACAGAAGTAGTAGTCAACTAAAAACTACATGAGTTTATCACCTTATAATAGTTAACAGAGTCTTGTGCCTCTTTAAAAGAATGTCAATGTATTAAATGAATGTATTTGGTAAAATGTCATAAATATCAACAGAAGCTATATTGTTTAATAAATAACATTAAATGTGTATGGAAAATGTATTTTCCTTTTCTGTCTAGACAGACAATGCTGTTAGACCTAATATACAAAAGTGACCATAAGATAAAATATATTCCATATCTATGAATTTTTGATAAGACATTTTTTTTTCCTTTATTTACAATATCACTAAATTTAATACATTTCATTGACATTTGTATGATTATTTAAGATCTTCAAAACTACTCTTCTCATCACAGTTATACGAATTTTAATATGTTTTATACAATTCTGAGCAGATCTTTGGGTTTATTTACTCTCAGATTTCATTCAAATGTCCATGTCATTTTTAATTTTTTTGTACATATTTTGAAAATAGATAAGAAACAAAAAGAAAGAACTTCTAATTAGTAAGATGAGATATAGACGTTTGAAAGAATTGATAAAAGATGAAAATAGGTTGATAAGAATTTGGGCCAAAAGTAGAGAAGGATCACTAGGGCATCAAGGGGGCGCGTCACTCATATTTACCATTGACAGTAAACCCCATTGAAAATAAAATAACCGGAGTGCCTCTGAGACATGATGCCCATACCTGTTTACAGAAGGCAAGCCACCGGGGTCTTAACTCTGCAGCAATATCCCGTTTTGCTTACGAATTAAAATATGGCAACAAAAGGCTCCCTAGGTGTTTAATATTTGAAACTTCATTTTGGATTAAAATACTTTCAATTTTATTGGGTTAGAATGATACTTTCCCATATACAAAGTCGAAGTCGACACCCATTTTCTAAAATCATATCTTTTCTTTCTTTTTCTTTTTATTTCATTTTCTTTTTATGTCATGATATACACATGTAATCCAAACACGTCATGTGAGCCTAAAATAGGTAAATGAATCCATAAGCAAAATGGATCCGATGCCTCTTCTGCAATAAAACGAGAAAAAATAATACAATTTCACTCCTCCTAGGAAGCTTTGTGAAGGTAGCCATATAGTCAAGGATGAGTGCTGTTATTGTTGGAAATTCTCATTTAATTTAAGAAGAAAAAAAAATGTACATATTTGGTTATTTAAGTATTTTAAAGCAAACTTTGACACTAAGAACTCAAAAAATATGGATATTATCAAGTTTCAAACTTTATGATTATATTGACCTAAAATATAAAATATAATGCCTAAAATATAATGCTCATATTACATAGTACTTAGAGCTTCGAGTAACTGACATCTTGTTATGAGATCATCTTCATACAAAAGAGCTCTTTGTCTTATCGATTCTATTTATAATTATTTGTATGGGAAGTTTAGTTTAGTTTCTTATTAACGTCGCACTAGAAGCAATACGAGGACTATTGGCGACGGACCTCGTAATTTTGAACCACGGTCAAGTGACGAGGACGACACCTGATCTGGCACCCCCCTTTCCTAACATCCACACCACGCCAACGGGAGGACTTTGGGCCCTGAAAAGATTTAATGTGCATCAGCCCCGGCTACACGGCGGGTCTTTGGCGGCCAAGGATCGAAACCGCGACTGAACGAAAACCGCCGGCCGCTAGTCCCCCCCTCCCGTATTCTAAGAATGTTATTTCCATTCGTGGCTGTAGAAGGATGCTCACTTCGATCGTTCTCCTCCCCCCGCCCTTTATCACTGAACTTGGAACACCAGGTTTGAATGGAATATGTCTGTCTATGCTGCTCTCATCAGAAAATTGAAGAAAAATTTAAATTTTAAAATTTATTTAACGTGTTCAATCATTCGATTTTGATTAAGATGGATAGAATAATAATTAAAAGGATCTTGCTCTTATGAAGCTTCGAGTATTTCTCTATCCTCATCAAACAGGTTTTCAATGAAAATATTTGTTTTGTCTTTGTTTTTACGCGTTTAAATTGAATGATATTTTTGAAATTTTTGTGAAGACAAAAGGAAGGATTTTAAGTACGTTTATTGCATATAAGAGGCCCGAAACTAGAGTTTCAATCTTGATTCTTAATGGATTATTCGTGTTGTTTTGATTTGAGATATTGAGGGATTGATAAAATCACTTTTTCTGTATCAGTGCCTCGTGGTGCCATCTGAGGGCATAAATTGAAACTATTCATAACTTCTGTAAAAGATGCTTCTTTTCTGATTTTGTTAACATTGAGGGTTACTCCTATTTTAATCTGATAATTTTTAGGGTTTAAGGAAATTTTGGGCATTTTGGAAAGGAAGCGAAGTGTCTGGCCGTGTTAAAATTTATAAAATATGGGTTAACAATTTTATCCTTGCTGTCACATTAAGTAGGGCGAGTTTTCCCACATTTGAGGCATCTTTTATTTAATTTGTACTTTGCCGATGTATGGTGGAAGTTATTACAACGGTAGCATTGAGTGATAAAGTTACTATGGTAACTCTCCATACATACTCTCATGCAATACAGTTTGTCTCTTTTGAATAAAGTGTTTCTACTCCATCAGAGTAAAGAACAGTAATATTATAAATGGGGAGGGTTTTCTTTTATTTTTCTGAATTGTACAATTCTTGAAATTTTAGATCCAACTTCATTTAGATTTTTATTAATATTGGAAATTTGCATAGTTTGGGGGGTTCATTTTATAGCAATTTAACTGAATAGTTGAATGGAAACAGGGAAGAGATTTCAAGAAATTATGGTTTGCAGGTGGTGAGTGAAATCAAAATAATACTGCCTCTAAATCTTTCTTTTTCCTCTCAATAACGAAAATATTTCTGCATTCTTTATAGAATGAGATGTTTTGCTATTTATTGATTTATTTTGAAATCTCTACTTATATATAGATCTGATATTGGTAAGAAGCTTTAATTCAGGATATTTTTGCAATCTATCTTTTTTCCAATTATTCATTCAATTGGTTTTTCCTATTTAGGTCTAGTGATATGAAATTCAAATTTTATTTTTAAAGTGTTTTAATCAAGGTTCTTTGATGATTCCTGCCAATTAAGAAAAGAGGTTATGGTAGCGAAATCGAAACCATCATTGTTTCCTTAGAGTCGAGAGCTCAAATTCTGATATCACTTAAGACCCGCCATGAAGCGAGACTGAAGTGCGTTAAATCTGTCGAAACTACCAGTCATCCCTTTAGCATGATGTGGAAGTTTGGAGATGGAAGTTCCAGATTATGTATAGTCTTCTTTCTTGACTGAGGTTCAAAATTACGCCTTTGTAATAATAGCGCTCTAGTTGTGTCTCTGTGCTATGAAAATAAACACGCAATGAATCAACTGAAGGATTGTTGTGATGCAGTGAGCGAGTGAGTGATAGTGAAGTTTATTGGCGCAAGAGCCAGGTGTAGCCATACGCGCCAAACAATTTAAATCTGTGATCTAGACGTTAAAACTATGAAAATAGATTAGTCGAAAAAAAGTGTCAAGTGAGAAGGTAAAGTTTATTGTCTCAAGAGCCAGATATGGCAATGTTGTACAAAAATGATTTAACCTTTGGTCTAGACGTGAAAAAAATGGAAGAAAAGACAAAAATTGGTTGACAAGAAGTAGGGTCTAAAATAGAGAAGGTTCTCTAGGGTATCCCTTGGGCGCGTCACCCGTGTTTACCAAAGACAGTAAACCCCATAGGAAAGAAAAAGATCACTAGAGCGCCTCGGGGTCATGATGCCCCTACTTACCTGAAGAAGGTAAGGCCCTGAGGATCCCTGATATAATCCCCAGGGACAGGGTGCCCGGCTATACCCCCAGACGCTGGGTGCAATCCGTTGCCCACAAGCTGTGTATGGATTGTTTATCACGGTGCACATTAGCCGAGTTGAAAGATCCATGTTCATTTGCACTGTCCTTATCAGAGTATGTTATCATTGAAGAACTTTTTCCCTTAATCAACCCTTATGAAAAGAAAAAGTACAGTACAGGTGCAGAGTATGTAACCTGATGACCATTGGCGCCATACATCTCATATTTAAACTTCAGGCAAGTGATGAGGATGACACTTGAACAGGTAACTCAATCCTCAAACTTTCACACCTTCCCAATGTAAAGACATTGAGTCTCGATAGATTCAACACGCTTTGTTTAGTTTTATTTACGTCGCACTAGAAGAAACAATAGCTCTATTGGCTACGGATCTGCTAATTTTGAACCTCGATCAAGTGACGAGAATGATCCAGTGAATAACGAAGTTTGTGGCGCAAAAGCCCTATTTGGCAATTTTAGGCTCAACATAAATAATTCAGGAACATTTATTACTATTTATCATTATTAATCAAGGTTGCGCTTAGAAGGAATGCCAGGACATTTATTATAAATATCATGCACATCTTTTTTTGAACAATCTTTAAAAAAGAATTTTTTTGTGATAGCTTCCATTTTGTCACATTGAGGGAATCTATTAAACATATTAATCAAGATCTTCAATTTTGACAATATCAATATGCGTACCTTCGAAACAATTTATTATTTCTAGATAAATGATTGATTACTTTTATTAACTTCGTAATTAAGAACTACATGGGGGCTATTGGTGATGGATTGAGAATTTCGAGTCAGTGATTGTTTTGTAATGTAGAAACACGAGAGTTATTGACGACGAATTTTGTAATTTTGAGCCTCGGTCGAGTGATGTGAATGACACTTCAGCTGGTAGCTCCCTCTCCAAACTATTGCACCATGCCGAAATTCTACGTGTGTAATATCCAGTGTTCAAAGCCGATATATAGAGGGCGTTTTGGAAGGGAGGAGAGTATGATTTACTTACACAGCCCCCTCAGATCAGAACCAGACACAGAGCAGAACAGAGCAGTGAGCGTCCGTGTGCACGAGTTGACACTAGAAAGTTTGTGAATCGCGTGGTGATTGATGTGCAAAAGTAATCTGCACTGATCATCAAGGTAACGTGACAGGATTTAAAATATTGAAAGGAACTGTTATTAATTGGAAAAAAAATTATGTCTGATCTCATATGAAGCTTAAAGATGAGTGAAAGTAAGCTAAGAAGAGTTAATAACCAAGTAAATTATGTTAAAAGTTATTATTAAGAACTGCAAGAGTAAAGAAAAAGAGCGACTGAAAATTCTAACAAATCAGAAGTGGAAGAAAGTTGTTTAAGTTCTAAAAGTTAAAAGCCAATTTTTTTTTTTCTACACAAATATGCAGATTACTTTGATTCATTAACAAACAATTTTTGTTCATTCGATTACGCTAAAATTAATTTTTATTACTTTTGAGTGAGTGAATGAGTGAAATTTGAGGCTTTTGGCGCAAGAGCCAAATCCGACAATGCTGCACCAAACTATGTATATCTGTGATCTATATGCTTGAGTGAGTGATTGAAAATGATGCATATTTGCGCATGAACCAAATATGGTCTAGACGTTTAGATCAAAATAGAAAAGCCAAAGTTTCAAAAGAAGGAGGATCGAAAATAAAAAAGGATCGCTAGGGTATCCCGGGGGTGCGTTAACCGTGTTTACCAAAGACAGTATCCCCATAGAAAAGAAAAATATCACGAGGGTGCCTCGGGGTCATGGTGCCCGTACTTACATAACGAAGGCAGGTTCCTCAGGTCCCCTGATATAATTCCCAAGGGCTGGATGCCCGGCTATACCCCCTAACTCTAGGTGCCGATTTTAGTCACCTCTTACGACATGCATGAGCTACAGAAACCCCTTTTCTTTCGCACCCAGGCACCATACGGGTGATCTATACGCTTGAAAAAAAATAAGATGTATTTTGAATGATAAGAAGTTTGGAGAATAGAAAATGATGTTTAGAATATCCGGGAGAGGGGCACTCAACCATGTTTAACAAAGTCAGTATATCCTATAGGAAAGAAAAAGATCATTAGGGCAACTTATGATTATGACACCTCTACATACCCAAAGAAGTTAAGCCCCTGAGAGACCATTTTAATTACTGTATAATACGCTGTATTTTTTTTCCTTAATAAAATGAATGCGAGTGAGTGTGTGAATGTAAATGTTATTAGGGTAACAGCCAGATGTGACAATGCGGAACCAAACGATATATATAACTATGATCTGGACGAGAAGAAATTGAAAAAAAAAGACAAATTGGTTGACAAGAAGGATGGTCGAAAATAGAGAAGGATCGCTAGGATATCCCGGAAGTGCGTCATCCGCGTTTACCAAAGACAAACCCCACAGGAAAGAAAAATATCACTAGTGTGCCTCGGCGTCATGGTGCTCGTACCTACTTGAAGAAGGTAAGCTCATGATATCACCCGATATAATTCTCAAAGAGAGAGTGCTTCGCTATACCCCCAGACATTGGGTATCCCTTTATTCGTCTTACTTTATGCGTGAGCTACAATGAAACTATTCCTTCACAACCGGTCAGCACACAGGTCCTTGATGATTCTTAGGTTCTTTAAGTAACTGGTTGGTAATTTAAATAACCACAGATTGACATAGAAGGTCGAAAGCAGGAGGATCGTCAATGTATTGCTGGGACACGTCGTCTGTGTCTACTGAAGATAGCGATATTTTCTTCTCCCTCGGGGCTTACTAAGTTATTTCGCGGTCATGACTCGCATGCTTTCTTAAAGACCGTTTCCGAGAGGGAAGAGGGAGATATTTTAACCTCGTAGTGATAAGCCATAATCAACTGTTGAGATTGAAGCTTATATTGGTTTTATGAATTGAAGGAATTGAAACGTCGACAACAAGGAAAACATCTTAATTTGCGCCACATTTAATGGTAATCAGCTTTTAAAATGAAGAGCAATTGAAATAATTTTTGACATTGAGAAGTTTGTATACTTACGTAATCCTGTATACAAAGAAAACCTCACTTATATCCATAATTGTGAATGAGGTATTTTTTTTTAGCAATCAATAGCAGTACTGATATTTGCAAGTCATACCCTTATCTTCAGGTATATCTTGTGCAAAATTCATTGCATTTTAAACTTTGCAGAGAAGAACAGTCTATACACTGAACATATTAATTTAATGAAATTTTGAAAAATCTTATTTTTTATGATTCAAAATTATTTAAATTTATAATTGAATACTGTTCAATATTTAAAAGTCATGTGTGTTTATTTTGAAAGAATGAATTAACTGTATGAAAATACCCTAAATTTCTCATGTGGAAAGTATCAGCACTAGGGATAATGTAGATTTTGTGGCAAGTACCGGAATTACAAGGTATCCCGTGGGGAAATAAGGAAATACAGATTTTTTTTCTAAGACATTAAGAGTTTGTTTCTAATTTAAAAATTCAATTTATGAAATTTTTAAATATTTTATCCATGAAATTAACGCCGTGCCCTGTCTCTTTTAATAGCAAAATTTAATGCATTCGAAGGTTTCGGTACCCTAAACAACATGTTAAAGCTCCTCGAATATTTATCTTACCCCGTGAAGATTTTAGTCTTATTTCCCTTTAACAATCAGAAGTACTCTTTTTTTTCGCATTACGGGGCTTGGGTTGAACAAATTTCGAACAACAATGATCATGAACTCGCGCTCTTGATTACTGACTTTTAAGACCAAATTCTATATTATCCTCAGCATCAAACTTCATTTCGAATTCGAACGTCTTAGACAGATTCATACTCCCATACTTAACCCATTACATCCAGAATATTTGCCTACTTCTGAATTATCATGAGAACTATCTTCAGATAAAAAGTTGTACAGAACTGAAAAGTAAAGTTTACCTCTATGTTGAAAGTATGAATTAATTTTGCTGTAATTTCAACTGTCTAATTAAGAAGTTGTCTTTAAATAATATTTACACTGATATACAAGTAAAATTATTTCACCCATAGTCAATTATGCTTCTGTAATTTACCATAAGTTATCAGTTTACCAATCAATAAATATGAAAAAAAAAAATATTTATAATTAAAGGAAGTAGAGCCATTAAGTTTAAAACAAAATCTTTAAATCACAACACTTCAGTAAATGCAATATTAACAGAAATTTAAAAAAAGAAAAATTAAAAATCTCTAAATAACCTATAATTATAATGAATTTTACATTAATTATAGCGCCTTATGTTTTAAAATGCTACTTAAGCATTTCAAGCCGAGTAAAATAATTCTAAGAAACAGGTAATGAGTATATCATAATATTTCATATTCATGCGAAGAAAAGTTTGAGTTTCAGTGTATGCTTGTATTGTGCTTTCACGTCCATTTAACAGCACTCGACTATATCAAATAAGAAGATTTCTGTATCGTAGCTCGTATTTTTCAAGGGCAACACGAAATTCATCGTTTTCAATATCTTCCGAGTCCATTTCTCCTGTATATATGAATCTCATCAGACCATCCAGTACATGTTGGGATAAACCGTGCAAAAGATGTATAAAAGGGTAATCTTTATGCAACTTACTTAGCAATTCGTTCTGCAGCTGCGGTGATCTAGCAGAGAGAATGTATTTATGGGAGTGTATTAGAGTGCCATCAGCAATCAGTACCACATCAGACATTCTATTATTAGAGTATAATTCCCAGAAATCTTGGGCGTAACGATAAAGTGGTTGATTGAAAGGAGTATTTTGTGCATTTAGTGAAAATACATTCTTCTGAATTTTAGACTGGTAGCTGTAGTGTAAAATCAAATCAATCCTGAAAGCTCGTAATGGGACATCAGCTTTCTTCATACCAACTCGCACAGACCAGGTTTCATGAAATAAACCATATCGACTGTAATGACACGTTTCATTTACAAATCTGTCGTTATTTCTCGACAAAATCACACAGCTTATGGTGATCGGATTCACTGTCTCTAAATACCTCAAATTAATAATAAAATCTTCGTCTTCTTGGATTACAAATTGCAACTCAAGTACTAGAAGATTCTCTTTATGGGATTGTATTAACTGAACGAAAGGTTGAAAATCAATTCTTTGCCAATTTTTTCCATCTTCTTGACTCCAATCTATAATGTAATGATTTTTAGGAGAACGAGTGTGACAGACAGAAGCAACAGGGGTCTCTTGAAACTTTTGAATCAGACGCGCGATGTTAAACAATCGACATATTCGAATGATGTCAGGTTTTTCATTCTCTTCTACGTATTTACCTTTCCCTGTATAAATATAAAAAAGCAAGTATTTTATTAGCGGAGGAGAAAAAATCGCTATTGTTTCGCGTATTTTCTTTTGAAAATAGCGCTGTTCGTCTAAATAATATGCATGGAATTGTATTGCAGCTATAATGAGTTTTTCGATGTCTAGGATGGAGATGCTTTCGCTCCCGGGATTTCTCACGAGACCGGGAAACCTAGATAGATATTCAGTAAAATGTGGCCAACGAGCATGCATTACAGAAAGATGTACGTAAAATTCGACATCCCCGGCGTACATTACAACTTCTTTCATATCGCCATTGCAAAACAATTTATACAGGTCTTTCGATAACATTTGCAATCCCTCGTTGAAGTTGAAACTCGATGCATTGACTGGGTCTACAGAGATTTTGAATTTGAAAAATAAGAAGAGACTGCTGGTACGGCGTAAAGATTTCATGTCATTAACACTTCTAATAACATTTGATATAGATACCTCGGTCTCCTCTTTGGTCAATGTGATAGGTGGAATATTACGATCCAAATAGAAGAATCCAAATTCATCCATTACTTTGATTTTGAGACTTAATAGAATACTATCGAGTTCGTCGTGCATCCGGTTCAGAATACACGACACTCTATAATCACCATGTTCTTTTGTCGGAATTAGCTGCAAGAACCATGTTGTGATATCAACGCATTTCACACTAAATGGAAAAGTATCCAAGTCGAAAGAGTTTTTTCCAATGTGCTGCAGAAATTCCTTGATTTCCCAAGTAAATTCAAAGTTTCTTTCAATAACATGTCGACGATTAGCCATGAGAGTATTTATTCAGCCATAAATAGAACCACAATTGGTACGACTACTGTAAGCTGATGGTGAAGTATTTCACAATTATGGAGTATATTTCTTTTCAAACGAATTAGTTTTTACGAATTTTGATTGATTGTTTACTTATCTGTAGTCAGTTGGTTGGTGTGCTGTCTAATTAATTCTGCACTTAAAAGCTACACGAGGGTAATGGTAACGGACCTCGTAATTTTGAGCCACATTCAAGTGACGAGGACAACACCAAAGTTTGCACCACGCAATCCAAAGCCAATGAGGCGACATTGATCCCTTAGGAGTTTGACGCGCAACAACTCTGTTACAGTGCGGGTCTTGGCATCGGGACACGCATCCCCGGCTTGATGGAAACAACGATGACCATGACTTCTTAACCATGACAATTGGGCTAGCTCGGGCTAGATTACTGACAAATACTGAGTGAATAACGTCGAATTTATTTTCGAGAGATTTCGTGCTGGCTTCGCGGAACCACAAATCGAGATATCAGTCAGACAGAGTTATTTATGGGGTTAAATAGAGAAAGTCCTCGTGACATTTTACGTTCGTTGTTGCAAACGGTTCTTTAAGGCATTTGACATTTTTTTCTTTTAAAAAAATACATGTTAGTATTTATTTTCAGAGATTATTGTAATCCTCAAGGATAAATATATATTTACTTTCGGAACTCATTTCAAACTGGGTAATAAATCCATTGAGTCATTATTTGGATAGCTGTTTTGAATTTTCGTTCCTTTTAGAACAATTTTATAGCTATTAGGAAACACTTTGTAAAACTCTACCAAAATGCCAAAATTCTCATTCAGCCACGTTTCAACACGTGATTGTGACTATTTATTGAAGTCTCACTGAGAAACAACACAAGTTCTATTGGCGATGGATCTCGTAATTTGGAACTTCGGTCAAGTGACGAGGGTGACACCTAGAATAAGATCTCGAGCCCCGGCTTAGGACCATCAGCTCCAGACAAATGGTGGGACTTTATAGGCATCAAGATTCTAACCTTCTGCTTCACTTCCGCCCTCCCTCGTTGTAACACACTGAAGTATGATTTTAAGCCAAAACTTAATTTCTTGCTAATTAACTTCCATATTTCAGTCCGACATCAACAGAAGAAAATAAAAACCCCTTTATTCCGAAAAGTAGAAACTTTTTAGTTTCAATATTAGCTCCGGATAACGAACTTGTTTAAGATTAATTACATGAAGTTAGTTGTACAAAATTAAATACATAAACTGTAGTTATGTGGAAAGCATTCAGTTGTCTGTTTCCACACGACAAAAAACGCTGTCAATATCCCTATAATATTGAACCACTATGATATGAGGAGGTGGACACTTAATCAAATGTACTCCACTTTCATATCTGCCTCGGGACAGCGTGAGAATATTGAACCCCTATAGATCTGGAGTCCCCCCCTGCAAGATTGTTGATATCGAATAATCATAACACTGAATAAGCTGAAGTTATTATAAACCAGTCATTTAGAGCATATAAAAATTTGTTACATATTTACCAGCATAGTTTAAGAGTATAGACGGTGTAAGGCATTCCACAAATATCTTAGAGCCAAATAACATCTCTTAGGAATAATACGATCATACTAATAGGTACATGAAAAAGAACTATAGTAAAATTGTATAAATTTACTTTTACCGTAGTGTTTTGTGATTCTAATAATGCCTTTAAGTGTAAAGGGTATAATAATCACAAGCTTTTCATATACTTATAATTTTTTCAGTTTAAAGTTTCAAAAAAGTATATTCAATTCTAATTTTTACAAAACTTAACGCAAAAAAATATGTTACTTAAAAAATTTAAGTGGAACTTTTGTCGGATGTGTATTTAGGATAAGTAAATTATCTTTGTCTTAAAAATTCCTGAACATAATGTAAGAGTACAGAGATAAACTACAACTTATTAAAGAGTAATATTTAGGTATAAATTTGTTTTGTTTTAATTAACGTCGTATCAGGAGGAACAAGGGCTATTGATGACGGACCTTGTAATTTTAAACCTCGATCAAGTAACGAGGACGATACCTGAGCCGGCACCCCCTTTCCTAACTTCCACTCCAAAGGGAGGACGTTGGGCCTCAACAGATTTAATTTGCACCAGCGCCGGCTACATGGCGGGTCTTTAGTGGCATCAGGCTCAAGCCAACGACCCGAAGAAAAACACCGGCCACGAATCTGCTGCCTTATCCACTAGCTACCACGGCCATATATATATATATATATATATATATATATATATATATATATATATATATATATATATATATATATATGTGTATATATATGTATATATATAATAGATGAAAATTTGTGTTGCTTTTAAATATATTCCTATGTTGTAAAATTGCGGCCGCGGTAGCCTAATGGTTTTGGATTCGTGGCCAGTGGATCCGGATTCGATCCGATTTTAAACATGATTAATAAAATAAATAATATAATTTTTTTCTCTTATCTGTTATTTAGGTTTTACACTCACATTTTTCTCAGTTGAATAGCATTTTTATTATTAACATTTTCATATATATTTGTTTTAAGAATTAAACATTTATGAGACTCGATTTCCAGAATTAAGGAAGTTGTACAACTGATATATCTGAATACAAAAGCCTTCAAAGAATGTGGTGTTTAAGTTTTTAGAATGAAGTAATATTTAATATCGGCCTCGCTATTTGATTTCATTTATGTTCAAAATAGTTATGAGAAGTGTATGAAAGGCATCAGTTTCTATAACGTAATGTGCAAATAAACATTAAAAATCTCAGATATCTCTGAAACTTGAATCCCATTTTAAGATTTTGAAAATTAATTTTTTAAGATTTTTTTTATTTAACTTGCTATATATATGTGTGTGTGCGCGTGTGCATGTTCGTGCGTTTGTGCGTGTGTATGTGCGTTTGTGCGTATGTGTATGTATGTGCGTGAATGTGTGTATGTGTTTGCGTGTGTATGTGCGTATGTATGTGCGTGCGTGTTTTCGCAGCTGATTCACGTTAAATCAGTCGAGACTCAAAATCCTCCCTAGGCGTGGCATGGAAGTTAGAAGAGGGAGATGCCAGCTCTTGTATCATCCTCGTCACACTTGACCGAGGCGAGGAACTTTATTATTTTAAGTCACTTTCAAGTAATGAAGATGTCATGAGAGTCCGAATGTCCTAACTCCTGAAATATTAATAGTAATCCGTAATGTAATAAGAAAAAGGCTGAACTAAAATGTCGTCAGTTAGCTTTAGCGGACTCTAATTTGAACAGTCTCATCATTTCTATTTTATTATTTCCTATATTTACCCCGCAGAAGCTTTTTGAACAATCCATGATAATTCTGCACTTCGATCAAGGGACGATGAAAACATTTAAACTGCCATCTTCTTCTCCAAACTTCCACACCACGTCATTGGAAGGATTTGGTGTTTCAACATCATTAACGTGCATAAGCGGTCCTTCTACGTGGTGAGTTCTTAGAGTGGAATCGGGAGAAGCTAGGAAGTGGAAGAGAGCTAGGAAGTTTTGATTAGGTTTTGATTATTTATTTAAGTCGCAGAAGCAGCACAAGGATTATTGGTGACGAACCTCGAAATTTTCAACCTCGGTCAAGTGATTAGAATGACACTTTAGCTGGCCTCCCCTCTACAAACCTCCACACCTAAATGAAAGAATATGGAAGCACGACAGATATATCATGTATCAACTCTTCTACGCAACAGATGTTTAATGGCATTACGATTCGAAATCACGATACGACGGAAACAAAGCAGAAGCGAGGTCGCGACCAAGACCACTCGTTCGATTGTAGCTACAGTTTTGGTTAGGATCTTAAGAACATTTGGTATAATAATACAACAATTACTTTTGTTGCAATAAAAAAATGATACACCATTTTAACGTATTCTGGAAAAGACCACGTTAAATTTTTAAATGATAATTATCGGTGGTCGTTGAGTGAAAGATCGAGCGGTGAATACAAAACTAATTGTTTGAATTCTCTTCGTGATTTTTTTTCTTTTCGCGCAGTTTATTTCCTGAATTGACAGTTAATTTCTGTGTAATAATGAGTTAGATTAATTAATTCCTTTTCGAATCAAACAATCCTGCAATTAATAAATAATTTTAAAGAACGTTAAAGTGTATAAATAAATTCTTTTATCTTTTTTAAATAAATGATTATATACTTGAAAGATAAATATCATTCAAATAAAAATAAACTATTGAAAACTACTCATGATATTTTAGTAAAAAGATACTTTAGAAATAATGTTAAAAATATCAAAATATTTTTAAATCAATTTCAACTATGGATTTCTTATTTAGATGGATTAATGAAATAAATAACTCAACCAAGAATTATTTAACTTAAAACATGTGATAGGTTAAACCTTTTTTTATGTAGTTGTAACTTCTTATTCTTTTACATTGACGAAATCTTACGTTATAAAGAACTTAAAAAAGGAATTAAATAAATCTAATGTATTAATATACGATGGATAACCAGAAAAGTATTTGATTTATAAAATTATAAAATAATTCTTTTTATCAAATAGAAATAATTAATGCTTTGTTTTTTTAAAAAAATTAAATTGTGCAAAAGATACAATGCAAAGATATAACCCAAAACTAATCTGTTGGAATTTCTGTGTTTTAACCAATGAGCTTCTGGTATTTGTGGCCTGAACAAAATTCAAAGTATGTATGAAAAATTTGGTACACTTATCAATGTGATCTCATCTGAAAAATATTTGAACAGCTGCGTATATTTTTTATTTGGCATTTTATTTTAACTGAAAGCAGCTTCTTGATTGCATAGCAAGAAAATGACATGTCTTTGTCCTTTTACGAGGAACATGTAAATAACATATATTGCCTACTCCGTATATACCGTATACATGACACATATTTTGTATTTAAAAATAAGGAATAAACAAGCGCACGTTAATATATATATATATATATATATGTATAAGATTCGATCTCACTCTTCATTTCAGGAATGGAAAAGTGTTTCGATTTCGCGTATTTTTTGTCTACTTGAGTATTAATAAATGTTATTTCGTTGCACTTTTCTGAAAGAAACGAGATCCACTTTAATTCATTGATTGCATTACGAGAAATACGGAGCTGGATTGTGATTATTTATTAAGTGATTGTCTCACTTAGAAGCACCAAGAGGGGTAGTGGCAATTAACCTCCTAATTTTGCGTCTCGTTCAAGTGACAAGGTGTCACCTCAGCAAGAGAACTCCCTTTCGCATCTTCCAATCCATAACTACTGGATGACTTGGATCCTCCACTAGAATTAATGTGTAGCAGCCCCAGATACGCAGCGGATCTTTAGAGGTATCAGGGCTCGTACTCACGACTAGAGGCAAAACAATGGCCCTGAATCCGCGACCATGATCATTAAGTTAACAGGATCATTTGGAATAGCTAAGGTTTCAATCCTACAAAGGTCCCTAACCATTGACAATGAGCGTCACAATTCAGGTGGTCGTATTAGCAGAGGGGTCATAGTTGCGAGCTCACAGTCTGTATGGTTCTCGCCGAGACGAGGGTACGGATTCTGATGCTGCTAAGGACCCGCTGCTTAGAGCTACTGATACATATTAAATTTGTCAAAGTTCGTAGTCTTCCACGTTCAAAACTATGCCAATAGTCTTCGTATTGCTTCTAAGAACGATGTTGAAAAATAATGATTCAATCGTAATTTTGAGTCCCGATCAGATGACGAGGTTCATAATCGTGTTGGTGCCCCACACTTTCCATGCACACCAAACAAACATTAGGTATATGATCCCCACCATATTTAACATGTATCAGCTCTTCTACCCTACAGATCTGTAAAGGAAACTTGACAAACAAGTTTTTTTACTGAAATATCAATGATGACGAAGTTGTGACGTATTGTGTTTTCTTAATTATCATTAATTCGCTGAACTAGTACTTAATCATTAATTCGCTGAACCAGTACTTAATCATTAATTCGCTGAACCAGTACTTAATCATTAATTCGCTGAACCAGTATTGAATTAACTGTAAATCTGTTGCGTTCTTTTTAGACGGATTGCTTATTTCCCCATTGCCATTAGCATTCCTGTAATTTTAGTGCGTCAATTCAAAATTACAATTATAAAGTCGAAAATGAATAAAATGTATTTTATCATATTGTATAATCACAAGTATAGTCCCAGAACGGCCTCTCAGGGACTTAATTATTTTAGGTAAGAACGCGGTCTAATAATTTTTTCTTTATTCAATGTTCTTTGTCAATTCAACTTCACCTTATTTGCTTCCTTAAAAGGACTCAAGAGTTTTGTCTACATCACATTTTTTTTTCTTTTTCAAAAAGAGAGGGTTGTATCTAGGTTTTTTTTTTATCTGCAAGGATTTTATTAAAAATAAACCATGAATAGTTCCAATTCGGTAAACATTGAAATAGTTCTATGTTAAAGTTGAATGACTGATTTTTTATTAACTTCGTTCTAAGGAGCAATACGAGGGTTGTTGCAACGGTACCCTAATTTTAAGACTTTGGTCGGGTGACGAAGAGGACATCTAAGGAGGCAATGACCTCATCAGACTTCAACATCACGTTCATTTATTGATTGATTGCTTTTTAAAGTCACACTTAGAAGCAACAAGAGGGGTATGGGATATTGGCGATGAACCTGATAATTTTGATACTCCGTGAAATGACGAAGGCCTGATATCTCCATATCAGATATCTCCCTTTCCAAACTTCTACACTACGCGAACGGGGGCATTGAGAAATTAAACATGCATAAGTATCACAACACATTCTATCTCTAGTGACATCAAGACTCAAACCCATATCACGACGGATGCAACGCATCCTGTGAATTTTATGATCATGACCTCTAGGCTATCGTGTCCACAAGGCACGAAAAGGGAAGACTTGTAGTCTCAACTGATTTAACGTGCATAAGCCCCATTACTTTCGAAGTTTATGGTGGTATTAGAACTCGAACTCCCGTTTCGATGAAACCAATGCCATCCGCGAATTCACAACCGTGACTACTAGGCTACCATGCGTTCCCCCCTCCACAAATGCTTTATTATGGAAAAAAAAGTGCAGTTAACAGTAATGAAATTCGTCATGCGCTGTGAAAGTTTGTGTTCCCTTAAATCATCCTATTATTCATTAAAACCTCAACAATATCAAAACGGAAGCTGTTGATGGAATTGTGATGGAATTACTAAGTAACAGGATTAAAAATTGTCATAAATTTTCTTGGGAAATCGAGAATTTCATAGATTTGATTAATACCCGTCGAAAATATATAGATGGACCTATGATAAGAATAAAGTGCTCAATATTTGTTACTGTTAAGAAAGGCGAAAATCCTTTAAGAAAAGAGTTTTCTTTAGTATATCCTAGATATGAAAACGAAATGGAACTGTCTTTTTTCTTTAACGACGCATCGAATATCTCACAGTACTTGCACAACGGTAATCCTCAATTGCAATGTCATTTATCAATTTCTGCTGATCCCACTAAGACGGCCAAGATAAATTTCAGTCTGGAATTGAAGAATTTATCCAACGATATGAGAGACTTGTACTATTCCGATGACATTAAAGATTTAGTTATTGAAGTTCAGAACAAATCGTTTCATGTTAATAAGTGTATACTGTTTGCAATATGGCCAAGAATTTGTAATTATATCGAGAATTTCCCAAACATTTTACCGTCTGAAATAATATACGGTGAAGTATTAATAGGAAGTTGTTTAAAATGTAACTTAACCCAGACTTGTAGTATAGAAGACTTTCTTGAAAAAGTAAAGCAAATTAATTTTATTTTTACAGCTGATAGAATGCATTTTATACTCCATTACGTTTATACTGGACTGTTGAGAAATATTCAACAAGATGGACTGCCGAACCTTATTCCTCTGGGCCAAGTTTTAGGTGTTACGCATATGGTTGAGGAACTTCAAGAAAGTCCGGCTTTTACGGTCGCTGTTACTAAATCGATTCAGCATCGTCATATCATCGAATGGAGCAACGAAGACATACTCGAATGGGAGAAAGATGGCTTCAATCCATTTATTATGATAATACAACCACAGTATTCAAAAATAGAACCCTTGGAAGTAACGTTTAAAATCGATGAACATTCTCAAGAAATCATTGCTGTTTTGCATCAATTAGATATCGGACACCCATGCCATATAAAGTGTTCCATTAGAGTCAGAAAAGATGATATTGAAATACATACAGCCATTTTTCAGGATTTTAACGATTACTTCGCGGTATCAACTACCATCAATAAAGGAGAGATTCAGAGCATGTCTTTTACTCTCGATATGACTTTCCATCAAAATTTTCTGGTGAAAAATTCGATTGCAGAATTTGACTTGGGGCCTGACGAATGTTTTCCTAATCCTTCCCTTCACAGTGAGGATCTTTTAAATCTTTTCTCCAAAGGGGACAAGTATGACATCGCTTTAGTGACAAAGGATTCAAAAATCCAAATTGCCCATAGCTGTATTCTATGCGCACGCTCTTTGAACTTCTTATTAGGGGTTGATAAGGTGAAGGATGAATCAATTTTTCATCCGGTTGCCGACATAACGAAAGATAAGTTGTTAGATCTTGGAAGGTTTATATTAGAGAAGAACTAGTATTCACCATTACATATCCGCAGAACTGTTACGCGAACTTTCGGACAAATATAGCCTTGTGGCACTTGGGGAAAGGTGTTAATGTCCTTTCTGCTAATCAATAGGTATCTAACGAGGATTCTGTGAATTATCACCGGATTTAGGTTTTATCAAATAAACCAAGTGAAAACTTTATCTCGGAGCAAGAAGGCTCTTCACGATGGGTTAATTTCACATATATATTTGATATATTAAGGTTTGTTTTAAAACATTGTTAGGATATATTTTTTTTAATGTATGCATATTAATTTGAAAATAAAATTGTATTTTGCTGATTGTTTATCATAATTGTATATCATGATGAAATGTGCATATTTTGTTCGATTACTTTCATATAATGTTTCCAGTTCCTAATTGAATTCGTTGGATATAATTAAGTATTAAGTATGCATAGAGTTCGACGCCTGTGTCTGTCACTAAATCTACTTGATTTGAAAACTAAAGCTTAAGAGAATTGTTTACTCACTTTACATTTTAGTATCCTATCAAAAATAACTATCGTTAACTAATATTACAGAATCAACTTAAATTGTGGAGAGAGATTGAGAAGATTGGTAAATCATTTGAAAGGGCTGCAAACTGTAGGTCATTGAGTAGAGCGATATTCCCTCGGGATTAGAGGATGGATTTAATGGATTATTATATAAAATTATTGAAGAAAGAGTAGTATAGATAACAGATGAAGGATATATCCGATTCGAAAACACATTTTCCTCGTGCAGTTAGGCCTTCTGTCCGTCACGGCATGCAAATATTAACGGTCGCTTAATTTGTCATTGGAAATATAAATAGATGAGAATTCTGTGATTCCAATTAAAACCCTCTCTCAGGGGCTTATCTTATGGTAAGAAAGGGCATTATTATCTCGAGATACCAGTGATCACGGTAACGTAGCGGTCACAGTCTAAGGTTTTCGTCGAGTCGTAGGTTCGAGCCTTGATGCCACTAAAGACCCATCGAGCAGTGTGTTTAAATCTGGCTCAGTCTTCCCATGGCCTGGTGTGGAAATTAGAATAGGAGGAGGGGGTACCAGGTCATGTGTTCGTCCTCGTCACTTGTTCGAGGCCGAAAATTACGAGGTCCGTCGCCAATAGCCACCGTGTTACTTCTAGTGCGACATTAATAAAGACCCGTGTGGTGATCTAGAATGACAGAATAGTCCCACTGTAGCTCATGCATGTTATAAGAGGCGACTAAAATAGGTACTGTAAAGGCATCATGACCCCGAGGCACTCTAGTGATCTTTTTTTCTGTGGGGTTTACTATCTTTGGTAAACACAGGTGACGCTCCTCCGGGTTACCCAGCAATCCTTCTCTATTTCCGACCCGCGGTCTTGACAACCAATTTGTGTCTTTTCTTCAATTTCTTCTTGTCTAGACCACAGTTTAATTTTATTTAGCGTAGCATAGCCATATCTGGCTCTTGCGCTAACAAACTTTACTTTCTCACTTGACCCTTCTTGTCGATCAATCTTTTCTTTGTTTTAACGTCTATATCAGGTTTACCTTTTTGGTGCAGTATGGCCATATCTGGCTCTTGCGTCAGTAAAACTTTCATCATAAACGTGACATTAATAAAATCAACCAACAATCCAAAATACACTACTGATCTTTCTCTTTCTTGCGGTATTCACTATCTTTGATAAAAACGGGTGGCTCGTCCCTAATGACCCTACAATTTTTTCCCCTGCCTTTCGTGTCAAACAGTTATCTTTTTTTATCAAACGTCTAGATCACAGATATACATTGTATGGCACATCATTGACATATTTGGGCTCTTGCTACACAAACTTCTACTTCATTAATTTCTATATAAACTCTATTTTTTGATTAATGGGGGCAGTTGCCAGCTAAATGCAAAAACTGAGACTCGGTTCTATTTAACTTACGTGTACTACTCACGTGCCTACATAGAGAATAAGATATTGTCTTTGATGTTGTTCTAGTTAATTGAGAGTCGCTCAAAATTATATGTACATGAAGTAGAGCCAGAACCACATTAATGTAAATTCTTTGAAGAAATTGAGTCTCTTTTCGGGAAGAATGACTAACGAGCGTTGTTGGTGCGGCAAAGCTAAATTCGACTCATGCCTTAAGAAAACTATCAATAAGCTGTTTTTAAGTTGCTCTCTGATATGTTCGTCTTTTTAATACTCGTGAGTGTATATATATTTATATATATATATATATATATATGTAAACACTGTGACTTTATATATAGCTTAAGGACTTTTCTTAAACTGTAAAAAAAAAAAGAAATTTCACATCTAAAAATCGTAAGACAGTGAAATTACGTAAACATGAATAATTTTTGAAATGTTTCTTCAGCTGTTAGTATTGAGGATTTATTATTTCGGAGTAGACAAGCTCGTAAGATGCTCTAAGTATCATTCTCTATTTTCAACCATCCTTCTTGTCAACTTATTTTTCCTCCATTTCTTTAAACGTCTAGATCAGTTACATCTTATTCGGCCCAGAACGACCAAATCTGACTCTTGCTCCATTACATTTCATAATTCACACTTAATTAGACTAGACGATTGTGTCAAGGTATATAAGATTTTGTTTACAAAAATCTACAGTTAGTATTTCCCTCAGGAACTTACTTTCTTCTCATAAGGGCATCCTTGTAGCTTAGGCAGGTTTGAGAATCATGATTGCCACGGTAGCCTAGTGGTCATGGCTTCGGATTTGTGGCCGGCGGTTTTCGTTCAGTAGCGGGTTTGATCCTTGGCCGCCAAAGACCCGCCGTGTAACCGGGCTGATGCGCGTTAAATCTGTTGGGGACCAAAGTCCTCCCAAAGATGTTAGGAGAAGGGGGGGTGCCAGCTCAGGTGTCGTCTTCGTCACTTGGCCGTGGTTCAAAATTACGAAGTCCGTCGCCAATAGTCTTTGTGTTGCATCTAGTGCGACGTTAATAGAAACTAACCTAAACTAAAAACTTGAGAATCATAACCCGGAGGCACTAGTGATCTTTTTCTTTCCCATGGGGTCTGGTAAACACGGGTAAAGTACCTTCCGGTTACCCCAATGATTTCTCTTTATTTTTGGTTTTCTTTCTTGTCAACTAGTTTCCCTCTTATTTTCATTTTTTCAAACGTTTTGTCACAGCTTTACCTTATTTGACACAAATAGTCATTAAAATCTTTTGAGTGATAGCATTTTAATTAATAGTCATTAAAATACAATCATTCACATTCGTGTAGTGATTAGGTGAGAAAGTAGAGCCCATTGTAGTTGATACATGTAATAAGACCCGACAAAGTTGGTACCTAGTGTCTGGGGTAATAGCCCTTCACCTGCCCCTGGGGATTATGTCAGGCGATATATCCTCTACGTTGGGGAACCACAAGAGCTTATCTTTTTTTTTTTTTGGTAGGTATGAGCATCATGACCCCGAGGCACCCTAGCGATCCTTTCCTGGGATACTGTAGTGATCCTTCTCATTTTGGACTTTCTTTGTCAATTAGTTTTTATCTTCAATTTTTCAAACGTTTAGATCACAGCTTTACCTATTTTGGCTCAGCAGGGCCACATCCAGTTGTTGGCCATTAAAACAATATCATTGACGCACTCACTGCTTAGAAAAGAGTACTATGATGCCTAAGTACCTTGTGATTTTTTTTTCCCTCGGCGTATCTTGTCTTTGGTAAAAATGTTCAATGTACACGTTTTCTCGCCAGATAGTTTTTCTTCTTTCCTCCAATGTCTAGATAACAGATACATATCGTTCCGCGTGGCTCAGCCAGATTAGGATTATTGCGCCATCAGCCTTAAAGCTCTCTTCTACCTGTCATTTTGATTTCATGGACGTAATGTTAATTGTGAAATTTCGACTTAAATTGTCACATCTTTACTATTTCATCAATTTGAATGCAATAAATGGCATCCGAAATAGCAAAAAATAATGAATGCTTCTGTGAAATTACTTTTTCCCTCCAATTCTCAAATATATTTAAAATGATTTTGTAAAGAAATGAAAACTCGCAAACGATTCGTTAAAATAGGGTTAAAAATATATTTAAGAATGAGTGGAAAAAGTTATTCCACAGAAGCATTCATTAATTTTGGTCTTTCAAATGCATTTTATTACATTCAAATAGATCAGAAAGTTAAGATGTGGTAATTAAAGTCGAAATTCAATAGGATTAACATTACGTCCACGTAATCAAAATGAAGGGTAGACGAGAGCCTTAAATTTACTCTCACTCCCTCACGTACTCTAGTCGGATCCAAATTCGAGAATCTTTAAGGGAAATGTTGTGAAATCTTTGTAAATAATTACTCTCTTAACACATTTTCATTTTATTCAGAAATTCATCCAATTTATTTCCCTTCCTTTTGAGACCTTACGTTCTTTAAGTCGGTACGGGAATCATGACCGATAGGCAGCCTAGTGATTTTTTTCCCCATGAGGTGTACTGTGTTTGGTAAATACTAACGATGCTTCCTAGGGTCATTCTAAAGATCCATCTAATAAGGGTGACGAATAAAATTTTTATCTTTCAAATTTCTAATGATAGCTATTCACCTCAACATCCATCATATTATAAATCTAAAAATTCTAGAAGGAGACAAAAACAATATCTAGAATATTTCATATTTATTGAATATTAATGGAGAGAAAAAAATATTTATCTCTAAATTACTGTATTTCTCAGAACTTCCACTTGAAATTAACACCGACGAATTTAGATTTCAAAATATAAATTTACCTATTCCTCTTATTTGATGAATTTGAGTGAGTGTGTGAAAGTGAAGTTTATTGGCGCAAGAGCCAGATGTGGCTGTACTACGCCAAAAAAGATGTAACTGTGGTCCAGACAAGTGAAAAAATCGAAGAAAAGACAAAAATTGGTTGACAATAAGGATAGTAGAAAATAGAGAAGGATCACTAGGGTATTCAAGGGGCGCGTCGCCCGTGTTTACAGCAGACAGTAAAAAAATGGAAATGAAAAAGATCACTAGGGTGCCTTAGAGTCATGATGCT
This sequence comes from Nephila pilipes, assembly GCA_019974015.1. Classification (NCBI taxonomy): domain Eukaryota; kingdom Metazoa; phylum Arthropoda; class Arachnida; order Araneae; family Nephilidae; genus Nephila; species Nephila pilipes. The sequence continues at coordinate 468 of BMAW01057394.1, read as the reverse complement.
CGTACCTACCTGAACAAGGCAAACACCTGAGGTCCCCTGATATAATCCGGAGGGGCAGGATGATCTGTTATATCCCCAGACGCTGGGTACCCATTTAAGTCGCCTCTTACGACATGCATGAGCAACAGTGAGACTATTCTGCCACACCCATGACCACATGGATTATGCATTTGATGAAATAATGAACAATAACTACTTAATTATTTCATGATAGCTACGAATGCTTCAAAAAAATCATTTCATAAAGTCTATCGAATAACGAAAAATCCTCGTTTGCTTGCAGTATAAATCCTAATAATTCTATATTTACAGCAGAAGCACTACCCATATGCCAAGCTTTAGACGATCTTGCGAAATTAAATAAAAATTTGTTAATTTTGTCCGTTAGTCACTCTGTGCTATCTGCACTTTAAAGTATAACTCTAAATTACCAACAGTTATTCATAGATTTGCCAGCAATATATTCTA
>BMAW01057393.1:103162-114828 GCA_019974015.1 Nephila pilipes | reverse complement strand
GCCTCAAGCTATTTCAAAACAAGCTCCAATACCCACATGAAAGGCATCATTAAATACATGAAGACAATTGCAACGCAGAATTAAATATAAATATATTTTTTAAAAATTTGAAAGCTTTTTAATATTTATCTGTTCATACACATTATTGATATTTTTAAAATGATTGTTTAAATATTCTCTAACTAAAGCAAAACAATCAATATATTTACTGTACACATTTACAAAACCAAAAAACCCTAAAGTTGTTACAAATTTTTGGTGGTTGTAATTTTCTAATGCTTTCAAAGTTATTGTTGAATGGAGAAATACAATCTTCTTTGACCACAAAAAAATAAAGTTTTATCTTTTGAAAATATTATTTTTTTTTCTGTTAAACATATGTTACATAATTGCTTTAGGTGATCCTAGTGTTTATAAGTGTTTAACAATTTAATGAATTATATATAAATATTCTTTTTGTGTCACATAGATCAAATGTAAAATATATTAATTTTTTAATTACTCTGTAAAAATGAATGCTGAATTTCGTGTATAAAATAATATCTGAATATATTGCACCAAACATTTGTTTAAATTTGTATAACACGTTTTTTTAAGCCTCATTATTAAGAAAACCTAAGATATGAAATGTTAGAGCTAAATATATAAAAATATTAATATAAAATTTATAATAATAGATCAAACATAAATTATATAAAAATCCAAATTTTTATTACAACACAAATATGTTGTGGATACTCCCACCAATTCATATGATTTTGAAACAGATGACTTAAAAATATATGACGAGGATGAAACACTAAATGGTCAATTATAAAATCATGGACTCTGTTTGGAACATGGTAGGAAGGATTCCAGATTAGATTGAGAATATTTGGTTCCAAAATACACTTTAAATTTGTTTTTAAATTGTAATTTTATTCGTAAAAAAGTATATACCCTGAAATGTATTACTGTTGTCGTAAAGCATCTGAAATTCACTTCAAGTCGTTGAAGAATAATCTGGAATAAATGGTATTTTTAACAACATTTTTTTCTGTGTGCAAAATTTCTTACTTTTGTTTAACAGTATTATTGGAAGGAAAAACTGATGTACAACATATCTTCTAAAATAGTAAAATTTTAATATCTTAAATATAAATAAATATCTTAAAACAAAAATATGTAATATATATAAATGTATATAACAATTTAAAATTCAATTAGAAACAGTTTAAGTTACATTCACTTACATTTCTGAAGTAAGAAGAAAATAGAATTTTGGTTGTGCATCATTGCTAAAAAACCTTAAATCTTAAAATTTCGCAACACTGTTTTTAAATATTATGGTGCTATTCTACATCTAAAAAAGGTCATAGCTTACAATTGCTTTCGTTCAAATTGTAGCATAATTAAAATAATAATCCAAACAATCAATGCTTTTGTTGCATTCTGCAAAAAATAAAATGCGAATACTAGACTTGTTTACATCAGGGATAACATGTGCTACAAATATTAATAAATGATGATGTCACATGGGTTTATTATATTCCTCCAAAGAATAAATCTTTTCCTCCGATCAGCTGCTCGCCGTTTGGAACAGCTGAGAAAAATCGATTTGACCTCCTCCGGTTAACTACCTGCGCGTAGAAACAGGTTTTTCTTGTATCCAGCGCATCTTTCTTTTTCTCTACAGAATCTACAGGCTATTTTTACCTGCCGCCGGATAGCTTGATAGACAACTTAATCAAATTCCACAAGACAGGTTCGAGCGCGTTGCACCAATTCTTTTAAAATATATATTCCTTGACTTTCCCTTTTTCTTAATAAAATCTATTCCTTCAATTTGGAAAATTTTTCATTATTCGCAGAATATTTCAAAATCATTTAAAAAATTTAAATTCTGATTTTTTTTTCTTTAATTAGTTTTTCAAAGTAACCATTTAATTAAATTCTCATTTTTTGAACATTCCCTTGTATATAAACAATATCTTAAAATTGGAAACCTTAGAGATCCATTTACCCAAAGATTTCCCTCAAGTTAAAGACTTCGCAATCAAGAGAGAGCCTTACCACCACTTTATGGGGTGTCAGGAGCCTTTGTGAATAATCGATTTTTTGAAAAAAAGTTTTTTATATAATTGGGATTATTCTGAATAATTTAACAGCAATAGTCTTTTGATATTCCTATTAGTAGCAAAGTTATAGCCATTAAAATTGAAGACACCTTTGAGAAAAAATTCCGAGTGTGACTCACTTTAGATCTTGTTTTACTTACACGCACTACAGTTTAATTTTAAATTTTTTAAATTAATTTGGCCTCAGTTTTTAATAAATATTTTTTCTGTAGAGTAGGAGTTAAACAACTAAATTTCAACTTTTCCTCATTCTTCACGGTTAGTTTACAAGTGTGAGAGAATTTTTGAGTAGAAATTTATGTAATCATTTACAGATATTTGAATCTATTTTCTTTCAGGTTTTAGAGTAATTACTACGGGTAATAAGCGAAAAAGCATCAAAACACGATCCAAAAGAAATTTTGTGGAAATCAGTTTTTCAAAAAAGAAAATATTGATGGCTGCAAGCATTTTGCACTAGTTGAAACAAAAGTCAGCGCTTCATCTAAAAAAACTATGAACTTTTTTTGTTGCTTAAGAAAATGTAGAAGCAGAAACATATAAAATATTTAATGGATATCGTATGATTGATGAATCAGCATTTTTAAAATTTTATAATGATACTGCCATGGGCAAGCATTACCATTATCCATTAATTATGACTGAAAATCCAAAAATTGGACAATATTGATAATATGAAGTTCAGTGTTCTGGATGTGGTTATTCGTCTAACTTTCGAAGTTGTCCCATAATTGGTGAAAAAAAATGAAGGAACCAGAAATTAGCCGAAGATCTGTTTTAGTTATGCGAAGCATATGTGAAGGTTTATCTGCTCTTCAAACTTTTTGACCTATAATGAGTTTGCCTTTCCCTATATCACAAAAGACGTACAATCACATAAACACTAAAATTTTTTGCACAACGAAAGACTTGGCTCTTTCTTCCATGAAGAACTTAGTTTCTGAAGAGAAATCTTTGATCGAAAATCCAAATGCACTCACAGTTAGCAGTAATAGTAACTGGAAGACGAGGGGCCATATGTCGTTAACTAGCGTTTGCACACTAGTTAATGCCGAATCTGGCAAGGTTGTTGATATTGAGGTGATGATACCTTTTTGCAAAGGATGTGTTTCATATAAAGGATTGAAATTTGGACCCATCTACTTGAAGTGGTTGTATAAGCATAAACATGCTTGTAAAAAAATCACTCCGGTTCTACAGGTAAAATAGAAGTAGATGGTATGAAATGCATTTTTCTCAGATCCCAACAGAAGAACAATGCCAAATATTTGCGATATATAGGTGATGGAGACATTAAGACATTTCTTGCGCTGTCAAATGAATACCCATATGGGTAAGATGTGCATGGCGAGTGTGTCAGCCATGTGCAAAAGAGCTTGTTCTGTCCGAAAGGTCTGAATTCTTGGAGTCGTTACAATAATGCAGTTTGCGATAGTAAGAATCATGAATATAAGCAGAAGAATTCAATCCCGAAAGCTGTGATGGAGGTCATCAAGGATCAATGATCTATCAAGTTTTCTATCTGTTTTCAAAGATCTATCTCATCTTTCACTTTCAGTGGTCAGGTCTTCAGAATCGTAACCGATGCTTTTCGTTCCTTGGCGGTTCGATCCTTGGCCGCCAAAGACCCAACGTGCAGCCGGGGATGATGCATGTTAAATTTGGTGGAGCCCAAAGTCCTCCTGTTGGAGTGGTGTGGATGTTAGGAGAGGGTTCTCAGCTCAGTTGTCGTCCTCGTCCCTTGATCATGGTTCAAAATTATGAGGTCCGTCGCCAATAGCCCTCGTGTTGCTTCCAGTGCGACGTTAATAAAAACTTAACTAAATTCATAGTTCACTTCTGAGAAAGTGTTTAGGTGGGAAAACACAGAGCCCTAATGAATCACTCAACTCATTAATTTGGAAGTTTTGCCCAAAAGTAGTAGGATGTGGCCCCAATATGGCAGAAATTGCTGCCTTTTTAGGAACCTGTGTTTGGAATGATGAACAAAATTCCATGGTTTCGGTAGCAAAAAAATTAGATTGGCTCATTGATAAGAAAATGAAAATGCATTTCCAAAACTTAGATAAACTTCGAATCAGGGAAACTGAAAAACATGTAAGCGAACAGTCGCTTGAAACTAGAAAAGCAAAAAGACTGCAAGTTCTGAAAGATAATGGAAACATGCAAAAGCAAGATGGCGATGTATATATGTCAGGATGTTTTTAAAGGTTTTCTCCACTTTACCGAAATATAAATTACACTTCTCATCGTTAAATATTGAGTTTTTCATTTCTAATGTGACATTGTTTATAATAGTTTGAATGTCATAATGATATATCATGTAATAATTTAAGAATAATAGTCTGAATAAACTTTTAAATAATGTTTTGTATAATTTGTACCTTACATTTTATAATTATACTGCATAACTTTATTGAAATATTTGCTTTTGGAAAAATATCAAAACTGCTGTGAAGCATCTTTATAAGACTTCAAAGTAAATCAAATACTTCGATTTTTTGTATGTTCACTGTAGATAGTTAAAATTGATTTTTTTAAAAATTATTTTTTTATTTACTTAGTAATGAAATAAGTTTTAAATTATTGTAAGTTTTAGCTTTACAATACATTCCGAATTTTTTTTCTTTTACTTTTTTTACATTTTAGACACGATATATAAAAATTTTATGCACCTTTAAAAAGTTATTTTGTATAACTTAAACCTAAATTTAAGTAATTAATACAGCTACATTTTGTAAATATGTGTATATTTTCATATACCAAAAATGTCGAAAAACTGCAACAGGCTTTCTTTATGATATTTGTAGCCCATAAAGTGAATTAAATCAAGTTAATAGTATATACATAATGTGCAATTGTAAAATAATGACTTAATTATGAAATGAGAGGCTTTTTATGTTAGCTATTTAGTTCTTCAAATTACAGCAAATAACTTTTTTTAAAAAAAAATAATTACATTTATCCATCAAATTATACATATGAAACCATTTCAAACTCATAAAAAATTCATCTATTTCAGTTGATTTTTATGCATAATACAGAAGTTTTTTGTTTTTTTTGTTTAAAAAAAAATGGCATATTAGATACATTTTTTGAGAGTTAAAGGGTCCTGACACCTCTTATTTTAATGACGGATTTTTCCAAGCCCCTTCTCTTTAGCCTCCTACCACATCAGCCAATGATACTTTAGCTACCAACCAATATCGTACAGAGCAATGAGATGTCTTCTTACAGCCTGGAAAGCACCATTCTTCGCACTGTTTCTTCCAGATACGGACTTGAAGGGCGCTCTGCAACGTTAGCTCGCGCTGTTAATCAAAAGTGATATTTACAAACACACCAACGACTGTCAACGCTCAAACCTAGAGAATAAAACGAAGTGTGGGACAATGTACCCTTCAGAGAATCGTAGTGGAAAGGGTAGGATTGGTTCTTTCTGGGGGACATCTCTTCTTCAAGCGCTGTATATACCTTTTTTTACTGTTCTGATTTCACCCTCTTTTCATATCTTAATTATGTTGAGCAAGATGAAAAAAATTAAAAAAGAAATTTTAAACATTTTTCTATTAGCGAGATTAAGACACCCTCTCAAAGAAATTTTTATCAATCCTATCAAGTAATTATTCCAGTAAAACCACTTTAGTTTAAAAAAAACGTGAAGAAATGTATTTATAGTCAATAAATATTTACATTTTAAGCGTATTTACACAACAGTTAATTTTATATATATACAAAATGATAATAATAATTAAAGGCGGCTGAAATTATGTAATTTCTAATCTTCATATTTACTATACGAAATTCATTTCTGCTTAATCTAGTGATAGCTTCTGTTTAGAAAACAGATCGAAGAATATTACACTTTGCATCTTTTTATAATTTGAAATTTTAAATAAATTTAAGGATTCATTTTTTATAATAGCATAACACCTGCAGTATTAAATGTAATAATTGTATCAAAATGCACATTTTTAAAGCGGAATGAAGTGCATCAAAATAGTTAAAAGATTTGAAATATCAACTAATTTTTGAACAACATTAATACTATAAATCTAGAAATATATTTGAATTTAAATGATGCATTTTAATTTTTATAAAAAAATCAGAAAAAAAGTATTCTTGCTTATTCTTTCAGGATGTTGTTAATTTTTGAAATTTTAGTTCTAAATCAATTGCATTCTTTATCTTGAAAATTATATAAAAATTTATATGAATCTTAAAGGAAAGTATCTTTTTATTACAGTGGAAATAAAAGATATTTATTTTTCATTGAAATTATATGATATGCCCAAACTATAGAAGTTTTCAAAGTTTCTAATTTTAATATTCGCTATAAATCCTTTTCAAATGTTTCTTACGTATTCATACAAAAAAGAGAAAATGTATTTTAATGTTCATGAATAGGATGTGAAAGAAATATAACAAAATGGAGAATACGAATTTTGGTACAGTGGATTTATGTTAGTTTGCTCCTTTAAATATATATTTTTTTTAAATTCGACACAAAGTTTTCGAAATTAAATGATGAATTGGCCTTAGAGGTAAATTCTACATTAATAGCGCAAAATTCAGGTGCATATTACTTCACAGTCTAAATTACGACTCACTAAGCATTGCGGCATGTGATAGCCCTCTATAATGAATTTCACAATTTATTGCATTGTTATTTGTCCTTTATTGAAATGAAACATCATTTTGAAAACTATTATTTCACATCTAAAGTTTAGTTTAGGCAATACATGTTAAGTGCTTTCCGTTAACCTTTCGTTAAACGTTGATACTAGAGCTGACTAGATCTGATAAAAATACTACAAAAGCATTAACGTCCATTTATGTAAAGTTTTACAAAAATGGTTAATGTCGGAAAAGAAGATTTTGAGTTGTGTTATAGGAATATTTCGAGTTGATCATGCTTCATCAAAAAACTATCGCTGCACATCAAAGCATTAGAATGTTTGTTTTATTTGCTCGTTTATAAAGTCAACGATTTAAAACCATGAGTAATAATTGAACAATTTTATCTATATGAACGATTGTATACAACTTTTCATTCAAAGATTCCCCTACGAATTGGCACACATATTCGACTTTCATCTCTGTAACAGGGGCTATTCGCTATTTATTTCACTTCAACTAACATCTGGGCTTCCCTTCTTATTTTGTATTGAAGTACCAAATTCTTCCTAATCGAATGAAACGTGGTAGAAATTAAGTAAATTTCAGAAGTGGAGTGAATGGATATAATCAAGTCTTATAAAGATGATAGAGAATTGATTTGAAATTATTAAGGTTATGGTCATAAGAAGAACGTTACTGTGATGTGAGCAAAAGTATTCAGGAGCATTAGTAAAATTGGTGAGATTAGGATTCAACGTAATCGAGGCGATTGCATGAGGTACTAGCATCTTTTCCGATAAGAGATTTCTTTAACAGATTATGTAGAAGTTGTTAGTACTCGTGGATTGAATACTAATTGTGAAGAGTGACTCCTTTATTTGAGGAGTGAAAAAAAGCTATTTTGGATTAACTGACTATTTTAAGTATTTAGTCCTTGCTTGAAATTCAGTTGAAGTTTAGATCTCATTATTAACTCTAAGATGATAGACGAGACAGGGAATAGGAGAACGTAAAATCACAGTTTCTGAGAAATCTTCAGGAAGAGAAATTTGTGTCCAAATTGGGGCATTTAATTAACTATAATGTTTTCAAAATCTTTGAAAACACTCAGTATGCTCCGTAATATATTCAAATTATTTATATAGAAATTTATGCTACAAAGTATATACTCATTCCAACAGTTTAAACACCTGATTCAACACAATTGTTTCTCAACAGGCAATACTATTTTCGACGTGACAGAATCCACAGAGTTTGATAACTAAAAGTTTGATAGAACACAGAGTCTACAGAGTTTGATAGAACATTTTACACTTTTCTTCTGTAGAGGTTAATCACTTGAAGTTTTTTAATATTGACCATTGTTTGTATTATTTTTGACCACTGTATGTATTATTATTTTTGTATCATATTTTTTATTCATATAATTTCTACTTAAACATTTCTATTTATCTATTGTATTGCTCTGTGCTTATTTTCTATTTTTGTTTCTGAATGTATATCTCTAGACTATTTATGTACTCTCTTTGTCTCTTTTGAAAATTGCATGGACTATTTACAACAGTTTTACTGTTGATGTGGTGGTGCAGATACTTGATTGATGGCCTTATTAAATTTCAATTCAAGTCTCTTGATTAACCTTTTACTTATGGAGTTTTATTTAATCATCTCTCCTACAATCGCTGTTATCAGTGCTTATTTTACTCTTTTGGCTTGATACAGCACACTTTGCCTCTATTTGGTCTATATTTATATTCCTGTAATTTTAAGCCCAATATCTTAAAACTCCATGTTTCATTAAGGTGAAATTTTCAGTTCTCAGAAAGTCATTTTTAATATAATGTAAGAGTGGAACCATTTTTTTTAAATGCCATTTTTCTCAGTCGTGGATATGAAGCCTCATTTAATATGATTAACGGAAAAAAGCCGGATAAAGAATTTAATCAAATTATAATGCGAATGATAGATTGATTATTCGCGTCTTATTTTGAATCAACACTAGAGCGATTGGCACTGATTCTCGCTATTTAGAATCTCATTGAAGTGCCGAGGAGGACACCAGAACTGGGACCTCCCTCTCCAATCTACTACTCTACATCAACAGGAGGTCTTAGAGACTCGACATATTTAACGTGTATCCATCCCTTTTTACGATGTATTTTTAGTTGTTTCAGGACTCGAAACCCCATCTCCTCTACACAACGCCAGCCGCGAATTCACAACCATGAACACAAGGCCGCAGTTGATATAATTCATACAGCGAAAAACAGATGTATTGTCCATCATTGAATCATTTGATTAGATGTTGATTTTCATTACAAATTGTTTGTGCTCTTGTAAGTCAATGTATCTTCTTCAAAGCGTATAAACACATACATATGTATATAATTATTTTTACCAACACAAACACACACACACACACACACACACACACACACACACACACACACACACACACACACACACATATATATATATATATATATGTGTGTGTGTGTAGTGTGTAGGGTTGGAGCGACCGCCGACCACCAGATGGCGATGCGGTCAGAAGCGACCAGCTGCGGCTTTTGCTTGTGCACAGGGGAGTGTTCTCCGAGAACGAGAAGGTGCTGTTTGACAGCGAGGAGGCGAGAAAATAAACTATAAAACTAATAACTGCAAGATGGCAGTTGAATGAACATTTATGCTGTTACTACGTGAAGGCAGTAACATCTACCTGTAATGCAGTACATGTAATACAACAGTGTGTATCCAGTTATTTTGAACATTAAACCGTTTTATCCTAACTTTAGTTAATCTTAGAGAAGAAGTTTACTTTCTTTAACCCCTACAGAAATTTAAGGGGCTCAATGGCGATATTGGATTATCTTGTGCATACGAACTGGATACGGAAGGACCGGCAGAATATGAAAAGTACTGTGCATTTTGTAGTATTTGTATTTTAATTCACCAAGATGTCAATTTTGAATAATTTTAAGAGATCCGAGTTATAACTCATCTCGCAGGAGCTATGTCAAACAGTTCCTGTGAATGCGAGAATGATAGAAATCAAAACTCTTGGAAGATACCAATATCTTCAAAATGGATCCTGAGTTTGTCTGAAGAATAATAAAATCAATCATGGAGGTTCAAAAAAATAAAACTGACGAGGAACACTCAAAATTAGAATTACAACAGGTTAGGCTAGTTCGATTAGGGAAAGAATTAGAACTGGAAAAGTTAAGATAACAAACTGCTAGAGAAAATTAAATAATATTTCTACGCATTCTGAATATGCAGTACACAATCTGGAAAATTTGATTAAAAAAGCGTGAGAACATTAACTATACCCATACCTCAGACTCCTGAAGCATTGCGTTTGTTTTTTAAGTCTCTGGAAAAAACATTTAGCACTAAAAGTGTTCCGGCTCATTTGAAATCGGAAGTACTAATAAATATTTTAGGAGATAAATGTAATAACGTTTTATTTTATGCTAAGGTACAAGAAATTGCTGATTATGATAAATTAAAAGCTTTATTGTTAAAGGAATTTCAATTGACACATCACGAATGTTTCAGTGATTTTAAAAAGGAAGAAAGCACGAGTATACAATGATAATGACTTTATAGCCCCTGAATTTGGAAGTGGGCAAAAACTTAGATCCAATTTTTTTTTATCTATACCGAATTACAGCAACCAAGGAATTAGACCCGTACGAAGTAGAAAACATGGGACATCACGAATGTCCTAGTCACATTTCTTCAGCTGCCGACCATATAAAGCCTTGGTCTTCTGACTTAAGACTGAGACGAATTTGTGCACCATATTATGTTTTTCTGTGTTTTTCTTTTTTTAAATTCCTACTTTTAGCTCACACACTCTATATATATCTTGTTCAAATTTTCACTCGTTAATAAAATACTTTTTATTCATCCACTCAAGTTCAAATAAATTATTTTATACTTGTAGTGGATGACACTTGATATTCAAATACTAATTTATTTAATTAAATTTAATTCGTGAAATTGCAGTTCATCTCAACCGCTTGGAGCGTTTTCAAAAATAACCAAACTTGACGATTTTTTTTTGACTGAAAGTTAAGTCCGCGAACCGGACCAAGTTAGCCACATTTGCCAAAATATAACCAATGAATCTTGTCTCATAGGGTGGTTGGGCTAAACGGCATTACAAGCATTTAATTGAACGGATGAATTAAGAAACAAGCCAATACTTCTACGATGTCAATTCTCTTACAATGGCAAATTTGGCAGAACGTAAGCGTAGAATCTTCTTGCCTTCGGATCGAATCTCATCGAGGCATAATTTTTTTTATTTGATTTTCAAATAATCAATTTTAGTTTTATATGGGAGAAAAAAAATTTCTTATATAAGATATTTAGCAGGATATAAATTTAGGAATAAATACCATCATTGACGAAGCGTGTAGATGGCTGGGAAAAATTTATTTTTTCACTTAATATTGTGATTCTCTCATATGTATATACATATTTATATTAATTATAATTATTTAATAAAAAACAACTAAAATAAAAAAAATGTAAACTTAAGTAGGAATTGACTTAATTTTTTTATCTTACTATTTTTATTGTAGGTAATATCTGACGTTAAAAAAGAGGGAGGTTTTGAGGACAAAACCATTCTCAGAATGGCCGAGTTGTAGGGTTGGAGCAAACGCTGACCACCTGTTGGCGCTGCGGTCAGAGGCGACCAGCTGCGGCTATTGCTTGTGAGCAGGGAAGAGTGCTCCGAGAATGAGAATTAGATGTTGTTCGACCACGCGGAGGCCAGGAAAAAAACTTATAACTGATAACTGCAATAATTTAGTTGAGTGAACATTTATGCTGTTACTATACAAAAGCAGTAACAACTACTTGTAATGCAGTACACGTAATTCATCAGTGTGTATACAGTTATTTTGAACCTTAAAC
>BMAW01057393.1:65851-99784 GCA_019974015.1 Nephila pilipes | reverse complement strand
ACCGTTTTATCTAACTTGATTCACTTTTGGGAGAAATTGTTTACTTCCTGTAACCTCTACACACACACACACACACACACACACACACACACACACACACACACACACACACACACACACACACACACCACACACACACAATATCATTGACATTGACACACACCACACACACACATATATATATGTGTGTGTAGTGTGTGTGTGTAATGATTTAACTTTAATTGAATTACTCTTAAATACTATTAATCTCTATTCTATCTCATTCCCTGATACAAGTAAAGAGTTCATTCAGCTCTGATCTCCTTCCAAAGTATCCTTTATTTATTACATCCGCTCTTGAAACGGATTAATTCTTAAACCAATTATAAATCTGTCAAAATAATCCTTAATTCTATCTATTATATTTTCCTGGAATCCCTTTATTCATACCACTGTTCTTGACGTTTCATGGAATTTTCCCTAGTATATAAAAAACAAAACAACAAAACGCTCTCTCTTACTCTCTTTCTCTTAATTTGCTCTTCTCTCCTATTTTTGCAGTCAATATGTAACCAACTACGTAATGGAAATGGTCTCTTTCTCAGCTTAAATATAAAGTTCTGTGATAATTCAATACGCCTCGACTGTTATTTGATATTATGTTACATTACAAATTTCGACAAGAATATGTTACATTTAGGTGGGGATAAGAGATCCCGAGAGTGGAAACGTGAAATTTAAATTTTGTAATATGGAGAGAGAGACCATGCCGAGAAATTCTCCGTGAATATCTAATTGACTTCCGCTTTCCAACGACCAGGAACTATACCGATATAGGACCTTGTAACACTGCATGAAGCTTGCGAACAGAAATCAACAGCGAGGCCAGTCTCTCCTGAGATCATCGATGCAATGCAATGATCGATTGCAATGCCGATTAAATATATCCATCAATTTTCAAGGACTTTCTTTCAATACGTATCTTTGAGTTAGCGCCAATATGGTCAACCCATATCATTCGAAACAACTAAAGTGGACTTATCTGGGATTGCGTCAGCTGTTAAATTTTAGAATTTTCAGATTTATTAAATTTATAAAAATTAAATTAATTTCTAATTGTAATTTTAAGTACTATTCCTGTAAATTGATTATTATGCTAATAACAGTGCCTGATGCGAATTGAAATGGTATTCATTTAAATTTACTTATTTTTTATGAAATATAAAAAGTTAACATATCTGCACTTAATCAAATGTTTAAAAGTGTTTTTATGCTATTGGGTCCTTGTGTTGTGTGTGTTTATCAAAGTTTGGAATTGTTCTGTCTTAAAAGTGTCTGGTTTCTAAAGTTTTAACTATAAAAAAATGTGATATTTTAATTTTTAAATGATAGTTTTGAATTTAATTCTAAATGAATGATCTAATTTTAATAATTTTGTTTTATTAAGAAAAGGATTTGAACAATCTGTATTTAGATGTTTGGTGGATATTTTACAATGATATTTTTTAATTCTATTATTATTTTGAATTTAATGACACATTAATTAGAAATGATTATTATTTAGTTTTGAAATGAATGTAAACAACGTTTTAAATTGGATAATTACCAACATAGCACAATGTAACCGAACGAAGCATACTGAAAGCTTTTGAAAATATTTATTAACTGTTTCTTAAGATTTTTTGATTGATTTTCTCTATAGGATAAAATAAGCCTTTTTAAACATTGGCTGAATTTTTTTATTTTTTTGGGTATGTTAAAAATTCAAAAACAAAATCCTAATATAAAAATTATTTCATGTATAGGTACAATAAATGCTTTTCAAAATATTTTCAGATGAACATAATTTTATATTACATCAAAAAGAAATGGATAATAACTTGGCACTAAAGCTATATTGAAATTTGGAATGAAAACATGTTTTCAACAGAATATGGATCAAAAAAGGGTATGTGTGATGTACAAAATTTTATTTAATATTTAATTATATTAACTGAAAAACGATTCCTTTTACGATACCCGGATCATAATAATCCATTTGAAAGGAATGTTGTGTTTGTTGTTTAGTATGTCTGGCATTGAAGTCTCTTGGGATATATTGAGCCAAACACGAGATGAAGATCTTACAATTATTTTTATCATAAGTAAATTTAAATTTGAAGCTGAAGATTGAGAAGAAAATAAAGTTTTTAAGAAATAAATGAATAAGTTTAAACCAAAGTCATGTAGCAAGTTGAAATATTTCCGATGGGGTTTCACAACCAAGACATTTAAAGATTGTGTATAAGATTTAAAATATGTGTTTTAAGGGAACAGATATAAAAACAGAACACTCGATCAGAATATATCTTACAGACAAGAAACAAACACATTTGTGTTATATAGGAGGGGCTTCTCTTATTGAGAGGAATTTGTGTGTTAAATCTAGTGTATTCAATACATAGATGAGTCAAAATAAAATCATGTATTCTACTTGAAAATGGGGCTCAATGAGAAATAATGGATTTTTTTATGATATAATTTATGATCTGTTTCTAAGCTCCGTTGATCCTGATACTGTTCATGAATAAATGATTTAATGTATTTCACACTCTCACATTATAGAATGGTAAGAGAAAATGCACCGGATGCAGATTTAGCAGCAATGATAACTGCATCATTGCTTTTGATACCATTAACGGGAAGGTATACAACAAAGATTTAACAGGTTGTTTTCAACATTTCGTTTATTAACTGTTTTTATTGTTTCAATGGATGAGATAATTGATTTGATAACCTAAGATTAAAAAAAAACATTCATGGAATCTATAAATAAAATAACACTCTCATCATGTCGACTTGACGATCTGTTCAACGTCGTAAAATGGCAGAAATTGAAGTGGTAAATCAGAATATGAAGAATGAAATTGACAAGAATGAAATGAATTACGTATTAAAAATGAGGTACCAAAAGGGTTCTATGCCTTATTACCATAAGTATGGATGAAGGTAAAATCAGGATTTTGTCCGCCTAAGTCTTTATGTTCAGAACTGTATACTTTTTCAGCAGAAACCACGTGACTCCCGCCAGAGGACGTTGTTGATTGGGGTGAGCAGCGTCAAAACAGAACGAACTTTTATTAGAACCAGAGAACTAGAAAGAGAGAATTCTTTTTGCTCTACTATATAACCTGGATTGGGTCTTATAGTGATGTGTAATTGTTGTAGTTTTTGTATTTAATTAATACATATTTTTATTTACAACAGTGTTTAGATACTTTGTGTGGACAATTTTTCAAACGGAATTTTCTTACAACAAAAAGAAAGAAATTTAAAATGCACCAGCTCCCCGGAAAGTCAGAAAAGGTATGTCAAATTTTGATATAATTAACGAATAATTACATACCTATTTTGAATTACAATGAGAAACTTAAATTAATTTTTTGTTTCTTACACTTTAAAATGTAGAATGTAAATGTTTTATGCGATGTCCAAAGTCTTTCAAATTTCAAAAAAAAATTGATTTTAAATTCTATTCACATCATAAACTCTTGTTTCCTTTCCAGATAGATATGTTAGCCTTCAATTAAAAAGTGCACTTTTCGGGAAAAAGAAGATATTGAAAGCCTTTTGCGTGGTATAGTTCATCTAAAAATAAACATGTGTAAAATGATAAAAATTTTGATAATCATGTATTTCTAAAAATGATATTAAAGAGACAAAAGTTGTTTCCTTAACTCTAAAGATGGATCACTTTAATTCACGTATAAGTTTCGTACAGGATAAGTACAGAATTCTCCAGAACAAATCTTAGAGCTGCATGATGTATGGTGTTATGCTTACGTAAAGCTGATTTTCTGGTTGAGCTATACTCTGTGAAGTATTTGCTGTTTTTAAAAAGGGTCAAATTACTGGCCTGCTTGAATCAAGGAAAATGACTAAATGTATCACTGAAATTTCTGAAATGGATTGAAAGTATCCAGAGCATTATTAAAACCTGGATTTTGATTCATTAAATTCATTCATTTTTGATTCATTTATTGTTTATTGATGTCGCACTTAGAAGTAAAATAAAGGGTAATTGCTACGGATCTTGTAATATTGAATCTCGGTCAATTGACCAGTCATTCCAATCTGATGTTGGTACGACATCAGAGCTGGAACCCCACTCACTAAACTTTTACCAAGCCTTTCAGCATTAAACATTCAAGATAAGTTAAAATTGGTGTAAAGAGATAAAAAAAACCCCTCTATATCCTGTTCAGAGTGCAATGAATTAATCTATAAATAATATCTTATGATTTTGTTTGAATAATGTTCAAGCAGCAAATTTATATCTTGGTTAAAGTACAGTTATGTGATACGTTTTATAAAAACATATATTCCATATTACCTAACAGAATTCTTTTGATAGATTTTGAGATAACTTTAGTCATTACTTACTCAAAATATCTCTCTACAAGAGGAATACTGAAACTATCCTTCTACATATTATACGTCTTTTTGAAAAGGCTATATGCAGAATTTTTGCAGAATTAATGCGAAATTCGTCTGTTCAAAGTTTCATGAGAACATTTCCTCAGTAAAAATACATCGCCAACTGAAAGATGGACATGACTGAAGAATGAAGGATATGAAAGATGATTTCAGACAATTAATATTTCAGAAAATTTTATTTCAAATTTTTTAAGCTCTTCAAGCAGGTTGAAAATTAAATTCAAATCCGTGATTTCTGCCCGACTACCTTTGGCATGCTAATTAAACGTGGAAGGAAACTACGGTAACATTTGTCCCACAAGTATATTTCTGCAGCGGAAAAGGGTGCGTGGACTGATGAAATCCTTCACTTTCAGCGTATCACATGCAATAAGCTTGCTTTTACTCTCCTGTGCATCTTTTACTCTCCTGTGCACCATCTCATTTAAGACAATCACATTTGAAACGCTGTGAGAATGCCTGCTACAGATCAATGTTATAAAAGAGATATATTGGATGAGAAAATTTTATTTGAATTTTTACTTTGCTAGATGGCGTTACAATACTGTGAAATCTATATAGATAGGCTAATCTTAGAATTGACCTTGGTGATATGGGCTTGGATTTCACTTCTTTTTGTCAGGATGGGTGAAATTGTTTACATAAACCAAAAGCATTTCTCTTTAAATGTGATGATATGATTCAAAGGCTCGTTTGTTTTCGGTTTGCTTTTCCCCCTTTCTAACTTGTTGGAACTTAGAATGGTAATTTATGGAAGTTTATAGAATGTATGGATGATTATATGAGGGCTTTGGGTAGCATATGCTCTTACCTGTTTGTTTCGTTCGATCGATTTTTTTTGTAGCAAAAATCACAGAGAAAAAAAAACATTTAAATGAGATTGATATTCAAGAATTATTGAATGAATCTGACAGTGATGTAAGCGAAAATACTGATAACTCCATACTATAGAGTGATTTAAATGATGAGTCTGAAACATCCAGTACAGATATAAATGAGATTGAAGAAGACGAATCAAGCAATCAGCAATTGGCAGACGACTAGAGCGAAAGCTTAACATCTTTGTACTTACTTACGTTTACAGACAAACCAGGGATAAATGTAGATAGCTCTGTTAGTTTAGAAAAAAAGATTGACTTTTTCAGTTTATTTCTCGGTAATGAAATAATGGATATTATAGTAAAAGAAGCAAATCTTTTTGTGCCTCGCCAAAGGAAAATAAGGACAAAGATATACTTCAAATCAATCAAAAAAATCAAAGAAAAATGATCATTTATTTCCGTGAAAAGGGCAAAAGAACGGAGGATTTAGTACCATGTTGAACCCCCTGTAGCGCGAATGCACGAACCGATACGATCGGGCATTGAGTCATACAAGTTCTGTATGATATTTTGAGACATTTCGTTCCATATCTGCTGTAACCTTGCATATAGTTCGTTCAAACTCGTGAGATGTCCAACTCTCTGTCCCAAATGATCCCAGATAGGCTCGATTGGAGACAAATCTGGGGATCGGGCAGGCCAAGGACATTACGGAAACAGTCTTGTTACGTGTGCGGCCGAGCATTGCCTTGTTAAAAAATGGCTCCTGGGAGCCGTTGTATGAGTGGCAACACATGTAGTAGCAGTAAGTCATGGACATAACGCTGGGCTGTGATAGTGCCACGGATCAATACTAGGGGGTGACCGTGTATTGTAGGCAATGGCACCCCATACCATCATACCAGCTGTGGGAGCGGAGTGTCGCTGTAAAGCAAAGGCAGGCTTGAGGCGTTCACCACGGGGTCTCCACACACGAACACGATTGTCATCACTGCTGAGATAGAATCTGGATTCGTCACCAAAGACGACCTGGTTCCATTCCGCTGCAATCCAGTTTCCTCGTGCGTGGCAAGTAGTAAGCGCCGTAGTAAGTGCGGCAAAACGTGACATCATACTCTCCCCAACTATATGCGTTGGTTTGGATATACTGATAAGGTTATCATGTGTACCTACTGTATCGATAATGGACCCCATCCCGTTATCTTTGGGATTGTTACTTATGGAGCGATAAGCTCATTGTGTTGTTATATAAGTGCTATTCTAGTTAAATGAATATAATTGGAATATATAAATTAAAAAAGTATTTTTAGTCAAGATAAATTAAAAGTTTTTTTCACACAAGTTAGAAAGAAGGGTTATATTTTAAATAACCCTTCCCTTTTCGGCTCGAAGTTGTATCGGATATTGTTTAATATATTTTTTTCTTTTGAATGAACAGAATGAATATATTTTAATCTGAATTAATTGGAAGATATGGTTTGATTTCTTAGCATAAGGTTTAGGAATTGAATATTTGTTAAATGCACTTTTTTTGTTTGAATGAACTGCATGAATATATTTTGAATTTCTTTCTAATACTGTTTTACGACCATATTTATTTTGCATGTATATATAAGCACTTGAATGTTCATAAAATTATTTAACTTTATTAAGTATTATCTAGATGAAATTGAAAACTTTTATATATGCGTACATATTATGGTATCGAAATGATTATTTTTTTTATAACTGAAAAGAAACTCTTTTGTAATACAACGGGTTATTTTTTATTTAGTAATTTCACCTTTTTGCTTAAACATTATTAATGTATATATCTTAACATTTTAATAAAATTCAAATGAATAGACTATAAGAAACACACTTTTATATGAATAGGAAATAAATTTAAGAGCTGTTTTTTACCCATTGAGTTTAACTTCATTCATGGAAGAACGAAACAATCATGTTTAGAACGAAATTACAGAAATATTCAGTAGGCTTATTTTTTTCTTATGTGCATATATCTTTTTAACAGCAATTTTGTTTAGTTCAATGAATTAATATATTACGAAAGATTTGTGTTTAGTATAAAAAATCTTAAATTATGAAATAATTACACTTAATCATTAGTAAGTTTATTGGGAAAAAAAATTATTTTTACCGTTAATGTTTGAAAATATCAAGTTAGTATTTTAACATTTCGTTTCTAACAAATATTATATATTATCTGAGTAGGAAAACGAGTTAAACTTCTTTTGAATATGAAGTTCTAGAAATATGTAGTAGATTTATTTTTAAAATGATTTTACTACAACTTTTTTTTACTGTAATAATTATTTTATGATAACTTCTTCAATTTTTTTTTCCTTTAACACACACACACATACATATTTAGCTTTTTCGAAAAATTCACTTCTTTAAAGTCTAATAATCTTATTTAATATTCAACAAGTTTGTTTCTTATATTGTAACAGCTCAAGCTAATTTTGTTCATGTATGCATTCTTTTTCTAACAACGTTTAGATAAATGAGTTATGTAACACACTAATTTCAAAACGAGACTGTAGATGGCGCCACATGACGAGGATAATCCTCAAGGTCAGGGCGTGGCTTTGTTATCTAGTATTTTCGCCAGAGAGAGTTGGGATTTCGTGGAGTAAGGTCTCCTGTTGCTGTCCAACCCTGGACTATGTTAAAGTTTACTTGTGATAAACTTAATTCCTTCTAAATTTTACTGTTAATTGTTGTAATTCCGTCTTTGTAACTGTGATGTTTTATGTCATTAAAAATATAGTGATTTACCCCGAGATGTTTCTTCAATTGTTTTGCGTTAAAGCAGTTATGGCATAAGAACGTCGGTTACAAAATTGGCGCTCAACGCGCGGCCCATCCCAGCTCTGTCTCGCCTTTTTCCAACAGACTTCGGTGTTGAAGTTTTGTCACCCGACAAAAAAGAAAATAAAGGATACTTGCATCCAGCAAATTTATTATGTGCCGTCTAAGATAAGTTTTTTTTTTCTCTCTGCATAAATTATACTCTCTTATTCAGCATAATATTGTGATTTATGTTACTCGTATTATTGTATGTTGCAGTATATTGTTTGTTCTGATTAAGGCTAATCGAAAGTTAACTTATTATTAATGAATGCATATTTTCTTCCTAATTTAAAAATTTTATACCATTAACACATATGTAGTTTTGTTTTCAAGAAATTATTGGTATTTATTCAAAGCATGTCACTTTGATTCTTATTATGTTGATTGCAATTCTTATCATAATGATATTTTTTTTTTTGGTTCTATTTTTATAACTAATATAAAAATAAAATTTTTATAAAATATATAAAGGAGTTGGAAAGGAATTGCTATAACATTTGAAAAGTTGTATGTTATTCATTAAGTATTTACATTTCTGGTTTTTAATAAAAATTTTGGAAAATAATATTAATTACTTCTGAGTGTAAACAAGTTTGCAATATTGGTAACTCCAAGGTTAATAACATGATTAATGAATGCTATTCCTACTTAAACATATTTGAATTTGTGTATAAACGATTTCATGTTAATTGCTGATACTGTTTTGATTAATAATGAATGTTATATAAACTTATTTTGGTTTTGATTTTGATGAAAGGAATTAGAGGATATTTGATATTAAAAAAAAATTGTTTCATTTTAATCTTCTTAAGATTGATTTTCAAATTAATTATTACAATTTGATATAAAGGAATTTTATTGTTTTCAGCAAAAGTGCATAAATATTGTTATTTTTATATATAACTGAAATTTTAAATGCATAAGTATTATTTTATATAATACTGAAATTTTAAGTGCTTAAGTGTTATTTTTATATATAACTGAAATTTTAAATGCATAAGTATTATTTTATATAATACTGAAATTTTAAGTGCTTAAGTGTTATTTTTATATATAACTGAAATTTTAAGTACATAAGTATTATTTTATATATAACGAAAATTCTAAGTGCATAAGTATTATTTTATATATAACGAAAAATTTTAGTGCATAAGTATTGTGTGACTATAATGTTTTCAGATAACAGAATTAACACTGTAACTTAGTGAACTTTTATTCATTAACTTTAATTGAACGTTAGAAAATTAAATTTGAAATAGACTAAAAATGGCATTTTTGGGAAGATCCAGAAAAGAGGATTTAAGGACGTTAGCCACAGAATTGGGTTTGGCTCCGTCGGACAATCTCAAAATTATTGAACTAAAAGATCTCATAACCGCAAGTGATAGGTATGATGAGGAATTCGTCAAGGATATGTTTAGTGTCATTGTGGAAGAACGTGTGAAAACGGAAAAACAGAAAGCTGTGGAGGTGGCCCAGCAACGAGAAAGAGAATTCGAACGGGAAAAAATGAAAATTCAACTTGAAATGCAGAAGTTATCACAAACATCTGTTGTAAACCAACAGTTAGAAAACCCAAAGCTTGCGCTAAGTAGACTTATTCCGAGATTCAACTCGAAGGAAGACGAAATGGGTCTATACCTGACTATTTTCGAACGTCAAGTGAAATTCATGAACATTCCTGAAAAAACTTGGACAGCATACCTGATTGGCTCATTGCCACCTGATATAGCTCAGCTCATCGCAAGAGAGGATGAAGAAGATTCTCAAAACTATGAAAAGGTAAAAGAAATGCTTCTAAAAAGATTTCGAGTTACAGGAGATAGGTTTAGGCAGTACTTTTCTCAACAGAAGAAAAACCCTGACTCTACATGGAGAGACTTTTATTTCGAATTAAGTTCTTATCTTGAAGGTTGGATCAAAGAATTGAAGATAACCACGTTTGATCAACTTAAAAGTCTAATCATCGCTGATCAGATGAAAAGAAAAACTCCGGCAAATATCAAAGAACACTTTCTGGATATTTGGGCGGATTTGAACGATCCTTTGGAATTAGCTGAGAAATTGGACGCATACGATAGCCTAAGGCCTGGAATGAAAAATAATCCAAATCAGACATTCAAGAAGAAAGAAGAATTCAGGAAACCCTTTCCAATAAAGAAAAGTCCACCTGTTGGAGGCTCCTATGATAACCACTCACCAGGACCCTCTAGAACAGTACCTAAATTCCCAAGTTCCAGAACTGAAGGAAGGAAGCCCATCCAGTGTTATGGATGCGGGACTCCTGGAGTCATCAAGTCAAGGTGTCCTACCTGCAAGAGAGCTAATGAAACGGAAACAGCAGTGAACTGTATGACGTTATTCAACTTGAATTCAAACTCGGATCCCTCAAGTTTGATTGTTCTCAGAATTTTTGGAGAAAAGATTGCTGTATGTGCGGATACTGGTGCTTCCCATACCATTGCAGGTGAAAAACTGTTCAAATTCCTGC
Source organism: Nephila pilipes (assembly GCA_019974015.1). NCBI lineage: Eukaryota > Metazoa > Arthropoda > Arachnida > Araneae > Nephilidae > Nephila > Nephila pilipes. The sequence goes on along the minus strand of BMAW01057393.1, from coordinate 89,161 downwards.
AAGAGCATGACATCATCTTTGCGAACAAGATGATTTCATTTATGATGGCTGATGGAATTCGACAGACCATTACGGCTCTAAGTGCTGTCGTCAACTTGTACATTGAAGGCAAAGTTATCCCAACAGAATTTCTAGTATTGCCTGAAGCAAAAGGAAATAAGACTCTGTTAGGAAGGGATTTCCTCAATGCAGCTGGAATCGTCCTTGATGTCCAAGGCGGAAAATGGTATTTTTCCGAAAATCCTCGAAAAGAGTACGAGTTCTTCAAGAAGCCCTTGGAAGAAATAGCCATCAGTGCGTTCGAACTTCGAGAAGATGAGGGTAAACACCTATCACCAGAACAGACAAGAAAACTAAATAAACTCCTGGACAAAAATGAGACATGTTTCCAACCAGGGGGAGGGCCCACGCCGTTTATCGAACACCGTATCGACACGGGTGATCACCCTCCAATTGCAACGTCTCCCTACAGGATGAATCCCATAAAGAAAGCGATTTTAAAGGAACAAATTGAAGAACTGCTGAAGCAGAATGTAATCGAAGAGTGCGAGTCACCTTATGCCGCACCTGTGGTACTTGTTCCTAAACCAAATGGGAAAGTACGTCTTTGTGTCGACTACAGGAAATTGAACTCTGTTACGAAAATGGATACGTATCCCTTACCACGTATGGATGATCTATTGAATGAAGCAACACCGACATCCTACATGTCAACAATCGATTTGCAATCAGGCTACCATCAAGTAAAGGTCGCTGACATTGACCAGGACAAAACTGCATTCATTTGCCCTTTTGGAAATTACCGCTACTTACGTATGCCCTTCGGCCTACGGAATGCTCCGGCCACTTTTCAAAGATTGATTGACAAGTTTCGAAGTGGCTTGAAAGATGTTTTCGCACTTTCCTACCTAGATGACATCATTGTTCTCTCAGAAACATTTGACAAACATCTGGAAGATCTCGAAAAAGTTTTTGAAAGACTGTCTGTCTTTAAACTCCATGCAAACCGAGATAAATGTCGCTTTGCCTGTGACCGTGTGAAGTATCTGGGATTCTGGATAACGAAGGATGGAATTGAAGCTGACCAAGAGAAGATCTCGTCTATTCAAAAAATTCCAGTCCCTACCAATGTGAAAGAAGTTCAATCTTTACTACAAACTTGCTCTTGGTTTCGTCGATATGTCCCTAACTTAGCTGACATAGCACGCCCGCTTAGTAACCTCACTAAGAAGAAAGTGCATTGGCACTGGGGTCCTGAGCAACAAGAATCTTTTGAGACGTTGAAGATGCGCTTGATGACTTCTCCTATATTGAAGCAAGCTGACGGATCAAAACCTTTCACAATCCGTACAGACGCAAGTAATTATGCCTTAGGAGCAGTCCTACTCCAGGGAAGTGGCCCCGATGAACATGTCATCGAATATGCAAGTCGTCTGATGATCCCAGCAGAGCAAAACTACTCCACAACCGAGCGAGAAGCCTTGGCGGTAGTGTGGGCTTTAGAGAAGTTTAGAGGTTACATAGAGAATCAACAAATATTCCTTGCATCAGATCATCAACCTCTCAAATGGTTGTTAAGCATAAAGTCACCATCTGGCCGTCTGGCAAGATGGGCTCTGAAAATTCAGTCCTTCAACCTGAAGATCGATTATACCCCTGGAAAATCTAATGTAATAGCTGACATGCTGTCAAGACCGTCATATACTGAAGGCGCAGCCTCTGATGTATGTGCCATCACTGTGGACATGCCATCCAGGAAGTCCAGTGATATATGAAAGGGACAGCTGGAGGACGAAGAACTAAAGAAAATCATCGACTGCTTTGAGAGCATGGACAAAGATGAAAACTTTGCCAACTACACCAGTCGAGGATACCTAATGAATCAGGGTATCTTGTATAGGTATTCACCTGAGAGTGAAGAGGAAGAAGCTCAACTTGTAGTTCCTACACAAGAACGAGAAAGAATCCTTCAAGAATACCACGATGCCCCGACAGCTGGTCATTATGGCGTAGAGAACACCTATAAGAAAATTGCATCCCGATAGTACTTTCGAGGTATGAAAAAGTTCATCTCAGATTACATCAAGACTTGTCCTGAATGCAATCGTTATAAACCAACATCCCAAAAACCAGCAGGACTCTTGAGAACACCCGCCTATGCACAAAGGTTTGAAACGCTGGCCATTGATCTTTTTGGCCCTCTTCCAGAAACTCCCACTGGCAAGAGGTGGATCTTTATCGTAGAAGATACAAGCACAAAATGGGTAGATCTCTTTGCTCTTGCTAAAGCCAGTGCTGAAAACTGTGCTAAAATACTCATCGAAGAGGTATTCCTACGATATGGTCTTCCACGAAGACTAATAAGTGATAACGGACCACAGTTCGTAAGTGACGTCATGCAACTAACTTGTGATTTGCTTGAAATTACGTAAGACCTCATCCCAGTCTACCACCCGCAAGCGAACCCATCAGAACGAAAAAATCGAGACTTAAAGCCTAGATTAGCAATACTGGTGGAAGACGAACATTCGGCTTGGGAGGATAAGTTACCTCTAATTCGGTTCGCAATGAATACTTCAGTTTGCGACACCACTGGACACACGGCTGCCTATTTACAATTTGGAAGACAATTGAGAACTCCAGACGATATCAGGCATGATATCCGACAAGTGATTGACAACGATAACTTTGTACCGGAAATCACCCCTTATCTCAAGAGGTTTGCCAATTCAATCTTGGATGTCAAAGATAGAGTTGAACAGAAACAGGATCGTCAGAAAGGTAACTTCGATCGACGAAGAAGACGAAAGTACTACAAACCTGGTGACAAAGTTTGGGTGACCATTCATCCCATAAGTCGGAACAACAGAAGCAAGAAATTCATGCCAAAGAGGGAAGGTCCTTACCTCATTCTCACCTTGAGATCTCCAGTAACTTATGAGATTGCCGACCCGGCCAACCCAGACCAAGTCCTTGGAACTTATCACATTTCTGCCCTAAAGGACTATCATGAGCCTGGAGTAGAAAGAGACACTAGACCAGTGGCTCCACTTAGAAAAAGAGGACGTCCCAAGAAATTACCTCCTGGTTCCGAGCCGAGACGTCAACGGAACCAGAGGGGGAGTCTGTAACACACTAATTTCAAAACGAGACTGTAGATGGCGCCACATGACGAGGATAATCCTCAAGGTCAGGGCGTGGCTTTGTTATCTAGTATTTTCGCCAGAGAGAGTTGGGATTTCGTGGAGTAAGGTCTCCTGTTGCTGTCCAACCCTGGACTATGTTAAAGTTTACTTGTGATAAACTTAATTCCTTCTAAATTTTACTGTTAATTGTTGTAATTCCGTCTTTGTAACTGTGATGTTTTATGTCATTAAAAATATAGTGATTTACCCCGAGATGTTTCTTCAATTGTTTTGCGTTAAAGCAGTTATGGCATAAGAACGTCGGTTACAGTTAACTGAATAAATTTAGATCCAATTGTTAAGTATAAAAACCCTAAATTATGAAATAATTACATTCATCTACAGTAAGTTTAATGAAAATATACTGTTAATATTTGAAAAACCATTAAGTTAGAATAACTACAAACAATTCTTTTCTAAACGAATTTTTATATGGATAGGTAAAATAAATTGAAGACTTTTTCTTTTTGTAACCAATGAGTTTTGATTATATTATATGAAACTAAAAATAAATATGTTGTACTAATCTTATTTGAAAAATTACTTCTTAAATTTTCTGATGAACAGAAAAATTGATTAAGCTTTGAACAATAACGATAAATATTAGCTATTTTTCGCACAAAATGTATGGTACTGAAATTATTAATATTTTTACAAATGAAAAAAAAAAAAACTGCTTTTAACACAAAGATATTGAAATTCACTGTGAATTTTTACCTTCTTATGTAAACATTATTACTTTATATTTTGTCATTTTAGAAAACTGTAATGAATGCACTATTCTCCACGAGATTTTTTTTTTAAAACCTTTGCCATACAATTTCTGAATATCTCAATATTTTTGCTGTTTAGATGTATTATATTATTTTTACTTTATTCTTATTGTTTTTAGATGAAAACAAAAACATTTACATTGTTTACACACTTGTATTATTCATTCTATAAGACTTAAAAGGAGCGTTAATGATGAGCAGGTTAATACATTTTTTGAATCGAAAATAAATTTAACAATTGATGTCAGACTATATTATTTAAAGTTGTTATTTTTTTATACTTATTAAAATTTTTAACATCTCTCTGAAACAATTATATGAAAATCACTAGTTCATGCAGTCTATTACCTATATGACGAGGTGAATTCTTCCTTTTCGTAATTTTTCTTGCCACTTGAACTAACAATCCAAAAACTGGATTTAATATGAAAACATCAAACTCTAATATTTTTGTTGAATAATAAATTTATTTCTTAGAATGTTAATACAGCTGACTATCAAGTTAGATTCTTTTTCTAGCAATACTTTTTGTGTGAACCCTGAGCAAAGGAACGCAATGAAGTCCCTGTTTATTCAACTCATCGCTTTGTACAATACATATTTTTACAAAGAATTTTGCCTTAAGTTTGGCCCGAGGTACTTTAATCTTACTGAAATGTTATCTAAATATAAACAAGCTAGTTGTGTTTGTATTGAATATAAATTAAAGGCTTTTACGCAACTTAAAATAAATGTAGCTTATACAATCTGAATAAATTGGGGTAAAGAATTAAATACTAGGTGCCTGTAGAAATACTCAAGTGAAATATCTTATCACTGATACAACGAAATTTAATTATAAAATTACTTATTATATTTAGAAAAAAAATTCCAGCTTTATGTAAACTTTGTTCTCTAACATTCGAACATGATTATATCATGATCATATTATCGATTATCATGTGGAAATATTTAACAGAAAGTTCAATTGTAAGAACTTTTGATGCTGAAAAGTTGATATAATTCTCTAGCCGTAAAACACAATGCTATACTATTGAGAAAAAAAAGAATTTATTTTTTTTGTATTGTTATTTCGAAAATACATAGAAAGAATACGTGTTTGAACTTTACAAAGTCACGACAGAATTATTAAGAAGTTATATGGAAAATGAATGCGTAAACATGCTATGAACATGTTATAACTCGATTATTGATAACATGACCAAATTACACCCAATTTAACATTCCGCGGGGCGTAAGAATACATTATCTTACTCCGCCAAACAGCTTCTTTAAGTTTGGTGACATTAGCTAAACAAACCTATCACAATTCAGCGGTGGTGTCAAGTTCTAACAATGATCTTGAAGTACATTTAGTTCAAAATCATTTCTATTTGCTTCTTGTCACTATGTTTTATATATTTTATTCTTCTCTTAAGCGGGCATATATTCATTCAGAATTACAAGAAATAAAACGAGTCTATTTCCATAGATGTATCAAGTGAAGAGTGTGTTTTATTAATGATGTTTCATTTTTCTCTGACGATGCTGTTCCTCTACATCATTTCCATCTGGGTCAAGACATCTATGCTGCATTGATGTATTTTGCTAACGCTGTATAAAATCATTTGTGTCAATATGGAAGAGATGATAATAATCGCCTTTTTCCAAACTAAAAGAGGCATGTGTATGTCACCTGTGCTCTGGCAATCACTTGCCAAACGCATCGAGCAAATCGATGTACCCTCCTCACCTGAACAGTCTCTCATTGTAAAAGACGCGTTGGTGATTTCAGCAGCTCTGATCCAAAATGTTTCGCTTATTACCTGCCAGCGTTATTTTAACCAAAAGGACTATTCTAAGAAGTTTATCCCAGGAACTTCTGTTCTGAACGAAAATAACTGGAGTGAATTAGTACGAATTCACCAGAACATTACGGAAGTCCTCTGTCGATTGTATTGGATTGTATGTTTCGAAATTTGTTCCTGCGCGAAGCTTCGAAAAATACACCTTGTGCTGTGGTGAATACGGACTTTTCAGAAGTTGAATCGGTATTAACATCATTGATTGAACTTCTGTGTGACTATCTGGGAAACTCTATCGCCGATGTGTTCGTATGTTACGGATGTGTCCAGGAATATGCTAATCAATTTGGACATGATTGCATTACGATGAATCATGACAGTCGTTTAAAGATGTATGGCGAACTTGCTCTTTTTTCCTTGAACTTCGAACAATTGGCTACAGGTTTTTTACATAAAAATTCCAATTGTCATATTATCTAAGCAATCTTTCTTAGAAAAACTAAATATGTGTGTTATGGTTAAAAATATAAAGCAAAGGTATATTGCTTCTGGTCAAAGTCTTTTAATAAATATGCTTGTTTTACTTAACTCTTTTGTATGTTTTATTATTCAATTTTATATCTAATTTATATGTAGTATAATTTAGATTTACAATATAATATTTCAAAACTTGTCTTTTTAAAACTTTAGTAAATCACATTAATTCTTTTTTCATTCAAAAAAACCTGGCATTTTTAATATTAGAAAATAAAATTTTAAAATAACATTTTTTTCTATGATTAAGTATAACTTTACAATGCGGAAAATAAAATATTAAACAATTTTATTGATAGAAAGAAGAAAAATTTAAACATTACTTTTAAGATAAAGTGTTAAACAGTTTTAATATTATAAAAATAAATTTTCAAAAACAGAATATTTTTACCTTAATGTTAGTAAAATAAAAAATAATATAATCTTTAAAATAAAATGTTAAGTAATTTTTATGATAGAAAATAAATTTTTAAGAACAGAATATTTTTTCTTAATGTTAGAAAAAAAATATACTTTTAAAAATATACTAAGTAAGATACTTTTATTTTAGAGAAATCTGGCATAAAGATATTTTGAAATGTCGGCCTATTTCTGGAAGGAGATGGTAAACTTTGAACCCGAACACTAAAAAAAATTAATGTGGAATCATTTTTAAGGCGCGGATGTGGAATCAATCGATGTGGAATCATTGTGCAATCAATGTAATTAAGATGTGGAATGAATTTGCGCATACTAACATGTTTTTCTATTAATATTAAAAATATCTATTTACACATCCGCATAAGAATAATGCCACTTTCTGAACTGACCTCTTATATTTCTGAGTACTTAATTAATGTAACTAAAGTTATAATTTATTAAAATTGTATGTACAACTATTGAACGTTAGGGACTGAAAATGTGTAAATTTTTTTAGCTACACTGGCTGTTAAGATGATGATTAAATCAAAGAAGAAAGACTTTACATAGATATTATACTAATGAATAAGTATTTTTCATTAGCAGTTATATTTTTTTCATTAGTAAAAATTAATTCTGGTCATTATTACAATCATTTTTAATTCCCTTTTATTCGTGTATTATTAATCTTTCTATTTATATGTTTTTAAATATTATTAAAATAACCATAAACGCTAAGATCATTTAAGGTTTTACATTATTTTTTAAACATTTTCATAGCATCATAATTCGGGATAAAAAAAGTCTAAATACATTTAATTTTTCCGATATTTTTCCTGGTATTCATGAAAAAATTACAACAGTTTCATTTCAAGAATGGGTTTTAAAATTTTAACTATGGATATAATATTTGCAATTAATATTCCTTTAATTTTTGAGTCAAAGTATAATATTCTACAATTATTAAGGATAATATAATAAAAAAATTAACATATTTACAGACAAAAAATAGATAAAAATATGACAACAGTTATACACAAAAAATATAAACAATTGTATCTATTGGTGAAGCTCTTATTAATGTTACTTTCTAAAGTTTTGGAGAAATAAGCATTTCTAAATCAAATTATTCCAATTAATTTAAGGATTCATTCATGGTAATATATTTAATTATTATTAATGGGTTAGTTGCAGGCAAAATGAAAACAATCGCTTTTTGAGTGGCTAATTTAATCAACCAGATACAACTTCATTTTGAAATACTTTTGATATTAGCAAGAACATAATAGAATTAAAAAAAAATAGTATTTCAGTTCTCTAAGTTATTAATATGTTATATTTGGTTATTACTATACTAAAATATTAGTGTCTGAATACAACAAAAGAAAAATATTAGAGAGGGTAACAAGTTTAGCAATTTCAATATAAGACCTTCCTTGAATTTTTATGATAATGCTTTTTATTGCCTTTCAATACTACTTCAATTGTTAGAATCATTTTAAGTTATTAAATTTTAAAAGGTATCAGGTCATTATCTTGCACAAGTTAATTAATTACATCTATGTAGAATACTTTATTATTTTCTGGATTAATTTTAATATTTTAAAAGTATTTGTGCAAAACAATTTTTTGTAGTATTAATCTTAATTTCATCATATTGGAAAAAAAAAGTTATTTATCTTTATCTATTTTACCGATATCTTATTCTCCTCGTTTTTTCTCTTATAATTTTTTTAAAAATTATTTTGGAATTTTTTTTATCTTCAACACTTATTTCTGACCTTTAATCCTTTTAACTCAAATATATACATTCCAAAAATATAAATTGCAATGTAATGCGTTTTTTTTTTTTAATTTCACATTCTTTTTTTCGAATTTTTAACTTCTTCTTCAAAAGACTATTTGGAATTCATTTGCAAAACAAGAGTATATTCTGGCATTTATGCAAATTAGTGGCCCACCTGACAATTTTATCATCAAACATTAGCTCGTTCAAAGACGCTGATTATTGCACCTCAGGCACCACAGATGGCTCTTGATGAATCATCATCATGAGAAATGAATTGTCTCTCTTGAGGTGAAGCTGAAACGTCATCTACTTATTTACACACAACGAACATCTGTGGTGGAATTTTCAAATCGCGGATACCTCATCCATTGAAGGCTTTGTTTATGTTCGATGCAGGAAATTAAAGAGCGGAATATTACTTGACACGATATATTTTGAAAGGCAATTTCTTTTGAAACAGTATTTCATAATATTTTCTGAAAATAAAATTTTAAAGAATTGTACATTTTTATTTGGAAAATGAACTTTCTTTCTAATTCACAGTGAATAGTATCGATGTTAAAAAGTTCAGGTTAAGGAGTAGTCATGCTATTTTATGTTACAGAGTTTCAAAAATAAAACTGCACTCTAAATATAAAAGTACAAAGGGAAAAGTGAAGTACAAAGGGAACGGAAAATAAAGTACGTACAAAATGAATATATTTTATCGGAAACCATGGTTGACAAAAGTAACCATCAACTTCGATTGCAAGAATAATAAGCAGTTTTCTTTGAAAAGAACTTTATTCATGGAATTACGTACCGAAAAAAATGATATTAAATGACTTATGAAATAAAATTGTAATGGAATTCCGTAAATGCTGTCATTTTTATTTTCTGAAAACAAATTTATTTACGTTATTTTTCGCAGAAAAACCAAATTGTTATGGAATAAATCTGATTCAACAATTTTAACCAAAGTAAAAATTGTTCTTCGTTTAACGAAGGAAGATTTTCATGTCGTGCTATTTATACTCATTAAAAGTGCATGTTATACTTTACTTAATTTGTATTTTCTGTAAAGATTTCATTAATTTATAGATTTATGAGTAAAATAATTTCGTTCTAAAATAAATTGTCCAACGACAGATGCTATTCACATTTTGAGTTGATATTGGCAGTAAAACAAGTAATGGAACAGTGAGATATGTTTCAAGTTAATTTTATAATGCCCTTCTAAATAAATCCGTATAGAGAGCGATATGTAAATTGGACGAATGTTGTATTAAATGTCCTGCTCCTATCACAGTTAAAACTCTTCGTTTTGTTACAAAAATCCTGAGGCAAATTTTAAGAAGGATATTATTTTTAGAAAGTGAAACAAATCAAATGAGGGGTATATATGTCAGCAGTGCAAAACTACTATTAATAAAGATAATAAAGTATTACTTTGATACATGGTTTTAGCCCTAGAGGTTATAGTGTACCTTCAAAACATTTTTTTGGAATACTTAAAAATTTAGTAACATTTTTAAACAGAAGTTTAAAAAAAGAAGTAAGTATTCCACACAAAAAAATATTTTGAAGGCACATAATATCCTCTAGAGCTAAAATCATGTATCAAAACAATACTTTATTATCTTTATTAATAGTAATTATGGGCTTTATTATCTGTTACATTACATATGAAAGTCCACTGCTCCATTAAAATAAATATAGTTCTGTTTTCCAAAATTATTTTTATTATTTCTCTAAAAATAAATTAGAGTTTAATTGTTATATTTTTTTTTACGTTATACTTATTTAAACTATATATCTATTAAACTAGCACAAGGAAAAATGGTTTAAAATAAATTATTTTAAAACAATCACTGTTACAATATTACATAAATACAAACTCAAACTTAAGAATATGAAGTTTCGCTTCTGTATGCCGTAGGTATAAGTCTCTATGTCCATTTTTGAAAATTTGTTTGGGTGCAGTTTAAAAGTCTTTTTTATACTATGCAGTTAACAGCTTAGTTATTTTTGTATATTTTTGAATTATCTATATTACACTTAAATCTGTAGACTACTGACTGATATTAGATGTGACATACTGTTGAGTCAATACAATCGAATGCTTCCCTTTTGACATTGCACTTTCATCGATGTAAACATTCCAATCAGTTCATATATCATTCTTGGTCCAATATATAATCCCTAAAAATAAAGGAACAAATAATAGACATCTTTAAACAGGAGTGTTTTCATTTCGCTTCTTTAAAAAATAAAACTACTTGGTCAATACACAATATTTTCCGAAAGGAAAATTACTTCTTTGATATTCTTGTAGCATTGGGAGTAATTATAAAGAAATATTTATTTACTCGACATTTTATTTCTGACCCAAAATGGAACATATTTGCTATCAGAGGAAGGATACAAATAAATAAATATTAAAAGAAAAGAGGGAAAAAGGGTAGAAATGTAGTTTGTAAAAACTACATTTAACATGGGTGGGCGTTCTTTTTATATATTGCAACCATTTGATAAATTCTAAAAGCAATTATTTTTGTTAATTCTTACGTAAGATTCAGCTGATCTAGGGATGAATGTAAACAATATATTATTTAGACTTGCTATCTTATTAAAACTTTTAATTCTGTCTTAATAACTTTTATTATGAAGGTGTTATCTGTAGAAACTGAACGCTGCAAAGAGTAACGTGTTTCATAGAGATACTTTTCATTAAACAGTGCGTTAAAAATAACTATGTGTTACTGTTCGAAATAGTGCTTAAATTGAAAATGATCTGTCATGAAATTAATATTGAGATCTTTTTAAACAGTCTAAAAATTAGCAAACTTGAAATAATAATTAGAAATTGTTGGAATGTGTTTATGACAGGTAATGAAAAAAGATTGTCGTAATGTATATTATATGTCTAGATACTCGAATAAGTACGAAATAAATAAATTTTAATAAGGTTTATGGGTATCATACTTGTACTTTCTGTAAATTATTAAAAACACTGAAATACAGTTAAGAATCTTTGCGTAGCAACATCTGTTTTTGTAAAACAAATGGGTTACATATAGTTTTTTTCTTATATAATTAATATACTCTGATTGTAATATATTACTTAACTTTCTTCATACGTTTTATATTAGAAAATTACGGAAGGGTACTTTTAATACATATCGGATAAAGATAAATAACGAATTATGAGGAGAGAATGAAATTACAGTAACAGACTGGATATGAAATATTAGATATAATCAAATATTAGAAATAATTAAAGATATATTAATATTTGATAAAATTATCCTACAGAAAGGCACAGTGCTTTTATTTATAAATTAAATATACTTAATAAGCAAACGTAAGATGAAAATAAGGAAATCTCACATAATTATCAAAAACTTTAATTTGTTTATAGGAATTATAAGAAAATATGAGCACACTTACCTTTTTTTTTTAAAAAAAAATTATATGATTTCCATCAACAAATGAATAATTTCCTCTGATTGATTTGTGGGATTTCTTTCCTCTTTTTCAATGTGTTGTTAAAGAATTTTAATCCTTTATACCAAAGAAAAACTGAAATAAACATATTTTAACCAATGATTTGACTTAAGGGAATGCTTCATATATTTAGTTATATAAACATTTTAAACGTAGGCCGCCTGCATTTATTTAAAAATAAAAAAAAAAAAAAAAAAAAAACAGAGAATAATTTCACACCACTTTGGAAGGGTTAAGAGCGATATCAAAAATAAAATGATCATAAGAAGATTGTATATAATTTAAGAGTAATCTTCATTTTCTTTATCTTATTTGTACTTCAGTTGAATGATTGTAATTTTCATAGTAATCATTTTGAAATGAGAAAGGCGAAAATTATTTTAATAAAAGTAAAATTTCATAATAATTTTATTTCCTAAAGAAAATCATTTCTCAGTCATAATGTTGTAACAAATATTATCTTTTTCATAATTCAAACAAATATTAATGAAACATATCAAGTTATAGCTAATTTATAATTTTATAAATATAAGAATTGCCGAAGGAATTGAATAATGTGTTAAAATAGATTACAATCAGTTTTATAAAATAATAATAAATTGTTATCGAAATGTTCTCGCCAAGTAAAGATTCATCGAACAACAAAGAAAATAAAAAAAGAAAAAAGAAAACGGAAGTAAAACGAAAGTAATTTCAAATAGTAACAACAATTTCAATCATTACAAACAAAAACTGGAGTACAAATACAAACACACCATTCTGTCTTTCAGTCAAATACATTGCTAAGAACGATATATCACAAAGTAAAAAGTGCACAATAGCCCGAAGCCTTTATATAACAAAGGTTCTGGTTCGGACAGATATGAGAAAAAATTGAAATCACAGTTAAAAATATTTCATGAAGCCAATATGTTTCCAAGTTTTCATGAAGCCAAAGGAATTCAGTGATATAGATTTTGTTAGCATTCCGAGTGAAAATTCAGCGTTTAAATTACAGTGGCTTCTCAGAACATTTCTCTTGAAGAGCCCAAACCCAGCTAGAATGAATACAGAAATCCAAATTATGATCAGTCTTTTCATGGGAAGAGAAAAGGGAAACTAGTTTTGAAGACTATCTGAGCACAAAAGAATCAAGAATAAATTTGAATTTATCTGAAGAATTTTACCATATTTTGTTTGATAAAATCACTGACCACTGACAATATTTTTTTTGTTAATTATAAGAACGAATTGTGTTTGATATCTGATATATTAGAATTGAAATCTTCCTCCCCAACTTACACACATACTCAAGGGGATTCAGTAACATTAGAGGAGAATTGCCAGCATTTTGCTACCGGTAAAAATTCAATGATTGATTTATGAGAATAGACATGATGACATTTAAATAATTTTGTATAGAAGCAAATATTATAGAAACATTAAATGCGTAAAGAAGGAATTATTATAACAGATTAACAGATTTTAAAATTCTACGAAAAACCTTATGCATTAAGTAGATATTAATGTAAATGATTATTACACGATGTGTAGAAGCGTCATCGAATTATATTAAATTATTTTTTATCAAAATTATTTTTAGGAAGTATAATTCATGCAATCCATTTTACGAATTTAAAAACTCTACAATTCTACACACGCAATAAAGAGTAATTCAAGAGATATTTCGAGATATGGAATGGATCTTTAATTATTCAATTTCTTTGTTTTCTTTTCAAAATGATTTTACAAGTAAATAACATATTAGCAATTATTTCTTTTTACTAATTTTTTTTATATATATTAACATCTGATACAATTCATTAAGAACTGATAAGTACAATTAAGTAGAAGTTGTATTATTTCTATCATATAACAACGAAAATGTATTATAATCAAAACCAACAACGAAAATGTATTATAATCAAAACCAACAACGAAAATGTAAAATTTTTATTTCGTCAATCTTTACATTGTTTGGTTGAAATTATCAAACACTTAACACAATTTAAGAAAGATGCAAACAATTCTATGCAAAAACTAATTAATAGATTTATATGAATTTAGTGAAGTTTTTTTCTTTTTTTTTTACTTTCAAATTGTTTAAAAAACATACTATCTTATCATAAAATAAATTTTGCTTAAGAAATAAATAATTGTGAGGTTTTTCAATTAATTAACTTTAAAATTCCTTCAAATTATTATCAAAAGGCATATAATATTCTACTGAAACTCTGGAGATCGTTCCTTGCTACTTCTTATTCAAATCCGTACTTTCCATAGATATCTTTTACAATTAAAAATGTACATTAGATTAATAAAAAAACTCAGAGTGAACAGCATAATTATAAGAAATATATTTATGTTTACAATTACTTTAAGATAACTATAGCAATCAGGAACAAAATTTTTATCATGTTTCATTCTCTAAATTTGTTCAAGTTTAAAAAATGTCTCTTATTCATTATTATTAAAAAATGAAATATCAATAATGTACTGCGCATTAAATTTTACGAAAAAATAATACTTTTTGCCTAATATAAGAATAATGGGAAATTACCTTAACATCTTTATTTGTGTATAATAAGAGATACATTTACAACTATGCTAGAATATAACAAGTATGACCTCTTTCAATTAAACATAGAGTATTGTATAGATTAGTGATTTTTTATGGAGCTCTAAGGCCATGCGAGTCTAGCCTCAGGGTTTCGAGGTTCAATCAAATTTATATTTATAAATTTGATTGGAAAATTCTAAGACACTCACACTAGTTAACTAGCATTTATTATCTAAAAACTATAAATACTCATTTAGTTAATTATAAATGAATTCATTTAGTTTCTGATTAATTATTAGAGAATTAATCAAAAGTTTCGTGTGTTGGCTGCCGATGTCCGTAATAAGACGTAAGCCACGGAGTAAGTGCAAAAGTTGCTCTGGACTAACAAAACGAGATTAGACGTAAGTGAAATAATGATGGGGAGAAACTATTAAAAACTTTGATGTGGAAAGAGGTACTGTCTGGGATATGGCCAAAGCAATTTGGAAGAAAAGATCCCAAGTATAAGCCCTGAAAGGCTCTTCTAGTATCGCACTGAGGGACGCAGACAAAACTAAAATACTAGCCAATTCAATACACAGTAAGTTGAAACCCAATGATATTCATACATTCAAACATGATAGAACAATAACATATGCAGCTTTCTGAATCATCGACTCGTTGCTGTTTTTGTTCCATCGAAAGCAATCGCGGCACCCACTTGGAAAAAACCTTTTTCATGCTCAATTTTTCATGAAGAATAGTAAATACATTTCCATATGATATCTGTGTCATCTCAGCAATCTCACGGAGCTTCACTTTACGATCTTTCATTATAATTTTTGTCACTTCACTCACATTTTCTGGTGTAACGGCTTCCACAGGTCTACCCGAGCGTTCCGCGTCATTTGTGTCGGTACGACCACGTTTAAACTTGGCAAACCACCGACAAATCGTTGCTTTTGATGGACAAGTGTCCAGGTAACATTTTTCAATCCATTGTTTCGCTTGCACGGTGTTTTTACCCATTAAAAAACAATGTTTTATCAGAACACGAAACTCGGTTTTTTCCATTTTTTAAACAAACTACAAAACGACTTTACTCCAACCTCGATAACTCAGCTGTTTCTGGTCCGATCGACTTAAAATTTTGACATGTTTCAAGCAAAGGTTAGTACTCTAGAAAGACCTGGTTACTGGTTTACTACGAGCGCCATCTCTGGGTTAGTCTCGGGAGTTATTGATTGATGTGTTAATAATTTTCTAATTTCTACACTCCCACCTCTTCTTTTAGCCTCTGAAATAGCAACTTATATTAAGAAGATCAAAATTGAAAAAGCTCCAGGTAGAGAAGGAGTTACGAATAAAATGATTAAAATCTTTTCACCCCTCTGTATTTTTCAACTCAGAAATATCCAGAATATGTTTGACCTCGGTCACTTCCCGAATGCCTGGAAAACCGCAGCAGTTATTCTTATCCTAAAGCTGGGTAAAGATCCAACTCAGTCAGAATATTGCTGACCAATATCCTTGATCCTAATTCTAACCAAAATTGCTAAGAAACTCATGCTAAATAGACCAAATCAACACTTCCATAGTTAGTATACCCTGATCTACGAGCAACATGGTTTCGTATCAAACCTCTCCATATCACACTAACTCGTTTGAGGGATAGAATATATCAAAACTGGATTCGCCAACAGGAAAAGAACAGGTGTGGATTTCCTGGATATTTAGACAGCCCTCGACTGAGTTTGGTGTACTGACCTTCTCTTCAAACTGATTAAATTTAACACCTCAATCTAGAAAAATTAAGAATTTACTTTTTAAAATATAGAAATTTGTAGCATGTAGCCGTTTAGGCGTTACGCATGTAGGGACCTACTCCAATCCCAGATTAATTAAAGCCAGAATACCGCGCAGCGGAATTATTTCTCCAATTTTATTCAACTTGTACGAGAACGACGTTGCCCAATACCTCAATTCAATTCTCTGCTTATACACTGTTAGATAACACTGTGGTACTAGCTAGAAACGATGGTCCAAAAGCTATCAATCACGCACTCAACAGACACCTTAAGGAACTAGAAAACTGATACTGTACTTTAAAAATCGCCGTGAATATTTTCAACGCAGAGGCCGTCTTCTTTTAAGAATTATAGAAAAATAAAATTTGATATCTAACTTGATAACAATAAACTCCCCTGGTCCTGGTCCACCAAGTGCCTCGGTGTCACGTCAGGTAAAAGGCTCACATTGAAGCAAAATATTTCACGCATTAAAAACAGTAAAAAATAAAGCACATAATACTTTCTCTTTACATCGAGTTGATCTAAATTAAGTTGATGTAATACACTGCTTATCTATATTCTGATAATTAGACTTATTCTGACTTATACTGGTCCAGTTTGGTCATATTGCTCAAACAACGGACTTGATTTATTAGAAAAATCCCAAACAGTCTCCCTCCGAACAACATCAAGAGTAAGCTGGTACATGAAAAACATCGACATCAGAAAATCGATAAGTTATCCATCCCTCAAAAGGTTCATTAAAAGACTATCCAGAAAATTCTTTAATAAATTAGATGCATCAACAAACAGAACATAGAAAAATATACTCCATTCAGAAATAACCTGTAACTGCATAGACCAAGAGAAATTTTATTAGATTAAGTTTTTATTAATTTTTCCATCCTTTTCATAGATACCCACACATAAAACTCATACAACACACACTACTCGGCCCACTCACGATAGAAGCCTTTCTATCGACCAATGATAATTCACCCTCTTGGCTCCGAGAGTGATACACTCCAGAGCAAACATCAACCAGAGTAGACAAACAGAATAGTTCTCCACTAAAAGGAGGACGAGACTAAAAAGGAAAACTAGCCCCGTGAAAGCTTTTTATTCTGTTTAAGTTTAATTGGTTATGTTTTGTCGTTTTTAGCATGTATTTTTTCTCATGGAGGTCAAAAGTGATACTGGTAAAAAAGTTGCAAAATGATTTTGAACCATGTGTAAAAATATTAAAAGGCAAGGAGCTTTTAACGGGAAATGGTTATTTTTTTCTAAACCTTTTTAAAGGTTCTATTTTCTGCTTTCCGCTGAGGGCACAATAGTTTTTGAATATATGGAAGGAATGCAAAAATTATTTTTGAAATGCAAAACACACACATACTATGGTTATTGATCACTTTGCATTATGAACCTAAATTACATCTTTTGAAGCAGATATAATAGACAAAATGGATATAATCCGAGCACTACATAAATATTTATCTTTTTCTGAACCTTAGCACGTTTGAGTTAGAAAAAAGATTCAATTTCATTAGACTTTTGTAGTATTGTCTTAAGAATTACCAATAGTGATGAATTTTTTATAAAACAATTAATTGTATTTTTGGGTTTTTGCTACACAATTAAATGTTTTTTTTTTTTTTTTTTTGCAACACAATTAATTGTATATTTCAGTTTTTGTTACACAACTAAATGTTTTTTGCAACACAATCAATTGTATTTTTGGATTTTTGCTTCAGAATTAAATGTGTTTTGCAACACAATTTTTTCGTATTATTTAATTTATAGATATGATATTCGAACAAACAATCGCGCGTGTGTTAATTTTAAAACATAAATTTAATTTTATACCACTAAGCGATAAATGCCTAGGGTATGAAAATGAAGTTTCATAATGTGTATTAAACACACATTTAATCTTCAGTTACTCCTCTATTTCATAGATGTATTGTTATCACTCCAAAAAATAAAAAGACATACTCACACATTTCCAGCACTACATTCATTCATAAGATATAAACTCTCCTTTATATATAATAGAAATTCAATCAAGGATTGAGGTTAAATAGAACAATAAATATATGTATTCCTATTTCAGACAAACATTTCATTTATAAGAGTTAAGGATTTTTTTTTCAAAAAAATAATTACTTGTTGGATAAAATTAAAAATTATTTTTTTCCATAGCCTTTCAATTTCAGTAACCTAATAGTTATAACAAGCTATTGAATTATAACAAAAATAAACAGCAGAATGTAAAAAAAAATGTCTTCATAAACAAATTCATTTGTTGATAATTATTATTGTTGGAATTAACAAAGTATGATTATATAAACTCTTAAGATACGTATTTAAAATCAAAAATAATTTTATGTTTCTGATCACGTTTTAATTTTAACATAAAATTCTTAATTGTTTTCACAAGATCAATTTTCATTTCTTTTCTAAAATTATTTCTTAATTTATTAACTAGAAATATTTTTTCTCTAAAAAAGAAATGATAAAAGATGAAAAATATAATTTCTCATAAACAAATGGAAGAATATAGGATAAGACCATTTTAAATTGTATATTTATGTTAATCATATGCTTACGAAATGTGATGATACTTATTTACCTGACATCTATTGAACATAAACCCTTATGCATTATATTAAAACTATTATATTTTTTCAGATGTGTGTCTATAAATTCGTTCATGAATCTAATACTGAATTAAGAATTTTGAAGAACTGGAAAGCATTAAATATTGGTGATATCTTTAGAACTAATATTTTACGGTTAGTATGTATCACACACCATTTATCGGGATATAACTTATAATGACATTTGATCGGACGGATGGGAAGGTAGGGAATGAAAGGTCGACATTTCTAAAACAATTTACTTTATTGATCAATCAAGCTACAAGTCTACAGAACAATTCAAATAGAAATCTATCCTATCTCTTTCCCCGCTTTTGCCCCCTTCGGCTCCGCCTTCTCTCTTGAAAGCTTACACTATATATACACATATCAGTCTTCATTTACATGTTTCCGTTCTCTTCTTCGGAGGAAGCCCTCTGATACAAATAACTGTTGAGGAGTGCAAATTCCCTGAGAGGACTATCAGTGACAAGGTCGCTGATAGACCCGTCACAAACTAAAAGCAGTGAACGATAGCAAAATTTAATTTATGCCCAGATATGCGTACGTACTTTTATGAAGATACGAGTTGATGTTCTGATTTATCTCTTAGTTTTGTGAATATTCGGTTTCGATGTCATGCATACTTTATTAAAAATTAGAGCAACAATTTTTAAATACAATTATTTAAAAATATTACGATTTTTCAATATATTTTACTAAAATCCATATAAATTTTATTGTATTAATAATATGAAAATAATTGATGCATAAGGCAAACAGAAACTTATTTTGAACATATGTATGAAATTTAACTAGGTTTTTGCATCCAGCTAACAATTTTATTTTCTGAGAAACATGATACTGAAGATGAGAAAAATAAGACAAAAAATTGTTAAACAAAGTTTTAAAAGCTTGTTTCAGAGATAACTGAATACATAATGGAGAATAAAGAATAATACATTCATTGATTAAAATGTTCTCCATCATTATTCAATACCTTCCGCCACTGGTTGAGCAGTTGAAGGACTCCAACAATGTAGAACAATTCGTCTTCTGACACGACAAACCCATTTTCTTAATTCTTTTCCTGGCTGGATGTGCATAAAAGAAAAGGCATTGTGCATCGACTGAAACTAATGATAGCCTGATGGGATTTGCTCAAGGTAATATTCCGTTTATTCAAATGTTTCCCAACCAAGTGTTACAAACATGACCTTGACTGATTTTGCAGCAAGCGGCCTTACATTATCATTGGACAATTTCATGGGTACACCCATTTGCCAGTAAAATGACGCATTTGAAAAACAAAAAAAAAATAATCTAAATATTCTCCAGTCTTCAATCTCTAAATTCATAAGATTTACGAGGGTCGTTCAATATGTCCTTAGAAAATCCAAGAGATGGCTCTCGAAACATCAAAAATAGTTTTGTTTTTAGTTAATTTCCTTACTCTCTAGAAATCTGTCTCTCAACTTCTACCATCACGTGGTTTCACTTTTATTGCCAATTCAGAAAAGAACTAATGTTTAAAAATTGTGTTTTGTGAGCGGTGATTAAACGCTTATAATTAAGAATCTCAACACCAAAGGCGATCAAAACTTAGTCGGATGAACTTCATGTCACATCTGTTCCTATGCTTGCAACTGCTTACAACTGAATAAATGAATTTAAACGAGGTCATGCGTCCACAAAATATGAAATTCGTTTGAGACTTCCAGTGGAAGCGACTATTCATGGAATGATTGACAAGATGCAAGACATAGTTTTGAATGATCGAAGAATCAAAGTGCATGAAATAGTTGAGGCTATTTGCATATCGTAAGGTATAGTGTTTTCAGTTTTACTCAAAAAATAGGATGTTAAATAATGTCGGCAAAATGGGTGCCGTGTTTTTTCTCAATGGTAAATTACCGTAACCGTGTTGATGACTCGGAATATCTTAGTTTACTTTGAGGACATTTAGTAACTGTATTGACGGGTTTCTGCGTTGATACATAATTGTGAACGAAATATGGATACGCTACTACATTTCAGGGGGATTGAAACTGTCAAAACAGGGGGTTTGAAAGAAAACTAGCTTGAAAGAAAGCAAATATAGTACGCTCGGCTAGCAAGATGATGGCTAGGGGCTTTTGGGCTGCTCGCAGAATCCTCAATATTGATTAAATAGAAAGAGGAAACACAAAAACTGAAGAATATTATGCTTCGTTATTGCACAGGTTGAGAGGAGAAATTAAGGAAAAAAAAATGTCTTTATTTGAAAAATGGGCTATGGGCTATTCACGTTTTTCTATTAATTGATACTTTAAAATTTCAATTTATGAAAACTAAACTTCGGCTCAATCAGATGAAACCTGTTCTAGGCAAATTACTTAGACTAAAGAAGTGTAAAGAATAATAGAGTGAAAAGTCGGATATATCCCGTTCTCTCCCAGCGTATCACATGCGATACCCTAGCGTTTGCTTCCCTGTGCGCAGCGTATCACATTTGATACGCTCCATGATTGTCTTCCACGGCTCAACGTATCAATAGAGATATGCTTGACGAGAACGATTTATTTGATTTTTTTTAATGTTACTATATGGCATTACGCTACCGCCAAATTTATATAGATAGGTTATTTGGAGTGTTGACCTCGGTGCTATGGACTTGGATTTAAATTCTGGCTGCCAGGAGGGGGATAATTGTTAAAAACACGTGTTGCGGCGAGGCGTTTTGAAATGTAATGACATGATTTAAAGGGTGCACTTGCTTTCGGTTTGCCTTTTTTTTTCTCGCTTGCTCTTTAGAAGTTCGAAGGAGAATTTATGACCCCTTATGGGGGGTTAAGGCTTTTGGTAGCAGATGCTCTCAGCTGTTCGTTTCATTCGGTCAATTTTTATTTTTAGCGACAGTCATGACGAAAAGAAAGTATTTATCTGATGCTGAGATTTGCGACCTAATGGATGAATCTAACAGTAATGTTAGCGAAAATAATCCAAATCTGTACATAGACATTAAAGTAAAAAAAAAAAAAAGGATAAAGAAGATGCGTCCTTTACTCAAAATATTGCGTTAAGTGTCAAAATATGTATGTAAGACATATGTGACGTAGACTATGCATTACAGAATTTTTGTTCTTAAAAATACCATACAGCGAAATAAGATTCACTTTTTATATCTTAATATTTTATGTAATGGTACATCATTACACCATGAAATTTTTGTAACAAATGTAAGTATATTTTGTATTTTCGTAAAAGATATAATTTTTATGTAGTAATTTTATGTATAAAACATATAATTTTCGATAAAATCTTTTTCCCTTCGTATATATTAAGTTTAATGCATTTTAAATATTATATGTAATTACCAAAATATTTTATTGAATAGCCGATTATAGAGGAATTTTTTTACGAACTAGGCTTAATATCTAAAATCATCTGGGCACAGCGTGACTCTCCGCGGTAAGAAGCCGCGGACCCATAGAAACACTACTTTTTTCTTCCTGCGGTAGTGAAACGGATATAAAATATGCCGAAATTGATAAAAAAAAAAGGCAGGTGTGAAAAAGAATTGAAAAGTGCGAGTTCTATACTAATACGTGCGGAAATCTAAACTGATATTGCTGAAGCAAATTCCTTCTTAGAAGCTAATTATATAGTTTACCGTAATTACACAATCATAAAGGGACCCAAGTATTGGAGTAAGATTCAAATAGAATATTTACATAAAACGTATCGAGTACCTGTGAAATCATAGAGAATATTTTACTTATATGACATTTAGGAATAATAACTAGTGTTTTAGTTTTTTTAAGTCTGATATATCTGTGCTTAGAATTTACATTAATTAATTCATGTTTGCGATTTAAGACAACTCAAGAGTTAGGTAGTTGGGAAGAGGTACATTTCTGTATACGATGTTAATAAACAGAGTATACATATTACATCAAGTAAACTATATGAGGTCCAGTTCTTTTACATCTGCAATCTCTCCTAGCTTTAAACCTTTTTCAGCAATATTTAATCAGTTAAAATAACTTAAGAAATGAAAATGATATATGCATTTATTAAATAAGGAAAATATTCTGAAATTGTACTGGCTCTAAAATATAGAAATGCAGATTAAAAAAAAATGATTAACAATTTTCTGGAATATTTCCCACCTTTCTAATATTAATGAAGAAATATTTACTGTAAATTCATATGCGTTTCTGAGTTTTAAAAGGAATTAATAAGAAGTGATTGATATTTTTACTGAAAAAAATGATTTAAATGTAATTTAAATATTTTAATTAGAATCAAATAACCTAAATTTAATTAAAAATTTATTCAAATAGTGTCTTCAGTGACAGTTCATATGACAGTTAAATTACTTGTTATAAGTCTGTATAAAGTCTTGTTATAAGTCTTGTTATAAGTCTGTAT
>BMAW01057393.1:43990-65841 GCA_019974015.1 Nephila pilipes | reverse complement strand
ATAAGTCTGTATAAAGTCTTGTTATAAGTCTTGTTATAAGTCTGTATCTTGTTATAAGTACTTGTTATAAATCTAATATTTAATAGAAAAAAGTTGAGAACATTTTTAAAAAAATGTTAGCATTTTTGTTGGACTAACCTGTTCTTCGCAAAATGTTGCACATACTTTTTTCATTTTATTCTATTTTTCTTTAATTAGAACTGTAAATGGCTTATTATTATATTCTGTGATCAATACTTTCATTTTGAGCCATAAAAGTTATTAACATATCTCTTGCGTGCATGCATGGAAAATAAATTAAGATTGTTAATATAAATACTTCTCCCTCTTTTCCTCTCGTTTTAAATGTCGCATTTTTAGACATCTAATAATGTCTCGTAATATTTTGATATCATATAAAACCAAAAAAAATTCTAAGTGTTTTTTAAAAATAATTTTTAATGATTTTTTCTTGTTTTACACAATTGTTCTTATTAATCAGGTATAACTTATATTCTAAAAATTTACCAACTATTAAAAATATACACTGAAATCATATTAAAATATATGTTCTTCAAAATAAAACATAAATCTAGTTTTAAGTAGTATTCGTAGTTAATTGAAGCACATAAAATTATTCTATTTGAGGCATAAGCTTCAAAATGGCTTATGTAAGTTTGTGCATTAGCAACGCATCAATGTATTTATAAAGCTGCTCTTTTTAGAAAACTTTTTACCTTACAGTTCCTTTTGTTTTCTGTGTTCCACGAATAACACAAGAAACAAAATTAAGGATTAATTTTTCCATACCTTTATATATGTAATAAAAAATTTTGAAACGAAATATTAATAAATACGGAAGTAGTATGGTTTCTAAAGTTTTTAAATATAACTTTTTAAAATGGTATCAAGAATATACCTAAATTTTTACTTCAGATCGGTTTCTTGAATACAATTACTACTTCACTTCCTAAAAAATAATTTTAAATGCGAAAATAGAAAGAATATTCATAAAGTAGGGAGTCTTCTTAAGTAAAGAGAAATAGATGTAATTCCTAGAAATAAAGATTATGACTTCATTAATTTTAAAGAAAAATGCAGATATTTTAAAGAAAATGCAGATATAATGGATCAGAATTCCCTAAAGAACATCGTCTTGAAGCATAAGTGTTGATGAAAATCAAATACCTATAAGCAATTATCTTTTTGTGGCATGGTGATATATTGAAAATAAAGTTAGCCTTCTATTGTTCTTGTAATCATAAAACGTTCAAGTTAAGAGGGCACTTATAAGTAGATTATTATTGTATGTTGCGATAGATTAATACTATTTATTTAATGCCAGATATTAAGAGGACTCCATACCCTATAAAAGAACCAAAACATTGATTTTATTTTGTGACATTCTTTGAATCATTATATTTACATTAGATTACCTTTTAATGCGGGAGAACTAGGGGTTGGGAGAAGTGAATTCGAAAGGTGTAAACAAAAAATCAAAACAAAAGTTGTATCTAGACACAGATTCTTTTTTAGAAATGTCAATAATTTTATGCCAATTTTGCATCATAAATTTCCGGACATTCATTTTAATTATGTACCTGTAGCATAAGCGATTCTTTTTAGTGAATAAAATTTTCATTATGTGTATTATGTTGGTATCTCGATTTTTGTTTGTAGTATAATTATCGGTATAATTCTAATTACGTTTTGTATTGATACTTTATTAATTTAAATTTTTATTCACCGTATAGTTTTATATAAATTCAGCATTTTGATATCATATGAAATAAAAGTGTTTCATTATATATATATATGCATTTTCCTTTCTAGTCAAATGCTTTTAATACTATGAATAAAGTCATGAGTTGTTAAAGAAGCATACTGAATAAGTAGAAAAATGACAATATTACTTAGAAACTCATGTAATAAATGTTTTAAAATGGCCTTTTAAGTCAATTGAAGCACATAATAGCTATCTTTCCAGAGTTATAAACCATAAAACGGTTTTTCTCAATTTTGACTTTTTCGATACATGCATGAAATTCATATTCAAATGCTTCCAAAAATTTTTACAATTATTCCGATGGGTTTCTTGTGTTTAAAATTTAATAAACTAAACAAAATAAAAAATGCACTCACAATAAAATTAATTTATTGCATTTTACAACAAAGTGGATTATATATATATATATATATATATATATATATATATATATATATAATCCAATTTTCCTCTTATACCATTTTATCTTACATTGAAACATTTTATAATATGCAAAGCACAATTTTCAAATACTTATATAGAAAAAAAAAATTCAAAGGGTACCGAGTAACCTTTATTAAAATAAAAGTAATTAATTTAAGACACA
The DNA here is from genome assembly GCA_019974015.1 of Nephila pilipes. NCBI lineage: Eukaryota > Metazoa > Arthropoda > Arachnida > Araneae > Nephilidae > Nephila > Nephila pilipes. The sequence goes on along the minus strand of BMAW01057393.1, from coordinate 63,490 downwards.
GGTGAATTGAAACGCCTTCCTTTTTTGGTCAATGAAACTTTTTCGGAAAGTCATGATTACTTATTCCTACTTATTTTGTCATGCCAAAATAATTCTTTTAAACTATAAAGAATTATATTTCAGTTTTGAAACATATGTTTATTTAACAAGATTATAATATTTTTATTGCTCTGCTTTTAATAAATTAGTTGGAACTTTCTATTTAACTAAAACTTTTGCTGGAATTTACTTGAATGAAGCCTTTTATTCAATTCGACTCTTTTCTTAAAAAATATGCTGCTTTAATTATATATGAAAAAAATTACACCTCGCTTAAAGTTTACCTATATACAACTTACAAAATTGAAATCAACGTACATTCAATGAATTTATTACTTTTCGAAATTAAATACTTATTTAAATGCAAAATTGTAATTTGTTTAGTGCTTCATATTTTATTCCCATTAAAATAATATAATACATACTATGATTAATAATAATTAGACTATTTCAACTTTATTTCTATAATACGAGTACTTAGTAAATTATTTATATAATATCAATGTAAAATTACCAGGGACAAATGTTAAAAAAAATCTCAGCCAATTTATGAAATCAGTTTATAGAAGTTATAGCCACTCAACGCGAATTAGTAATTTGAGAAAATAACAAAGCGTAAAACTTATTTAAAGATTTAACGTAGTTTAACTGATTATATCTTAAGATACTATTAAGGGATGACTAATGTAAACTTCAAGTGATCTCCTTAGTATTTTAATTTAATTTTCAATCTGTTAATTGAAACATTTTATCTCCTCCTGAGTATTAAACAAAGTAATATGATGTTATTTGGAATGTGAAAGCATTCAGAATAGCTGAATTACATTTTCTTTAACAATAATAAAATCCTAATTTATTTGTACATGGTTCCATTAGGGGAAGATTTTTCAGAAAATAATGAAACCTATTCGGCAAGAGGTGGAGCAGATGTAATCTCCTGAACACATTAGCAGATAGATTTAATATACATTGCAATGTCAATACACGATTTGAATACGAAATAGCTTTTCGTTCTTCTAAGTCAGAATTTGACGAGTATTCTAAGAAAAGACTGTTTGCATTTTCCATTTAAATTACAATTCAAAAGAGTCACGAAGTGAATGAAAACTTTCCCATTTCCCATAAGGAGTATCAGACAATATAGTTTAAATAATCGCAACTAAAGAAACGAGGTAGAGATCTTGAAATGTTAGCGAAAACTTATGTCGGTGGAAATTTGTGTTAAACCTCCGGCAGCCTTTTAAACTCTTACTTTGGTGAAGTGAATGGAATTGATTCAATTGCTGGATGAGAATGGACTAATTGTGTTTTATTACAGATACAGCGTCGGTAAAAGCATACATTATGCATTTAACGTTTATATTTCTCTAAAAATAAAATTAAATTTTATCGGGAAGAAAAATAATATTAGAAGGCTTTCTAATTGACTAATAACATATTATTGAAAGGCGGAAAAAGTTATACAATCATCCTAAATTTGTTTTTAATCATAAAAACAATGTATATTTCTCACTCACCTTATCTATGTTTTCTATTTAAACTTTTTCGCGCTTCGACTTGTTAGGACTTATAAAGATTTAATTAAGAATTAATTTTACAATTAATACAAAAAATAAATAGATCTATTTGCTAACGTCAAAAATTTCTTGAAATTAAATACATTAAAAATTATAAAAATCTGATTTTAATGAATTTTGTGTCAATTAGAAATGCTTATCATGTTGTATTTTTATATGAGTATTAATTATGCAACGGTAAAGTCATTCAAGGATCTTTGTTAAAAATGATGACTGGAATAATTGAAAGAATGCCATACGAATTATTTGATCACATATTAATACTTTTCTTACATATACACGGTATGACACTAAATTTTTGATTGTAGTCTTTCATGTGTATACAAATGAAACAAAACAGACAAGATTAAGTATACATGCATAGGAAACACTAATGCGCATATGTGAATATTTTTCTGCCTGAAAAAGTTGTCAATCATTGCCAGACCACCGATAAGTGAGAAAATAAAAGAGAGAGCCATGTCGGAATATTTCTTAGAGAAATGGAAATGAGAAATCATGGCAGCGCGAACAACCAAGCTGCATTAAATTAAGTAATCTTCACGATTTTCACGTGATAGTTATGTGAAAGATTCATTAAAGCTTCGGGAACAAAAAATTGAACACCGCACAGGATATGGATTAGATTAAAAGCTTCAAACATTGTTGCTTGTCAGTGAAAAATGGTTAACTTTTACCGTTTTCTCGAATCACATTCAGAAACCTTGCAGACGAATTTACATTTGATTCTCGAACGTATCTCGCGAAAAAATGCATTTTTTGAGGGAGACAAGACTCCCTAAGATTTAAGATATTTCTCTTTGTTAAAAATGCCTCTGAGAGGTATCATATGTAGTCGAGAGAATACATCTTGCCCAATGTGATGGATCAGTTGTGAACCTCATCAAAAGATGTGTTCCATCTCCGCTTCCGACAGTTGCAGAAGCGCTGGAAGAAGTGCATGGAAGCCTAAAGATCAAGGAAGGAAATTCATGTAATATTATTGCATAACTGATTGGCAGTTAATTTATGAATAGAGGTCAGATAATGTGAACCAATTCCATACTTTAAAGTTAAACGAAATCATTTTTTCGATAATGTAAAACATATTAAACTTAAAAGCAATGCGGAACCTTAATCTCTTTCTCTATGTGAAAAGTATCAATTATTTAGATTCGTCCGTTTTCGCTTCTTAGTATTAAAGGGGGTTGTCAATCAGGCTACACTCAAAATTATCTTTTAATGGAAATGCTAAGAGAGAAGAAAGGACTCGCTAATCATGAATTAGAGTAAATAAATTATTTGGCAATGCTATTCGAAACAACAGTATTTGTGACAACTAGTTATGAGTTCATTACATTCATTAATTCAGTCCTAATGAATTAACGTTTCAAAAGATTCACGTAACGAAGGCAGGGAGAATGTACAGGGTGCCCCACGATGAATGACGTTTTTTTTCTCACTACATCTGGATGGAATCTGTGTCTCTCTATGAGTGCAACATGTAAGTGTGATGTGTTAAACGTGGCGAGCATTATTTTTAAAAAATCCCTCAAAGTAGCGGTTTAAGCATACTTATCTCCTATCGAAATCGGCGACATTCCCGGAGCTTAATGGTCCGATGATCCGCATCAGGTCTTTAATTTGTGATTGCAAAAAGGAAAATAGATGAAATCAGAAATCATTTGATATTACTAAGCATTGTGTGTCGATAGTGTCCACCGTGTATCAAAAGGACACTTTACTCTTGAGTAGATCTCACTTCAGACATGTGGTCTCCCCGGTCAGCTGTTAGTATTTTTTTTAAATTTTAACATTTCTCCAAAATTAAAATGTTTTAAACGAATTGAAACGCTTGATTAAGAGTAGAGTGCAATAGTTAAACATACTAAATAACCATAAAAATGAAACAGTATGTTTAATATAAAGGAAAACGTTTATTTTGTATCGTTTTTTGTAAAATCTGAAAATTAACTTTCCATTTATGTTGCAACAATTATTTCAAGTTTAACAGTATAGTTTATAAACTAAAATACTGTTTTTTGATAACTCAAAAAAGTATTCCTGAGAATGAAAGAAAAATTCAAAATAAATTTTAATTTAAAAATTGGCATGATTTTTGTCTGTACGTATTTGTGGCAAGTCCAATTACTTTGAATTGATAATTCATTTTCGAAACTTATATTTTGTGGCCATTTAAAAAATGAACGTAATTCCATTGCTTGATGAATTGATTGTTATTAACGCTGTAGATAAAAGTGACATAAGGGTTATTGACAACGAATTACGAAGTTTTAAACCTTAATATACGACGAGGACGACATCTAAGCTGGAAACTCACTTTCCAAACTTTCCCTCGAACTCAACGTGAGAACATTTAGCTTCGATTATACTAAATGCATACCAGTCTCTAAGGGATCTTGGGACACCAGGACTCGAACCCACAACTCAAAATATATTGTGCCCTCTATAAGCTTGCTACTTTGGCATTGCTACCCCAAGGTTTAATTACTATATAAGTTTGACATATCTATTCCTTCGTACCCAAGATGTTATTTTATACAAGCACATGTGTTTTCCAAAATGATACTCAAGTGGGATATAAATCTTTTCGAATTCATTTGTTCCAGTGATTATTTTTGAAAATTCTTAAATTTAAAATATTAATCGCATTGATTAAACACAATATCATGTAGAATAAATATACTCTTCGTAGATCGTAAATACAAAACATTATACCCTGTTAATATCAAAATGCTAAAATGTATAACAATTTACGAGTATATCCTTTTTTGTTAAATTGTAAAAGAAGGTTTCGATAAAATGACATTTCAATTTTTGTATTCGTAATTAGAAACCATTATGATACTAATGCGTTGTCATGAAATATCATAACATCACAAAATATGCAGTTATAAAAATTCTTCATTAATTTTATTTTGAACAATATTCTATTCTCACATGAAAATTTCTATATAAAATCATATTCATATTATAAAAAATAGAACTTATGCGGTCAAAACAATTGCAATAAATTTATTTTAGTACTTATTAAATTAAAGTGAGTTATCAATAAATATACTTACTACATTAAAAGTGCACACAAAGTATTATCAATTAACATTATACATATGGCTCTACCTCCATTGTTGAATCATCCTATTTTATCAAAGCTCGTATTTCATACACGTTTTCAAATATGTATAAGTTTGTCCACAGGTTGTAGACATGTGTCAAAATAGGATAGTTTCACTAAAAAAACTTACTTTCCGCGATAACTTTGTTCTAAAATAGACTGATATTAATCTTAAGAGAGTAAATAATTAACAAATAAAATATAATGGAATGAGTAAAGGCCATATTTGAAACGTGTAATAAATATGATAAGTTCAATTAGTTAGAACCCGGGAAGAAAACAAAAAAAAATATTTTATTAATTTTTAATTCGGAATTATTATAATTCACTTTAAAACATAAAATACTTAGTTTTCAAAAATAATAAATATATATATTTGAAATAGATTGTTAAAATTCAATATCTAAAATTAAAATACGGAAATATAGTTTAACAAGCATCTGTACATAAAATGCAATATAAATTCGTCATCAATAAAAAATAAGTTTTTGACAGAAATATATCAAAATTATTCCTAAATATATAAATATATTTTAACTCGTATCTATTTGCTACATCTAAGTTTTACAAGTGATTAAACTCCGTTTACTCTAACAATATTTGAAATATTTTATTTCACGTCAGAGTGAAGACTTACTGTCACGTCGAAGATTTTACTGTTCCAATTCATCTTTTAACAATACCTTTTTGACATAAACTGTCCTCTTTAGAGAGCTATTACCAATTTCTCAGAAAGTGGCGTTTACCAAGATTTAAAGCAAATGCCACGGTTATTTGCTCCAGTTTTTAACAATATTATTCCTTTTTGTTTGAGTGGAAGCAATATTTCATTCCATAGATATTTCAACAGAAAACAAAACAGCAAATAATAAATGATACAAAGGAAGTCAAACAAATGACAAGCATAAGTATTTTTTTTAACTGAAGCAGCCATTCTTGAATGATTTATTCAGCCTCTTCGTTTTATGTTCAACAGTTGCAATTCCTCGGATCTACGCTCCACGTCAAGATCGATCCAGAATTCACTTTATATTCAGTTTTCTTTTAAAGATTTTAAAAACGAGGAGGAATAGGGAAAACAGCATTATTCGTTTCAAGAATCTCAGCATTGTTCATATTTTCGCTACTTCCTAAGGGCTATGCATTCAACAAAAAAAGATAATTCATTGAGGAAGTTGTGTTTAAGTAAAGTAGAAAAAAGCTAACATATTTAAACATATAAGAGGGAAGGAAAGTGATTGCTCTATTTTTAATTCCCGATGTTTTTGTTAAATTTCAGATTGTCAAGACTCTAAACATTTTTGCATACAGCTTTTCTTACACTACTTTCCTTAGTATGTTAAAATATTATTTCTTATACTTAAAAGTCGGCTATTTTTAAATTTTTTTAAAAATGCGAAATATTTCAAAAAATGTTATAACTTAAGGTTTTTAAACTCTATTCCAGATTGCATTTGTACTTTTTAAAAAACATATATTTCTAAAGTTTGTAGAAAATAATATTTACAATAATTATCCATCATTGGGAAATAATATACACTCATATATAAATAAAATTAGACCAAATTTTCTATTTTTTACTTGATTTTTCTAAAGTATTAAAAATACTAAAAATTCTCTAAATCTTATCACATATAAAGCTTAAAATTATAATTTTTTTTAAAAAAAATCTCTAAGCGCTATCCAAATTTCACAAGCGATAATCATGAAAATGAAAGGTCAATTGAAAGATCCCCGGCATGACACATAGATGGCGCTACTAGAATTAAATCCATGTGTTTCGTAGTTAGCCCTAACCCTCAAAAGATGCGTGTATAAATTTGATAGCTGTAGGATCATTAGTTTGTGAATTATAGCATTTTGAGTGAAGCAACTTTTGTTATTGTGAAAGAAATGGATAAAAAGGAATTTCGCGTATTGATAAAATATTGCTTTTTGAATTGAAAAAATACAGTTGAAGCAAAAACTTGAATCGATGCCAAGTTTCCGGACACTGCCCCAGGAAGATCAACCATCAAGGATTGGTATGCTAAGTTTAGACGTGGTGAAATGAGCACCGAAGAAGGTGAATGCAGTGGACGCCCAAAAAAGGTGGTGACCGACGAAAACATTAAAAAAATCCACAAAATGATTTTGAATGACCGTAAATTGAAATTGAATGAAATAGCAGACACTCTAAAGATATCAACTGAACGTGTACATCATATCATTCAGGAATATTTGGGTATGAGAAAGCTCTGTGCAAAGTGGGTGCCGCGCGAGCTCACTTTTGACCAAAAACAACGACGAAATGATGATTCGGAGCAGTGTTTGAAGATGATGAAGCGTAATAAACCCGAGTTTTTGCGTCGATATGTGACAATGGATGAAACGTGGCTCCATCATTTCTCTCCGAAGTCCAATCGACTGTCATCCGAGTGGACTGCACACGATGAACCCGCTCCGAAGCGTGGAAAAACGCAACAGTCGGCTGGCAAGATTATGGCGTCTGTATTTTGGGATGCGCATGAAATAATTTTCATTGACTACCTTGAAAAAGGAAGGACCATCAACAGCAACAATTACATATCGTTATTGGACCGTTTGAAGGACGAAATGACCGAAAAACGGCCGCAATTGAAGAAAAAGAAAGTGCTGCTTCACCAAGATAATGCACCGTGTCACAAGTCAGTGAAAACGATGCAGAATGATTTCCATCCATTGATTGGGCCTAATTCCAATCCATGAATTGGGCTTCGAATTGCTTCCTCATCCACCGTATTATCCAGATCTGGCCCCTAGCGACTATTTCCTGTTTTTAGATCTCAAAAGAATGCTCGCTGGGAAGAAATTTTCGTCGAATGAAGAGGTGATCGCCGAAACTGAGGCCTATTTTGCAGCAAAGGACTAATCGTACTACAAAAATGGTATTGAAAAGTTGGAGGGTCGCTATAATCAGTGTATCACCCTTGAAGGGAATTATGTTGAATTAAAAAAAAACTAATTTTCCCCCCAAAAAATGTGTTTTACTATGGTAGGCCGGGGACTTTTCAATTGCATTGTTATATATGTTATAATTCAACCGAAGACCCTCATGGGGAAAATTTGAAGATAATGCATTTGAACTAAGTCTTCAAATCTTCCAGTCCTGCATTGTGGAAATAATAAAGATGACATAAAGTCCAGAAGTCGACTAACAATTACTTGAAGTGAGCAATCAAGGCGCAGTATTGTTTGTGTGATACTCGATAATAATTCCCTAAAATAATATATATGCAAACCAATTAAATTTATTACACCGAAAATAAAGTTACTTTTACATATAAGAACAAAAAACTTTGAAATACAATAAACTCAAAACGTAAGAAAATTGATTTTTGTAAAGATGCATTTATTGTAGAAGGGAATAAAAAAAAACGTGAATCAAGAGAAGAAACAATATAGATATAACAGAAATTGAAAGTATGTATCAAGCTTATGATGGATTATAACGTGGTTCACTTGGTCCCTGGATTCATCATCCTAATTTTGCAGAATTTTTTTACAACTTGGTTAACACAGTATATTTTTACTGTTCTATACAACTTTAAATCATAATAGAAACTTTTAACAATATAACTATTAGAATTCTACTATATAATATTATAATCCTAGTATTAATCGAGCAACACTATAAAACATTGCTTTTGAATTTTTCATCTTTTAACTTAAGTAATTTAGGCTAATAATTATTAATTGAAAAATATTGAAGAGTATTATAAGAAATTTTTAAGCTTGATATATAGTTTAAAATTAAAGATGAAACCACAGTAAAATTGTACAGATTAAACGATAACATAATAATTCTAATATGTTAGAAGCGTCATTCTTTTAAAATTTGATACGGGAGTTTAATCTCTCTCATTAAAATTATCTTTAAGTTTATGAATTATGAATTAATAACATTTAGTAATTATTAAGTGGCCAAATGGTCGTATAGTGGGAACGATTTTGCTCCAATCAAAGCATAAGAGTAAACCAAATTAGTAGTACTCAGATAAGAAGACTAATATTTTGTGAACGTATTAATTCATGTAATGCAGTCAGTTGTAACTTCGGATCTAACATTTAACTGAAACTAACATACTTCAGATGAAGGAAAGATCATGTCCAATGCTTCTCTCTCCTTCTCTCTACAAAAAATGTTTGAAGGTGTTTGTGAGAAGTGTGTGTGAGTAGAGTGTGTTTGAGAATTGATTGCTAATCTTGACGAAAATTTGTATTTATATGTGGTGACGGGAGGGATCAGCATTAGGAAAAATAAAGAAACCTTTCTTCCCGTAAGAGTCTAGGATATTTCTATTGATAATAGGTTCAATGACTCTTCTTTCGGCCTTTAATGAGTAATTTCAAAATTGAAAACACAAACAGTCTAAATTTAAGAACGTTTTTTCTAGGATTTTGAGGCACCATGTATCACTAGAAAAAATAATTACTTGTAGAAATAATGTAATAATTAATAGTAAAAGTTCTACTGTAATAAATTTGCTTTTATCTCTCTTACTGAAAATAGCTATTTTTGCGTATAAAATTATTTTCTACAATTTTAAGTAATTGAATTATATAATTTTAAATCCTAGTTGTAGGTGTAATTTTAAGTAAACCCAAATTGTAATCATGAATTTTGTAATAAAAGAATTTCTTAAGATCTTAAAATTTTCAATGATTTTTGTAAAAAAGACATTTGAGTTAAGAAGTTATTTTTACAAATTAAGTTCTGCATAGGGAAACTTGGCATTGTTATTATTACATGTTTAAAATATATATAATATGCTCAAATCACATAACAATAAGAAAAGTACCTAGAATTCTTTAAAGAATATAAATATAATGCATATTTTTACCAGAAGTATTACTGTAATGAAATAATAATCCTATGCTCAAAGACAGATATACATATGTATAATAAAAAATTAGAAAGTGCTTGTGACTTCACATGACTCAAGATAGTATTAACCATTTGTGAAATAAAACCTATATCAGAGATGATAAACATGAATTTCAAATAAGTGAATTTTGTAGAGTGAAATACATGAATAACTCTCATGAGGGATCATTTTTAATAATATTCTTAATAAAAATAAGAATTTATTTCCATTGAAAGTATTTCCAATTAATATAACCATTATAATCATACAATATAATATTATAATCATATTATTAATCAGACAACACTATAAAACATGGCATTTGAATTTTTCATCTTTTAACTTAAGTAATTTAGCTTGCTAATAATTATTAATTGAAAAATAGTCAAGAGAATTATAAGAAATTTTTAAGCTTATTATAATTTTAGAAAATACTTTGAATTTTATCAAAATAATAGAATGTTTTCTTTTAATTATATAATACTAAACATGCAAATAAGTAATATGTATAAATGTAAAAATGATAAAAAGGTTTTGCATAAAAAGCACAAACTCGGGTATTTGACAGGCAATTTAGGTATTCTTAAAAATATAAAAAAATTAAAATAAATGTTATATATATCATGAGTACAAGTACTGAATTCAGGTTCGTCATTTCTTAAGATAGAAAATTTATTAAGAAACAGATCGAGGACTATATTTATAATATTGTTACTAAAAATTATCTATTTATTACCATATAATTACCATTGTCTAAATTACCCTATAATTACCCATTCAATATGGGTCACATATAGGAGCGTTTAGAGGGGATAAGAACAGTATTTGGAAATATAATAAGCAATTGAACCTTAATACTAATAAATGTACCTATTATAAAGATTTAATAAATTCTTACAAAAATAACTAAAATGATTTTATTATTGGTTATGTTGATGAAGTATCTGTCAAGTAAGAATGCTATTAAGTGCAAAACTCTTTATTAAAGAATTGAATAAGATCATATACATATTTCGAATTAAAAGATATCTTCAAAGACATACCTAACACTAGTATAAATTCATTTATCTTTCCTGAAATTGACTATTTAGCACCGTTTATGACAACAGTAGTACTATTCAAATTATTTATATTTTGTATAATTCTTTTGTAATTTTCTACCAGAAAAACTGATTTAAGTATTTGGAACATTAGCTGCTTTTCTAAATTTAACAGGAATTTTGTGAATATCTGATGTTTAACAAATGAGTGTGTGTAACAATTTAGATAATATTATTAATATTCTCGCAACTACATTTTTTTTTATTAAATGCATAATTCTGTTAGAAATTTCTTTCTGACTAATACCTTCTCTTCTAAAATATGTTATTCTTAAGAATCTTATTGGTTAATTTATTGTAGAATGTTTTTTTTACTAATAACAGCATTATTATTAGGTGTGTCGTCTACAAATTAAAAAAAAAATATTCTCTACTGATGATTCCTAGCATCTTCTTTAAAAATTCTTGAAATAAATACATACATTATAATTAATATCTAATTTTCTGAACACCACTTTTTTAATATCATAATTAATGCAGTCTTTTAACAAACTGATTAGAAGCTTCAAAAGGAAGACCATAATTAATTGCTAAATTAGCAATAAAATTATCATTGTCTCTGAATTTTTTTTTCTTAAATTTAGATATATCTTAGAAGAAGAAAGAATATAGTAACATGATTCATAATATCGCTTAAAGTTTTATCCTCAGAGGCATCCAAAATACCATGATTCATATGTTAATACTCCTGCTCTGAAAAACTCTTCCTAACCATTAACATTTACGTTTAACATTATTTTCAGATCTAAGTTATTATTATATTTAAAAAAATATGATCCATTTTAATTGTATTCAAAAGCCTTTTATATGTTAAATTTTCAATAGCGATTAATGTTTCATATTTACTAAGAATATTATAAAAATTAATCTTAAATGATTTATTCATAAATTTAATATTATATTTTCTGAGGCTCTAAATCACAATCTTACAAAATACCTTTTTTTAAGGAACCCAATATTTATTATTTCCTGAATTAATTGACTGCATATATTCGCTATTTTATTACAATATTACACATATCCCTTTTTTTAATGCGATGCGAAATAAAATGTCCTGAAAATGTTTAATATTAAATTCTTTCTCTAAATTTTAAAATTATATATATATATATATATATATATATATATATATATATATATATATATATATATATATATACGTGTGTGTGTGTGTATGTTTGTGCGTGTGTATGTATGTGTGTGCATAAATTATTATGCATTAAACAAAGTGGAATAAACAGTTAATAAACTTTTTATGTTATAACTTTGCATGTTATTTATTTTCTAAGGTTCTGTACATTTTTTCTTTAAAGATTCATTACTTTATTTTAAAAGTAATTTGTTTCCATTTCATTTAAAGTGCACATAAGCAAATTAGGGAAAACACATCAAAAGTAATTTTACCCTAATGTTATGTTAATTCGCTTACCAATATAAGGTAATTATAAATCACTACTTTGATATGCATAAAGACGCTGCAAAACATTACTTTTTCAAAAAAAACTTGTTATGTTTTTGCTAAATCACATAATTAAGAACAAAAATCTGATTTTAGGTTAAGTAGAATTTTGTTATGTATGTATATTAGATCACATAAACAATGACTTTCAACATTGGAGCTAATCCATAAAATAAAATTATATAAAAATAACAAGGCCATTTTTCTCACTAAAAAAGTTATCGATTATATTTTTAATCCAGTTATTATAAATAATATTATAAATAAAATAATTTCAGATTTTATTAATAACTTTAAAGTAATTTATAAGGTCACTTTACTTTATTATTCTTTTAAATTAAATATTTTTACGCATTACATTGCATTTTGCTTTATTTTTCCTGTTTATTATCAGCATTCTCCAATAGAAAATCAAATAAATAATCATAAGAACAACTTTAATCAGATTAAAACTTTCTGTTTCAATGATTATAAGATAAAAACAGCCTTTTTTATTTTTAGCAGTATAGTTAGAGGAAAATGATAAAATAATTCAGTAAAAATATTGTAAAAAATGCTTTTGAATAGGATTTAAAAATGAAATATTTTTTTCTAAATTACCAATATATTTATTAAATCATATCACTCAACTTTTTTTCATTTCCTACATTCCTTTTCTTTTTATATTATGGATCTCTTAAATCTAGAGTAACAAGTGTTTCATTATTTAAGAAATTTTAAATTAAAACTTTTTTTTTAAATTAAAACTTTACAATTCCTTATTATTTATTTAGACTTACGGGTATTTCTTACGCCACCTATTTGATGCAGTTGGGTGGGATTAATGATCATTAAGACGGAGAAGCTACGTAGTTGTCTCCGCTTTCATAGATTTAATCCCGAGTGTGACCAATCATCAAATCCAAGTAGAAGTTTAAGAAAAATGATAAACCCAACGATTTCTGATAACATAAAGTCATAGTTTACAGGTTCATTCAATTTTCTTTCTAGTGCGGTATCAGACATACTAGCTACTTAGAAATTCATGTATTTTTTCCAGTGTCAACCGACAAAATGCTAGTAAATGGCTCAAAAACTTTGTACAGAACGCATGCTATAATCGATGGGATGAAAAGATGTGTCTGGCGAAAGTCGTTTTCAAACTCACTGGAATAGCTAGTCTATGGTTTGACTTAACAAGGTTGCTTCCACTAATTAGATGGCGTTCAGAAACTACCTGAACAATCAATTTTGCCGTACAAAAGATCTAAGACATCGAGGGGAAAGCTGCTTACTCACACGTTCCAAGGAACTGATGAGATGTCCAAGTCTTATATCCAGAATATACTTGGTTTGTGCCGAAAAATAAAAAAAAAAAAAAAAGATAAAAAAAAGTAGCTCATTTGATAAAGGAGAATACAGGAAAATTTGTACAAGACGCTGCTAGTTCAAGACGATGAAACTGTTGATGAAATTCTAAAACGCTGCCAAGAAATAGAAAATCAAGAGTTCTTGGATATCCATTTTGAGTGGTCGATTGCTTGATTTATCATAAGTTTGACTGGCTTCTCAACATTTGTACTGTGTCACCCTAATTTGGTTGACTGATTTAAAATCCCTGGTACACATCATTGTTAAGTAAGAGATTCAAAAAAATCCTTTCGGAAATTCAGCATAACAATCATTAATATGATACTTCAAATGAAATCGCATTTATAGTCCGAGAACAATTTGAGGAGGTTCTGGCTCCGATTCCTAATCCAGGAAGATGCTTTACCTTTCCAAATTACCAGGGTACGCTTCGACATTAGCTTAGACATCCAATTAGAAATCCTGTAATTATAAAGAGTAAAAGAGATATGAACATAATTTCTAAGAATGTGTATCTCGGTAACCACAATGGGCTTCCGGGCATGTAATGTGTTACTGCAGATAGATACGGTAAATATTTACAGAAGAAACAACTAGTAAAAATTCACAGAGTATCCAACGTTCGACCAGATATGGACAACAAATCCCAGCATTGATTTGACGGTTACTATGTACGGTCTACTGCATCCAATGACAGAAACAGTTAACCGGTCTATCAGTCGTCCGCAGTCATTGTCGCCAGTAAACCGTAACAGCCATACTCCACGCCAACACAGTGAGAAAAACTATGATAGGCATCTTCTTCTGGAGATGTGACCACAACTGTAAAAAATAAACTGAAGAATTTTTTTACCAGCAAGATAAAAAAAACATGACCTATTTCACAGTGAACAAAACACAGTGACAGTGTATAAAAGCAATAATTGATTAAGGAGTCGATTTATCAAGAACTTTGCTAACATCGCAAAACTTCTGCACTACTGATTGAAGAATAATGCAAATATTTCGTGTAACATATCACAAAATGTGTATTTTCCAAACCAGAAGAAATTGCTCACCTCGTTCGCAGTTTTAGGACATCATCTTCCTAAAGCTGAAATAAATATATATTCAGATGCTAGTAGATTAGAGATATTCAGATTCTAGGTTCAGTGTTATTGTAAGTGAAGGATAGCAGAAAAAGACCATTAGATATGCATCCAGGTATTTAACAGCAGCCGAAGAAACTTACTGAACAACCGAAAATGAGTGCCTTGCTATCATCTGTGTAATTAATGAATTTAGAATTTATATATTTAGAAAATATATCATATTAGTAAAGATCATCTCGTTTTGAGTTCGCTCCCTAATGTAAAGAATCCATCCGGAACACTGGTCCTGAGGTTTCAAGAGTAAGACATAATCACGGTATATAGGAGAGACAGGAAACATTCCAATGCCGGTGTTGTATCAGGAAACCCTCTCTCCAAAGCAGAAATTGAAGAATCTTTTTCCTAACGATTATTACAAATTATAGAAAACAGCAATTGAAAGATTACCAGTTGAAACTCATAATTAAATTGCTTAAGGAAAACAAGGAATATCGAAGCTATAACTTGAGAGACGGTGTATTGTATAAAAGAAACTATGATCCTGGGGAAAACCGTGACTCTTGGTCGTTTCAAAACTACTTCTACTGGGTATTCTATGAATTTCTATGATGAACCATGCCCAGTCATCTCGGGTTTGCTAAGACGTATGACCGAATATAAAGTAAATACTATTAGGTGGAACTTTATGGCAACATCCGTCGATATATATCACACTGTGGAAAATGTCAAAGACAAAAATCTACTCTTTAAGTTCCAGTAGGTCAACCTCACTCGATAAAGCCACCTGACGTACCATTTCCAGAAATTGGTATTGAACCATTAGGATAATTTCCAATTACAAGACACGAAAATAGGTTAATCATTATTTGTACAGTTTATCTGATGAGATTCACAATTACAAAAGCAATGAAAATTGCTGAGGCCATTGAAATTGCTAACTTCGCTGTCCCAGAAATCATACTGAAACACTGTAATACCAGAGAAATGATAAGTGATCGAGGACGGTCGTTGTTATCAAATATTGTGAAAGACATTAATCAGTTGTGTCAGACTTCACATCTTCTGACGACTGCCTACCATCCATAGACCAATGGTTTTACAAAAAGAATTAAACCGACGTTAGCTGACATGCTGCCCATATACGTCGTAGATGTCGAACAAAGAAATTAAGACATTATTCTATCATAGGTGACCTTCGCTTATTATTCAGCAAAACATGTTACGATGGTATTCAATCCATTCGGTCATATATATGTAAGACATACTCAGACACTTTTCTATGTAATTTTCCCGAACAGTGACTAAGCATTTCCGTGCAACACCTTATCACCAGCGCTGATGAAACTGAGCAACTGGCTACACTCCACATTTTCAAATCTCCTTCCGATTATAAACCTCAATATGATCATAGGCATCGACTAGTCACTTACAACATAGGGGACTTAGTTTAGATGTTTACAATAGTTTGAAAGATTAGACTGACAGAGAAATTCTTAAGACGTTATTTTAGATAGTATTACTTGACAATTGTTAATGAAATATGTTGAAGAAAACCGTAGATGATGAATTTCAAATCATGTCGCTTAGGCCTGAGGTTTTAAACTGAATTTGATCAGATTAATCAAATTGAAGAGGAGCACTTAAAAATTCAAAGAGACCAGTTCCAGGGAATCGGACCAGATTAAAGCGGGGCGTTGCTTTCTTAAAAATAATAGGGGTGTAGAGACACTAGTTTAAACCTGGATTCAGCTCTTGCGTCTTTGACTTAAATTCATTAATTCTGTAATTAGAATTAAACTTCGACCCGCAGTTTGCCTTCAACCATGGTCAAATGAAGAAGTCCATCTACGAGCTATATTTATTCTTGAAATTTATGAAAAGAAGCATAACCTGAAGTGAAATACATCCTGTTCTTTATATCTTACTAAACAGTAAGTTAGAGATAGAATTTCATCTTCCGGTTGTTGCGTCTTAAATTTATTTTATTTATTCTAATTCTTTTTCAATTTCGTACTCTTTAATTAAACTTCCGTGTCCTTCCAAATATATATACACACACAGATATATATATATAAATATGAATATAAATATAAAATAAATAAATATATATATATATATATTTTTTAATATATATTATATAAATATAAATAAATATAACACATCGATCAATAACCGAGACTATCCCAGGATGCGCTCGTAGTAAACCAGTAACCAGGTCTTTCAGAGTACTAACCTTTGCTTGAAACGTGTGTCAAAATTTTAAGTCGATCGGACCAGGAAAAGGTTTTTGAAGTGAAGTGAAGGTTTTCCAAGTGGATGCCGCATTGTTTCGATGGAACAAAACATCAACGAGTCGATGATTCAGAAAGCTGTTTATCGCTATTTACTCTCGCAACAAAAGATTTCTTGCGAAAAGAAAAATTTGGGAAAAAGATTTGAAAAGCGTTGGAACGATTGTATCACCTAAAGGTGATTAAATAAAGGTGTTATGTGATGAATCAAAAATTTGCAAAAATGTTGTTTTCAATTTTAGACTCGAGGAGTTATGATCGATGTGATATATAAATATAAATATAATAACATATATATATATATATAAATACATAGTATATAAATACTATCATAACTATACTATTATATATACATATAAATATAAATAAAATATATATAATATAAATATAAATATAAATCTAATGTAACAAATACACATATATGTAAATGATAGTATATAATATTATATTATTATGCATCAATATGAATATAACCTAAGTATGTATATATTATGTATATTAATATTATTATATTATATTATATATATGTTAAAGGTTAAAACACTTAAAGGTTTTAAATTATTCAGATCAAAAAGAAAAACCATTTAAAATAATAACATATAACTTTAGTAAATAAACTTAAATCAAAGTACACATATTAATAAATTAAACACTCTTATGAACACAACTCGAAAAATAACTTCAAAACTCAATAAACCATTATTTTAATACATTAAAAATTCTGCATAATGAGACTATTAACAAAACCAAAAAATTTAAGTCATAGGAAAGTAAGGGAAAAGCAACAATTAAAAAATTGAGAGTTTGTAATGGAGTAATATGTGTTTATTCCTTTAGAACGAATTTAACTGTCACACTCCAGTATTTATGTCAAGATGGTAGATAACCAAAGTTTAAGGAGAAATATAAAAAAAAAAATGAAAAAAAAGTTTATCCAAACAAAAATTAAACCAGTTAAACAAAGGGAATATATTCATATAGATTTAATATACTAAGTTCATCATAAAAATTCATGTTAAATCTTTTTTTTTTACCTGTAACTAATTTAAACTTAAAAAGAGTTATAAAACCTCTACCACTAATGTTGAGTAAATTAAAGCCTAACGAAGTACAATGAACTTAAATCAGACACGTGATCATAATTCTAACATAAGAAACAATTTAAGTATTAAAAAAAACCACGAATAGGATGATGTTATTTTTGTTTTTTTTTTAGCTAACAAACAACAGCATAATACTATCAAAGTTAGTAGAAAAGCAAAAAATGTAAAAATCCACCAAATTCAAGCTGAATAATTTTTATCAATATATCTCACCAACACATAGCCAGAGTGAGAATACTGATAGAATGAATTATGATGTATATATATATATTAATATTACAAAGGTTTGTTCTAACTAATATAAAACATTCCGAATGCATGGCCGAAATGAATAGTCCTCTTTTTATTAATAAGATTATTTAATTATTCTATGAGAGCATTACGTTCTGATGGACTTCGTCGCTTTCGTCCACCAAGGCCGAAACGGACCATATGAAGATCACAGCAGATTCAGAGAAGCATAAGGGAAGACAGCTTTTTCGCTGTGCTTCAAGTCATATCTTTGGGATTTTCTCAAAACATTTTGCCATATGATATGATCTCACACTTCTAGGTGTCGGGATTCACGGAGATCTCCTCTATTTACAGAGAGTCTAAATGTGATTATTTCTGATAGTTTTACGACAGTGGGAAA
The DNA here is from genome assembly GCA_019974015.1 of Nephila pilipes. Classification (NCBI taxonomy): domain Eukaryota; kingdom Metazoa; phylum Arthropoda; class Arachnida; order Araneae; family Nephilidae; genus Nephila; species Nephila pilipes. The sequence continues at coordinate 44,845 of BMAW01057393.1, read as the reverse complement.
ACGGATTAAACAAATTTTATGAGCGCGTGATTTAATAAATAAAAGAATAATTTGGAATTGTATCAGGAAATAAAAATGAACACTTTGCGATTAGAGAGCATATATCTTACACACAATCATAATACATTATATTATGTATAGAGTATATAGAGATATATACATAGCACATAGAACACAGTTTATTTCTGATCGTAGACAGACATTAAATACACAAAACAAATTAAATTAAACCCGCGTAATATGATATACCGCCCAGCACAATTTCCTGAACCATCTTGTTTCAGCGTCTTTGTCTTCTTGGTTTACGTCTTATCTCACTCTCCGAAACTCTCTGAGCTGGCGGCGGCTCTGGAGCATCATGGTTGTCTTCCGTGCAGATCGCGTTGAATCCAAGCACGACAACACAGCATCACACACACAATACGGTTTACACACCACATAACAGCATATATACATAGTATATACATATAATAGTATCATATATTTATATTCATATATGTAATATGTATAATTATCATTATATTATATGTTTGTATATTGTGGTTCCTAAAACATCTTTTGTATAATATTTGTGGTTTTCTTTCAGGTAAAGGGTCTTATTTGTGTAGGAAGAACCCATGACAAGAGGAGTTGTCTTTTAGAGTGAAATAAGAACCATTATTAGGAGGTATAAAATATTTTAATAAGCAACAACAAGCAAGTATTATGTATACTATCATAAGATCAGATCAATGTTTTCGGGCAAATAACATTACCTTTTATTTTCGTTATTTTAAGAATTGTCAGAATTGCGCAATTTTAACTCTTGAACAGACTTCTTTGTATTTCTAGATTATACATAGCAATACGTATTAA
>BMAW01057393.1:0-26866 GCA_019974015.1 Nephila pilipes | reverse complement strand
TTTTTTTTCTGGTTCTTTCAGTCAAGTGTTGAATTTATTATGCTTTTTATCATTAAATGAAAAATAATTATAAATTCACTTAATCTAAAAACACAAAAGAAGCAATCAACTTGACATCAATCAACTAATACGTTGATAGAATTTTACTGATACGCAATTATTTCATTGGGGAAAGAAAAGATATCTGGTCGGTTCTAAAAACCTTTTTGCTTATGGATTGTTCTCAAATGAAAGAAAAGTAAATAACTTCGTAATTCCCTTTTCTGTTTGCTATCCATTTAATTGGATTGTTTTGGAGACCGGGTATGACAGAATTAGCTCCACTGTCGTTCATGCATGTCATTAAAGGCGACTAAATTGGGTACCCAGCGTCTGGGGATATAGCCGGGACACTGCCTATGAGAATTATATCAGGGGACCTCAGGGACTTGTCTTCTTTAGGTAAGTACGGGCATCATGACCTCGAGGCTCGCTAGTGATCTTTTTCTTTCCTACGGAGTATACTGTCTTTGGTAAGCAAGGGTCATGCAACCCCGGGTTACCCTAGCGATCTTTCTCTATTTTCGATCACCCTCTTTGTCAACCAATATATGTTTTTTTTTAATCTTTCACGTCTAGACCACAGTTAAATCTTGTTTGGAGCAGTACAGACACATATGGCTCTTGTGCCAATAACCTTTACATTCACTCACGCATTCAAATGGAACTTTTATTAGATTGGAAATAATTATTCACATTTTACTGTTTTCCATTTCTGTTTAAATTATCTTTTCATTTGTATATAATTTGACGGTATCGCACTAAATGACGTCCAGTTACGAGTCCTCCAATCTAATAACAATACTATTCTCAAACGGTATCCACAATTGACTGAAATTTGCCTGTATAATTTTAATCTTCCTACCCCGCTTACAGAAAATGTACGTTTTATCTGTATAGGTCAAATAGAAATCGTTGAGTGGATAAATATTTTAATTTACAGCAAATATTTTCTTCTAGTTTTATTAATTTACCTTTGTGTTTATTAAAATGAGCAGTACATTTTATGCTTTTTGAAAATCCTCTCTTCATTTCTTTCATGGTTCTATACCCCATAACAGATCTCTCATATAATCTCCTGTTTGCATAACTGGTTTGAGGTATTTAAAAACTCGAGCGGTGATTAATAATAAACTTTATATTTTGATCAAAGTGTGTAGTACTTTATTGGATAAAATGCCCTGCTTTTCATTCATGACTCTAATATTACGTGATGGTTGGTGGAAATGATATTTTGATAAATTGTCAAATGAGGATTACATCACATAAATTAATAGTCGTTTTACTTTACTGACAAACTACATAATACAAGGTACTTCGGAGAGGCAACAGTTTTATTGCATGAGCAACAATGATATTTTTTTAATACTGTCTTGGGGGAACCCTGGACCAGATCCCTCGCCTCGAATTGGCGGAATGGAATATGTGGTAATTTACATATACACAAAAATTGGTTTTTAGAAGAGAAATATTTCAAAAATTTAGATCATGATAAATTATACTTCCAACAATTTAAGCAGCTACAGTAGCTGAGTGTCATGGTCATGAACTGAAAGCAAAAGTCGCTTTAGTTCCTGTCATGTTGTAAGAAAGATACCTCCTTTAGAGCGACTGCAGCTCATTTCATTTGTAAGACTCCAAATGTTCCCTGTGAGATGGATAGAATGTTAGGAGAGAGGGGTGACAACTTACGTGTCGTCCTTGTCACTTTGTCGTGGTTCAAAAGTATGAGATTCATCTCCAATAGACATTGTGTTGATAATACGTGCGACGTTGTCAATCAATCAATCGACTACAACAGAGTGATATCGTTTACGAAGTTCATAACCTCAATCTTGAAGCTTCAAGAGATCTCTTTTGTTAGATGTAAAAGATAAATAAATGAAATGTTAGAAGAAATGAAACTATTTTTTTACCAAAACTGGTGTCTTTAACAGTAATTACATACTGTTTTTTTAAAAAAAATTAACACTTATTGGATAATTATTATAATTATAATATTTGTAAACATTTTTATAAGATTATGAAACTTATGAGAAGAAACGAATTGATTATTGCAATTTTTATATTTTCATTATTCAAGAAAACCCTTACTAACATAAAATATCCAGCAGATGTATGAGTATTTTACATATTTAAGGTATGTGTTTTCAAAAAGTTTTAGTTTATTCACGGCTTCTCGAGTTGGAGTTGAATTTATGGCAACCTTATTTTTTTCGTTAATTGGATCGTTTAATTCTGTGTAAGAAATTTTATTTCCTTTCAACTCCACTTTATTCAAAAACATAATTTTTAAGACGATTAGGTAAACTCTAATACTTTAAAGTGTTTGTCAATGATATTGTTTGCGTTAAAGTAACATGTTTCTTTGGTAAGACATGCGCAATGGAAAGTCTTTTTAAACTTTGTGCGCTGAATTATAACAATTTTCATTTCTTTTTTTTAATGATGCGTTTTTCCTTTCCTATGATTGATTCGATTTATTAGCGTCGCTCTTGAAGCAGCACTAGGGCTATTGGTGAAGTACTTCATAGGTTTGAGCCTCGGTCAAGTGACGAGGACGACACCTGAACTGGTACGCCCTCTCCTGACTTCCACACCACGCCACGGGAGGACTCGGGGCCCAATAGATTTGACGTGCATCAGCTCCGGCTTCATGGCAGGTCACATACACACATCAAGGTTCAAACCCACGTCTCGATGAAAACCCCCGGCCGCGAGTCAACGACCACAACCACTGGGTTACTGCAGCCACATCATTTTCTCTGCAGGTATCTATTTTTGAAAACGCCAATTTTGATTAGCAAATTATTTTTTTATTCCGCGAAATAATTACTTGAACCCCTTGCTTTCTAAATAAAAAATACATCAGTATTATTTTTCCTTCTGTTGAATATCACAATTTCTGCGTCAAATCAGATAAAAAAAAAGATTGAACCTAAAGTTAGACATCGAAACTGAAAGCCTAAGCAATCTAGTAAATATTTACTTCTTTTTCGGAATTTTATTTAACTTATTTAAAAAAATATTTAATGAAAAGATTTTTGGTTTCCGACTATGTTTGAAGCATTTTTTATCTAGCTGATGTTACAAAAGTAATTTAGTAAATTTTCACTACATTTTTTTACAAAGATTTTGCCTCAGAATTGTTTAAAAAGTCCAAGAATACTACATTTATTAAAGAAAATTTAATAAATTAAGGAATTTAAGGAGAAATTCGGTGAAATTTGACAAAAATGAAAAACGCTCAGTAGCAAAATGTGCTGCATTAACGTAATTATTATTTTTATGATACACATGTATGACATATGTTAACCCAATTAACTTATTGAGATAATTTCAGTTCACTTCCTAACAAATTTACCGATACGAACATACAAAAACTCCTTTAAATTAAAAAAGCATCAATTTTTAAACCAAATCCTTAGTTCACTGGCTTAACACATACAATATTAAAAATAATATGCGGTTCAAAATGTATACATAGATATCTCAATTATAGTTTGTAAAATCGTGTTTTGAATAAGCAACATTTTTTAAAAAGTCATGTTTTCCAGGAATAGTAATTTAAGTTTGCTTTTGTATTTTACTAAAAAAATTTAAAAAAAAGCACAAACATTTAAAATCCTCCCCATTTGTAAGTAATGCCCCGTTTTTATTTCTCATGTGCAACACTTTTTTTCTTTCTTGATGTCCAATTTTTTTTCTGGTCTGTTTTGTTTCAGGCAAAGAATGACGCTTTGAATAATCGATGCGATTTTCATCTATCCCATTGTATTGCTTCAGTGTATATTGACTTGGAATTATTTCTAATTCCTCAATTCCTCTAAAACTTTTAGTAATCTATAAAATCCATTATTAAATTGGGTAATGGCTAAATGTGATCCTAGGTGTAAAGTCCGTCTTTCAACAAAAACATTTTTCAGTATTACCGACTATAAAACATGGTTGCAAAATAAATGCAATAATGTCTCATGGTCGGTAATACAGAATTTTGAGTAAGTCCATGAAGACATTTAATGAACAATTTTTGGTTGCAGAGTTTCATGTATATGGGCTTTATTATTTTTATTACATTAGGATGTAGACCCATACTGGTATCCTTGTAAGGATTTCCCGAACCAATAGCTCTTTGATATTTAATTCAACTGTCCCCACTTTTAAGACATTGTCCATGCATTAGTTTCCTTTAACTTGAACAACAGTGGACAAATGCAGCAATTGTGGCACTTTGCGTATTTGATAAACTTTCTACTTTGGATTAAATAGCTATCCCATAATAGTTTGTAGTTTATTTATAAAATTATCTGCCTATTTTCCCAAGTCTCTAAGTCCTTTTATGTTAGCTTTTAATTTGCAAAGGAGGTTCTAACTCTTTCTTGAAAATGGCGATGCACTCGAGCTTTCTCACAGATTCATCTCCGTTAATATCTTGAACTGCATTGAATCCTTTCGAATCTCCATCACCATAATTATCGGTGCATCAAAGACAACGTAAACTTGCAAAACGCTCAAATATACGATAAACACCGACAACATCCATGTTACTCGATGATCCACTGCGATTTGAGCAAGATTGTTCAGGTTTATACTGTGGTAAGTTTGAGATATTTTTGTATTTATTACAAACTCTGCAGAAGTGTAACATAATATCAACATCAAGAATTTTTCTACTTAATACAGAAATCACATTCACGCCATTATACAATGCGTAGATTCGACGTTACATGGTTCCATCGAGAGTCATTCACATTCCGTGAATTTGTTAACTGATTTTTGTGATATAATAACAGCTTCTGCCGCCAGGTTCATCGAAGATTTAACGACAGATGCAGCACCATGAAGAATCGTTTTGCTTATGGTCTAAATGATATGTTTAACCCAAAATGCATACTTAAATTTGCAGCAATTTTTCCCTTTTGCAATAAGTCGATGAGTATGCACAAATCTAGTATTTACTTCATTGTTTAGTTTGTTTTGCTTTAGATGACTGAAATTCAAAAGAGAAAGGGCAATTTTCCCAATATTAGCAGAGATTTGAAGGAAGACCAAATTTGGTTTCTTCAACCAATTTCAATTTATTTTTGAGACATTATGGGCACAATAAAACAGTAAAAGCACTGATTCATATGTCTAAAGCTATTATACGATAACCAGATAATGCTTTTTTCCTTCATATGGGCATCATCAAACAAATGTTTATCAATTTTTTATTTAATTTCTTAGCACTTGTTGCAATGGTATCATTCGTATCAGAATCAACTTTCTAACTGACAGCTTATCGATTACCGTGGAATTTACGCTTCCTATTACGACTATAACTTGATCATTCTATTTTAAAATTCAAAAAGAATACTTTGTTAAATTATCAGAAATAAAACAATGATTAATCTATGGGAAAAAAAGATTTACAGTATAATTTAAATAGCCTATGATCAATTTCTGTTTCCAATTGCGAGATGTAAGCAGTATGAAATGTTTAACTCTTGCTATTCTCTTTTGCAGAAATTAATGAAAAGTAATTTGAAATTTTGTGGCTTGCTTATTGAACATATCATTGAAAATTTCTCTATCGAAATTACATATTACTGTACATAAAATACTGTGAAATTTTGAAGAATTGTCAAACTGCCGGTCAGTTAAATATCTTAAAGTGGTAGTTCCTATTTGGTTGACAGCTATGACGTAATTTTCAAATCGTTAGAACTTCACTTCTACTTATCCTAGACTCAAAACAAAAGCAGTTTTAGAAAGCTAATCAGTACAATTTTGTTCTTTACATCGTTTGATATGCTTATATAATTATTTTTTCGCCTTGTATTTAACTTTTTATTGGGATATATTTAAGGGGAAAAATTATGTTCTTAAAAATAAAAGATTAATTATATAACTAAGCTTAAAGCAAGTTGTGTAAGTGGTCTAAATAGCTCCGGTTTCCCTGAAACCCCTTCTCCGTTGGTGACTGATTTTCTGAAGGATTAGAAATAAGAGAAAGCTCAGTAAGAGGATTAAGCGCAAAAAGGACCCTAAAGTGCAAACACTCAACTTTTTAGGAAGATTGTCCTTCTACAGAGAAGTTGAATCATAGTTCTCGTTTCTTAAATTATTTTATTGTTTTGTGTCTTAGGGTAATTGGAAAAGGCGTTTCATTCGAGAAAAGTTACGTGCTTTCCCCCTGGTTTACCTTTTCTGTCAAAGCTTGATTCCCGCAAAAAAGAAAGGAACCTATTCAAAGTAATTGAGCTCTGTGTTCAGGAAAACAAGAAATCTGCCTTGTTCAAAATGAAAGGTACAAATGATTTCGTTAAATGGAGAATATCTGCTTAAGTCACTTGGATAGACCAAGGTTACGCATGATTGAATAGCTGTATAAGGCTATATCAATTACTACCGGCTGGATAGTATATGTAGATATCGCGACTTAATATCGCCGCATGTGTTAGAGAGCAAATCGGTAGAACATATCTCTGCTAATTTACTCTTTCACGACCGGAGGAAGAAAAAAGCAGTGCTTCGCTGGGACAGCGGCTTCTTACCGCGGAGTATTACGCTGGACCCAGATAATTTTAGATATTAAGCCTAATTAGTGAAAAATATACCTCAAAACTCGGCTATACTTTAGAATATTTTGGTTTTTATATATCTATTTAAGATGCATCAAACTTAATAAAAACGAAGGAAATAAAGATTTATTCGAAAAGTGTATGTTCCAAACATAAAAAAAACATCTCTTAAGAAAATACAAAATATACTTACATTTCTTACATAAGTTTCATGGTGTAAGGATGTATGCATTACATGAAATATTAAGGTATAAGAAATTAATCTTATTTTGCTGTATGGTATTTTTATAAAAAAAAATTCTTCATCTCATAGTCCAATATCACATGTCTTACACACATATTTTAATATCTTTTGGAGCTTCATTCAAGATTTTGAGCAAAGGTCATTTTTTCATTTAATGGCTATGTACAGATTTGGATTATTTTCGCTAACATGACTTTCAGATTCATTCATTAATTCGTAAATTTCAGTACCAGATGTATACTTTCTTTTCGTCATGGCTATCGCTGTAAACAAAAACCGCATGAATGAAACGAACAGCTGTGAGCATCTGCTTCCAAAAGCAATAACCCTCATAAACATCCATAAATTATCTTTCGAACTTGTAAGAAGAAAGCAAGAAAGAAAAGTGCAAACCGAAATCAAGTGCACCCTTTAAATCATGTCATTACATTTAAAGAGCTGCGACGCAACACGTGTTTTTAACAATAACCCCCCTCTTGATAGCCAGAAGTGAAAACCAAGCCCATATCACCAAGGTCAGCACTTCAAATAACCTATGTATATAGATTTCAAAGTATTATAACGCCATATAGTAACATTAAAAAAAATCAAATAAAACGTTCTCATCAAGCGTATCACTATTGATACGCTGGTCTGCAGCAAGCATTCTCGGAGCGTATGCATTGTAATATGCTGGGCACAGGAGAGCAAACGCCAGCGTATCGAATATGATAACCTGGGAGTGAACGGATTAAAACGGTTCTGGTCAAAACATGCAAATTGTTGGTGCCTACCATATTTTTGAACGGTCCAATACAAGAAATGTGGAGCGTAATGAATATTACGATGATGAAGAAGAGGAAAAAAGAAGGTGTAAGAAACTCTTATGGTGTAAATGCGATAAACAAACTTGTACATGAGACATGTATAGAAATTATAGTGGAGTTTTCCATATATATATATATATATATATATATATATATATATATATATATATAATTATCTCGCAAAAAAATAAAAGCAGTAAAGAAAACAAAATGTACTATTGAAGAAAGAAAATTTTAGCATGTTTGAATGGTGAGTCTCTTATAGTCTGTCTCTTTTTCAATTCTATGATGGTTTTGTTTATGTTTTAGTTCTTTTTTCATTTATGATAAATAATATTTTTAAAAAAACCTTTGTACAAATTTTTACTCGTGAAATGCCACAAATATATACTTTTTATATATTTCTAAGATATTAAGGAAAAAAGAAATTTTTTATTTGTAACAAATTATTACATTTGTGCCCTAAACTCTTTCTTTTGTGCAATGTGTATTTTAACGAATTGCATATTTACACGCTTAAAAAACTCCATATTACCACATAAAATTAATACAGAAATAAAAACAGAACATTTTGAGGAAATAATATTTTTTTTAATGTATAGCTTCTTGAGACCCCAGACCAAATTTTTTGGGCAATGTTTTTCTAATTTGACATAAATCGTCTAAAAATAAAATATCATAACATACAAAACAGTATAAACAGCCATTTTTTAAAAAAATAATTAAGAAAAATACAATATTTGGACTGTCCATTATGATGAAAATTGGGTCTTAGTTTTATAAAAACACGTGTTACTGATTAAATATATAACATAACAATACTCTTCACACATTTAAAATGATTTTACAGTTATTTTCAAATCAAGAAATATGTGAAATATAATAAAGCTAAATTCAAACTGCTGTCAGACCTTCAATTGTTATTCACTTCTTTTCCGCCATTTTCAAATGCTTCCGTAACAAAGATACCACCAAATAATTTCAAGTTTTGTTAAATAAATTATATCAGTGGACTGCCCAATATAATGTGGAATGCCTAATTTTAGGATATAAAACCGTAAATTCTTTCTCTACATGTAAAATTACATGTAGAGTAAAGAATGTTTAATCAAATGAACTTGTATATGAAGAAGATAGATAGTGTATTTCTTGAACTGTTAATATCTTTTTGAGCTCATAATCTGAAATTATAGTTATTTTTATTTTAATTTGCTTTAATTTGTATTTGTTTATATTTTCAGTTTTCATCTTTAAAACGCCTGAATTGGATGCTGCGTATGGAATTTTCAAATCTGATTTTTTTTTTATTTTACTTCAAGTTATTTTTTTATTTGATTTTTGTCAAATTAGATAGTTTAAAGACCATTAACACTAGTTTATAGTAATTTATTTTCTCAATGCATAAAAATATACTTTTCATTCAGAATATAAAATCTTTTTTCTTAAGGTAAAAGTACAATAACTTAAATAAGAGTTATAAATTACGTGTAGTACATGTCACAAACTCCTCCGAGACACAGAGTAAAAGAAATATGTTTAATAATACTTTGGAATTCATCTATTATCTCCCTTTGAAAATCAGGACACTCTTGAATCTTAAAAAATACGTAATTAGGATTTTAAAATAGTCTGGTTTTTTTTAAAAAAATATTAGAAAAAGAACACTTTTGAGAGAAAAAAATAGAACGACACACTATGTTGTGTCATCCAAGCATATATTCTTATTTCCGTCTTACGGAAAAGTGTGATTTAAAACAACAAAAACTGCGCGATCAGTTTATGTAGTTTTCACTTAAACCCAGCAAATATCTCGGCTTAGATGACATCCAAACGCATTTCTCAAGATGGTTCGTATGGTCACAGCGACTAAAAATCAATGCAACTGTTTTGCAGCTTTCCCTCTGAATGAATCAAAATAAAAATTGTTCTGTTCTCCAAAATACCATTTCTTTTTATTTGCTAGGTGGTAGTCATTTCTTTTCTCATGGAACATAAAACTATTTACCCCTTCGCTTATATTTCTGGAACGTATTGCTTAAGGTTATGAATATTTTTTTTCTGAAATTTCTTCGAGATATGTTTCTGTTTCTTTCGTATATTAATTCAATTCATATATGAGTACTTTAATAATGCATCAGTTTATTATATGCTAATCTGAGGATTAAAACATTTCCGGAACAACACATTATTAAAAACAATTTCTAGTTCGTTTCGTACAAAAAGTAAAATGAATAATTTTTATGTATTTTTTTTTTCGTTTCTTACCCATCGTTATGTAGCAAGAAATGTATTTTATCATTTAACTCTCATACAGATACATGTATTTGAAACCAGAAATGTATTTTTTGTTTTATCTTATTTCCTTTTAGTCGTTGGTATTATCCATATAATCTATTATCATCACACCAAACAAGTAATGAGGCTACTATAGCTATGCATGCCATTCAACTCGAGCTAACGTTGCTTCCTGGGCACTTTCCCTATTCGGCCATTTAAATAAATTCCTCTCTTTTTCCGTCATAAGTAACCACGTGACTTTTATTCTTCCTCTTTTTCTCATTCTATCTGGGTCCCATGTCATTTTAATTCTTGTATTATCATTTGACGACATTCTAAGATCATTTCTAATCCATGTCCAACTTCATTTTTTTTTTTTTTAATTTGGGCGGAAATATGCCTGGCGTGACGTTTTGATTCGAAATTCAAATTCTGAAAATTCATCTAGGTATTATATTTTAACAATATTTCTTTAGTTCAAAAGCATTTAATTTCTATTCTTGAGATTCAGAAATTTTCCTAGCCCAACATCCATAAAGAATGTCCGCTAATAGTGTTACATTTTATAGATGTAAATTCAGCTTACTGCTTATATTTGAGGGCTTCTAATACTTATGCTTTGCTCTGAATTAATATTGGATTTTGATAGGTCTATTTTTCGAATATGCATTGAAAAGATGATTTTAAATTTATTGATTTTTTATAACGAATTTTGCTAACTATTTTAACTTTTAGAAATCTAGCCTTAATCCCAGGATGAGAGCCCCTAAGAACTGTAAGTTTATTCTTAAGTATTAACGATACGAATTCATCATCATATATCATTCTAAATGCTAAAAAAATTACTTTGTAAATGATATTTTATCATATTTAATTTTTGGTTAGCTTCATAGAAAAAGGATGCATAAATGAAATTAAAATGATGAATAAATTTATAAAATTCTTAATATTACCAACAGTGTCCTTTTTACTTATTTTCAATAATCTGAATGCATCAATTATTACTTTATTATATTGTCGCTATTTAATATTAGATATAATATAACGAACACATTTCAAATTGAATTTTATAGTAAATATTTCAAAAACTATTATAGATATGCTCATATTTGTTTGCTTACCGACCTTACGTCTTCTCAGTTTTGCTGTCATGTAAAAATCTTATTGTATTTACCAAATTTTTCAGCATGTCTTGCTGATAACATATGGAGTTTTCATCGAATCGTACGATATTTAAGGAATATATGAAAGTTTTCTATAAAAATTTCATGAAAGTTTCTAGCGTTAAAATATATTAAAATTGGAATTTAATATTTTAAATATTGATAGAATTCTAAGTAATTGTGGTAAACAACTTATAACTATGTATGCGTGGTACATAAATATATATATTTTTTCTTAAATTCAAATGAATATCTTCAGGGCAGCTGTATAAAATTCCTAGCTTTGGTTAAGATGAAAGCAACTGTTGAGATTTTAATTTCAGGTTCATCAATTATCCTCTGAAAGAAAATAAATTATCAGACATTTTACACAAATGAATATATTTTAAACTTGAATATTCAAATAATTAGTAACCAAAAGTATCTGGTGAAATTTACAGTTGACATATACGCATATAAGCAAATATAAAGGTTCAGAGACAAGCTTTTAATTATTAATTATTCAAACGTGCTAGTTTAAAAATATAAATTTGAGGAAAACTCTCATTTGTCTTCTCTTTGAAAGAAACTGGAGTTCAGCTGTTCCAAATTCAGAAATATTGTGGTATCTTAACAATAAAAAAACTAGTGATTATACGTAAGCTGCCCTGAATACCTGGTTTTGAAATTATGAAAAAAATAATGGATTTAAAAATGTTTGGTTTTCTTTCTTTCCAGTTTTTATTTTTATCAATCCTTAGGAAAAAATTTAAGTCATGTAAAACAAAAAGTTGATTATTATTCATTTGTAATAGAAGGAAATCTGAAAGTATTGATTAAAATAAGATAAATGAAATGATAGAATATATTCATTGTTTTTATATATTTTTTGAAATCAAACAGATATTTTATACATATTTATTTTACGATAGTTTTAGAGACTTCATATCTTATATATAAATAAAATATCTTATAGAAACTTCATCCCCTTTGATAATTTTTATGTCAAGGGGAAAAAAGAGAGTTCGCCATGCCAGTAAGACACAGATAAGTAATTTGTCCAACTACGTAAGATAGTAAATTCTCCTCCCTAGCCGCAAATTTTCAAGGCTTCAGTTAATAATAATCAAAAGTGAGTATAAAATCTATTTTATTTTTCAAAGTGGATTTTTGATTCACTTAAGTAATCGATTATGTCAACGAAAATTCTACATCAAATTATGTATTTAATTCAAACGCAAAAAATAAAATCTCAAGCCAATCTGACAAACAGACACTTTCTGTTTACTATTACAATTATGGACGTGGAGAACAGAAATTCCTACCCCCCTCCCCTTATCCTTTTGAACGAATGTCTAAACCCCTAACAGAAGAGGTTGTGTTCCCTAATGACCTATACAATTTCCAGTCAACTTTCACCTTGTCACCGCAACCCTCCCCAATTATCTATCAAGATTTTAAATCTTAAAAAGGGAAAAACAATTCGGAAAATAGGCTTGTAAAGTGAACTCGAAGTAATCCTATAGATGTGAAAATACACGTCTTTACCGTTTTTGGAGAAATCACGGTCATAAGGAATTATGGAATTATTAGGTTTTTGAAGTATCTCGAACAGGACGTGATTTTACATGCATAACGTTTAAAGAGTTTTATCACATTAAAACAATATTTTTCCTTTCGACTGTTCATCTTCCAAAGATAAATTTTCACACATTACTTTAAATATTTGTTCCTGAATGAAATGTTTCTTATTCGCTTCTGTATGTTCAAGCTGTTGCATAAAAGATAGCAGGAAATCTATTTAAATTACAGTCATGCGATAAGAAAATAGAGATTTTGAATTTTTTGCGAGTATTTGCTTTTAACCCAAGCTCTTTTAGACAGATAAAAGAGATTTGTTCAGTAAACGTGGTATATCATCCATTTTAATCTCAGTAAAAACAATGAACTCATACCTATATAACCGCATAATTACTCCACCTTTTATAATTTCACTGTTAGAATCGAACCCTAATTGTTATCCAAAAGACGAATCAGTGATCTAGAAGTTGTTCCTCCGCATTTAATACCTAAGCATTATTTTCAATAGTAGCTTTTCTGTTAAGTTCTCGGATCTCTTTTCTTGCTTCGTCGAATACTTCTTTCATTTACCGCGTTTTCATTCAAGGAAATGTTGTTACGTCACGTTCTTTTACGACGTTCTTGTTTTCGTTTTGCGATTCAACTCTCAACCGTGTTTTTATTTGGCATGTGTGAGTATTTTTGGTTCTTTGTTCGTTTTACATGTAATAATAATGTTACTTCTCTGTCATACGAAAAAAAATGAGTCCAACCGAATCAGTCAATATTATTTGACTCATTATTCTATATTTGTCTTTGGTTGTTTTCGATATTTTATCTGAATGGGTAGTTTTGTTCAAATGTTTCTTGTTCAGGATGTCAGGTGTTTATATTTTGTGTGCTAAGACGGATAAGAGTGATTTTTTTTCTCGTTACGAACATATATATACTATTAAAATGTTAAATTCATCATAAGTTTCAAGGACAGTCTCGTGAATGAAATTTTGAGTTGCTTCATCAAAGCTAAACCGAGACTCCACACATTAAATCACCATGGTGGGGGAGCTATTTTTCCATAACGTCCAATACAACGCCGGAAAAAGAGTGCCAATTCCATGCTGCACTCCTTGAATTGCATAAAAGATGCTTCTAAATGCTGAAATAACTTACGCCTAAGGATGTCTGTGGTTGGACGCACAAGCAAAAAACGAGATACTATTAGATTTATCAAGGTACTTATACCCGTCTTAATGCATTCCGTTGAAATATTTTATTATAGTAGGTGGTAATCAATAACTGTCAATAAACCAATGAAGCTGAAACTGTAGCGACTCCCTGCTACAGCAGCGCTACAGGTTAAAATGCCTAACTAACTAGCCTGATAAGAAATCTTTTTAGCCTGGTTGGTTAGGGCATGAAAACAAGCTATCAACTCTTCTTCGGACCTACTGGTCCGGGGTTCGAATCTACGCTGCCGCTTCGCGACCGCCACAAAACATCTCTAATAAGAATTAAAATGAGGGAAACGGGGATTTTTTTTTCATTCACACTCGTTCATTTTAGATCTTAAACGCTCTGTCTGGTGGTAAGGTATATTTTTCTATGAAAAGAACGTTTGTTGCAGGAACTGGAACATAATGCAGTACGCTAAAGTACTCAATGAGAGAAGCTCACTAAAACAGGATGAACCTTTGCAACCTCAATTTAAAAATTTTTAATTTGTTATTCGGGGCAATTTAAAATTTCGAACTTGTTATGAGTGATTTTTCTGAAGACTTTTATGGTATAAATTTAGAATTTTGAATTTATTATCGTTGGTATTATTAGAGATGCTGGGGATTGGAATATGGTCACGAAGAATACAGTCCACAGCTGAAATTTGTATCTGTTAAAGTATCTACATTGGTCAGTTCGATAGCTGCCTCTTTCTTCTTTCTCAATACAAACATGCTTTAATTTTAAATTTCTTAACCGTCAGTGACAAATAATTTCCCCGAAGAGCAGAATTACATCTTTTTTCTGTTTTTTTTTCTTACTCCACAAATAAAATATATACAGGAGCTCGTATTAATAAACTGTTCCAATAACATATTCATCGCTATTCCCATAAATGGTTTCACTAAAATAGGCCGCAGAAAGTAATATTGGTGGCTTTGATTCATCGTAACGTCAATTTGTGTAATTATATTCTTAGCCGACGAATAATCATATTACCCTGGTAACATACAATAGCAATGGTATTTCAATGTTGACGATGACTGAGTTCCTGGATACATCCCACCTCATTGGAGTTTTTCTCCAATAAATGTTTATTTTAGATTGTACTAAGATTTTTTTAAAATAAACATTTCATAATTTTTGAGAAGCATATAAACCTGTAAATGAAATGTGTCATTTAACGAAAGTGGATATTGATTAAGTTCCTCACAATTTTGCAGAAATAATAAATAAATTTTACACGCACCATATCAAGGAAATAAATCAGTAGCCCCTGATTATTCAACATCAAAACAAGTGTTATTTTTTCTGACACAGGAAAGAACTACTTAATATTGAACATTGTACGAACATATTTTGAATTATAACCTTTTAAGAAAATAACTATTTATCAAACCTATAATGCATTTAAAAAAAACAAGCGCTTTCTTTAAAAAATCTAAACCTGCTGAATATTTAGGTTTTAATTTGATATATTGATATTTTACTACTATATTTTTACTGTAAAATATTATTTCCAAAGTGGTTAGATCTATTTTAGGTAGGTTTAATAAACAATCTAATTATATGACTATAAAACCTTGAAACTGTGTGTAATGGAATGTTAAGCCTTTAGCATATAATTTATTCACCAATAAAGTATTCTGGAAAGTTCTCATAAATGAAGATGTCCAAGATAAAGGAAGCGAAACTAAACAATCAGAGCGATATTGCACCCAATTTTGCATCTTAAAAAACACATTTGATACATATTATTTCACTTTTAAAGTTTAAAATGTATTTAATCTAAGAAATTATTGATAAGTATCTAAAAGTAAAATTATTTACAAAATCTCCAGATACAAATCTATTGAAGCTTAGTGGTCCTCATTTCCAAAAAAATTAGTGCAGAAGAAGATGGTAAAAACTAAGATGAAAGACTGCCCACAGCCTTTGAATGAAAATTGTGTAATGCCGGTCTGTATATTGATCCAAGCTATGAAACTTTTAATAAACTTTGCAGTATCACTTATTGTAAAATGTTAATTAATATAAATCCCATCAATTAAATAAAAATATTTATTTAATATTGTTGCTGCAATGCTAAATAAATATTATTATTTAACATTGTTTAGTTTACTTTACTATTTTCAATTACAGAACAGTAACTTTATTTTAATTTTTATGAAATATAAAGTATTTTGATTAAAAATTTCATTAAATATGATTGAAGGTATGATATAATTTCTAACACATCTAAAAAAGGTTTCATTTCTATTTGAATGATACTTTTTATGTATTTTTATGCATTACGTATGTTACTTATGTAATTTAAAGAGTGTTATGCAAAGTGCAAGAAATCCTCCTTCCGAGGACATTCCTCCCCATATGAACTGAAATATTTTAAATACATCCAAATAATTTTATAGTTACGCTGCTTTTATTGAGAATTTCATCCTGATCAGACTCATTAACCCTTACCTTGACTTGCCCGTTATTGCTTCTGCCTTTACGAATTCATTTAAGAGTGCTTTTAACAAATGTATAATTAACTTTCTGGACTTTTGAAACAAGGTAGGCGTTATTTTTAACTGTTAATTCGTCTATACTCGATGAGTAGCCTGGAGTCATAGGAATTCTGTAGTTATGAAGCATTCAAAAATCACTAAGTAAAGAATTAGGTAAATGAAGTTTGTGGTGTCGTCGATACTTTTCTTGTTTAGAATTAATTTTTATGCTTGCACCGATAAGGATTAGGTGTTTCCCTCTAGAAACTATTTTCGACATAAGATACGTCGAGTTCACATGATTTAAAGAGTTAATTTTTGTGTCACTTAAACCTCATAAAGGTAACGAAATATCAAGTATTTTTAATTTAAGTAGCAAACTTATATAACTGTCAGTCTTATTTTAACATATTTTATTGTTATTATTAGGTTTGAAACCAACAGCCTTTTAAGGGTTATTGAGATTTATAAAAGGTATGATATATAGATGTATAAAATATGAATAATTACCAATTTGATTTGATTTTCTTCTTTCGAATGGTGTACTACCAAGGTAAGTCCCTAATCTGAAATGTGTAAAAGGTTCAGCTTAACGACATCGTGTTTTTCACTTACAATTCTCTTAGAGATTTTTTTGCTGCTGTCGAGATCTCTCGGACAGAATTTTAATTACAGCCCTTCCAGAGTAGACTGGATTCATAAAGTTACACATTTATTTCTAGTGTAGCTTCCCAGATTACTGGTGAAACTCTGAGTGGCAGCATGTCACTACGAAGGTCTAATATCTTATACATATTTTAGAATTTTGACATGTAATTTAAAAGTAAATAAAATATAATACCCAATCAATAGCACTCCTGCTTTTTTGTGAGTTTGTTGTAAATGCCTGCTCATGTTTTTTGTTTGAAGGAGATTCCGGCAACTAATCTCTATTACCAAAAGCAACACAACATTTTATTTCGGCACATTACCTAGATAAAATGCTAAAAACTCTTAATTCCGCATATTAAATAGACAAATCTGTTGATTTTCAGATTGGCTACAAAATGGTTCACCGGTTTTGAGAGCATCAGCGATGACGCAATGATTATCTGCCTGAAGAAGGATAAAAATATATCTAGAATATCATGTCAGCCAAAGCCCCAAGTGATGATCGCACCATGGAGTCCCCATTTTGCTCAATGGCGGTAAATTGTAATTTTGGTGACAAATTAAATTCCCAAAGTGCCTGGTAGAGAAATATTAACTAGGAAAAAAAAATTAAAGTTTTTTCTTGAATTTTTGATGTGACGTTCCTCAGACTCGGAAAATGTATAAAACACTTAGTCCATTAAAATTGGTCTGTCTTGGAGTCTTCTTTTGGGGAATTGATCGGGGAAATCAACTGAAAACGGTCGGCATTGGGTTTCTGAGACTTGCCGGTAGTTTACCAGGTGAATTTGAGGAAAGCATCGTGTCGGGGATTTTTCAGTAGAATTAGTGTAGTAAGTTGGTAGAGAACTTTGCTAATACAGCTATGACTGCCATTACAAGAGCACTCTCTTTCTGTTTTTGTATCCCTGTCGCTAATCTATACAAAGGCCGTGATTCTGTTAACGCTGTCCAAGCTCTTGTACATATGTATGTTATCCTGAATATTTTGTAGAATGATCAGGTAATTGTTATCCTCATGGTTGAACTTTTTTTTGCTTTGGCACATACATCAAGAAAATTTTTAACAATATTATATATATATATATATGTATGTATATATATATATATATATATATATATATATATATATATCTTCTATATATATATATATATATATATATATGTATATATATATATATATACTATATATATATATATATATATATATATATATATATATATATATATATATATAATACATAACGATTATAATTATAATTTACGTTAAGGAAGACTTTGAAATAAATACTTTTTTTATAGTTTTTCTTTTTACTTTAAATTATCATTTGGAAATTAGGGATGTGTGAAATAAGCTGTATATCTTTGAATTTAAAAACACTTTGAATCAGATAAAAATTTAATAAACAGGCGCATAACATCACCATTTTCTCTTTTGTATTCTTGCATCTTAAAATGCTATTATTTCTTAAATAAATGTCTCGAAGGAAAGACTGGCTTGACGATGGAGATTTTTATAAGAGTCTGGCATTTCCTTTTTTTGAGGGAAAAAAGTGTAATATAAAATCTGATTAATCTGGACGAATGAAATATTTTTACCTTTTTACCAAGAAATGCTTGACACGACATAGTGTGTACATCAAATGTTTATCTAACTGATATACATAGCGCATAATCGTGGCAAGAATGTTTTACTTAAGTATGTTAAACAAAATTTGTTTCGAATTCTTATAATTTCGAGCGAAATCTTTTAATAGTTATATTGGTGTTATTCTTCTATTTAATAAGCATTATTTAGACACGATACAATTGATTGAATTGATTTTTAAGATGTCAATGACATACTATTTTCGTATTTTATTAAACCTTTTAGAAATTTCAATTTTATTGAAAGTGATAATTTCTCATTATGTGATAGTTTGAAAATATATTGTCATTTCCTTTATTACAAACCAATGCAATTTGTTTACCTTATGAGAGAAAATCATGAATACTGTGCTGAAATCTTAAACACATTGCAACTTCATAAATATTTGCACTGGCAAAGAAAATATATGCAGATGCCTCTAAGTTTTGCTGAGATAATAAATATTTGTATCTCATAGAATTTATAATAACTTATTATTAAGCTGAAAATATGCGCGGTATTTTAAAATGCTATGAATAGGCTTTTTAAATATTCACTTACCAGAAACATATTTATATAGTGAAGAGTTCAATACTTTCAAATTCTCTTACCTGGTAGTGCTACCACTATCATAATAATTAAAATTCAAATCTCAGCAAGAAAGACGCTGCGTGTGCAGCAGTATGTAAAACGAGAAAAAATCTGCAATTTAAGAGCAATGCATCTTTCGTAAGTACTTTGGTAAATTTAATAATTGTAATGTGACAAAATATTTCATAAGTGGTATCCCCGATTCCAAAAAATAGTCTATTTTTTTTTTTTGTTTCAAAACAGTAGGAGGAGCTACGGACAAGAATTGCAGTTATTCTCACTGTCACATGACTCATCAATACAGCCCTTATAGGCCTTTCTAATAAGCGTACGTTTAAAAATGAGTTTAATGAAATATTTTAAATTCATGCATAATTTTAAATTGTCCTGCATTTTCTGATCAAAAATATATAAAATTATGAGAAAAAAAAACAAGAATAATTTTTTAATTAATAATATGAATAATTTCACGCACATTTTACTTCTATGCTCTCATAATCTGCGTTGAAAGCTTACTTATCAAGTTTTGAGTGTTACTTTTGCCGTACTGAAAATATTCATTGAATTACAAAATGTTTTGCACAAATAAGAAAAAAAAATCGATGGAAACTTTGAAAATAATATTATATATCTTTCACATAGTGATAAATAGAAAATAAATGGAAAAAAAATTAAAGTTCCATGCAAAGAACAGACTTAGACACAAAAAGTATGCTTTTTTTATAATTGTAATTAAATTACTCAATTAAATATAAGAGTTATAGTAAACGATGAAATATCGAGAAATGGACAACAATAAACTTTTCCGTCTTCAAAATTAAAGGAAAGGATAAATTATTAAATTAAATATATTTAAGCTAAATGTACAAAAAATAATAATAATAAAGTTAAATTTTTGGTAGATGTCGTCATTTGTACCATTCAAATTAAGTTTAAAACTAGTGATTTAATCGCAATGGAGCTCTCCCCCAGCAAAGCAAAAGCCCAGACTGTGAGGAGGTAAATCAGTAATCTGTACGCTAGTAAAAGTTTCAAAAATATTCGTGATTGTAAATAAAATTGTGGATCTCCCCATTTTGATAAAGAGAATAGAAAAATGATTTTAAAACTGACTGGGAGTTTAAGCAACTTGTCGACAGTAAATTAAAATTATATGAAGATGCAAGCAATATGCCACTCTATCAAAAGAGTATTCTTTTTTCCTTCCATTTTTTCTTACCCAGGAGTGATCTCTCACCTGTATGAGAACACATCATATAAAAAGCAACTCTTCGGAAGACAGCTATCCAATTCTACACCAGGGCACTTATTTATTCCAACAAATTCACAAAAAGATTATTTACATACAATCAACACATATAGGCTGGAAGAGGAAGCAAGAAAACTGATAGTTTAACTATACCTCAACAAAACATTGGAGGAAAAGAAATAAATCAGTGTGGGTCAAGAGTTGAAAGAATCCCATTGGCCTATACAAACTTATACAATTCTAAATCAGGTGTTAAAAAATGGATAAATAATTTTATTTCAAAGTGAAAAGCAGTTTAATAAAGATGGCTGACAAAAAAACATTTTGCATTTAATCAATAATAAATATTTCTTTTTCTATGAGGCACATAAATTTGCAAGAATTTTCCCTTCTTTCTGAATCCATAAAATGATGAAACAAAATTTTGAAATCTTATTATATATCTCTACTGGAGAAAAGTGTGGAGTAACCATGATAGCCTAGTGGGCATGGGCTCCGAAAACATGGCATTCATTTTATCCGTCGTGTTATAATTGGAAGTCTTGTGACCAAAAAAAACCGCACCTGTTTCGGGGCTGATGCACTTAAAATCTATCTAAACTCCCAAATCCTCCAGATGTTTGAACATAGGAGCTTGGAGATGGAAAGGCCATCTCAGGTATCGTCCTCGTCACTAGACCGAGGTTAAAAATTATCATGGCATTAATTAACCCTCGTTTGGCTTCTATGTTCGATGTTAATGAATCAAACATAGTAGCCAAACGAAATCAATCTATCGAAATGTTGAATAGTATTAAAATACTAACTTTGCTAGTGAAAGGAGATAGATACACTCATCTGCGATTTCAAATATAGATCTTTCGTTCACCAAATCGTAAGTCACTCAAACATTTTAATGTTATTGCATATTCCCTCGAATAAAAAAAAATTAACTATTTCCATATATAACTGTATAGGAAATTAAATAAATTAAGAATACATGAAGGATGCATACTTTTGTTTAATTTCGACTACACATTTGTATTCAAAGAAATTATATTAATTAACGTGTTATTCACTAAAAGTGAATCCATTTATTTACATTAACATTCGTTTCTAAGAACGTTCATGTATTTCACGTAAATTGACAATAAATGTAAGATTTTGTATAATTTTAGCTACATAGGGGATGATAAAATTCTATTAATTATCATGTATTATAGCTTTATATAGGCTAGATTTTAAGTATTGGTTTCTCTTCTTGGATATTGATAACTGTGAACAAATATGGCGGATCGAAAATAATTGTTCAATCATCCTCGAAAGAAGATTCTTTGTACCAAAAACCTTTACTTACTTTTTTTTTTCATTGTTCGTTTTCCCTATTGCGAAATCTAGCTATGAGTAATAAAGCTTTTTAATGTAATGCTCTCTTCCCTTTGATAGGATTTACAATTGAAATATACCGGAAATATAAAAAAGAGGAAATCTATCAGTTCCATCTCTATTTACTCAAAGGAAATCCTTATTTCATTGTCAATGTATCTTATGAATATTAACGCTGAGACACATCCACATTTTCAAACTAAATAAATACTTTGAATAAAGAGGTGTAAAACATTTTTTAAGCTTTATTTTTTTATTCTCTGGTAGTTTCTCACCCATGAATTCCATCTGCAACCTACATGTTAAATCTTTTCTTCAAACTCGCCTTGCTTTTTATCAAAAGAAGACCTAAAATGCGAGTAAGGTTTATTTTTTTCTTTATCCTAGAAACAGGATTTTTTTTAAAGTTTAATACGATACACAACGTGTTTTCCTCAACGTAAGGTGTAAATAAGCATGCAACAAAATCACACCAGAAGATTTACTCTAAAAGTATTCACCCTAGAGAGGATTTGTGCTCTTGCCAGGAAGAGATTTAAGCATGCATTAATTTAAATGGCAAGAGTCTATTTTTAAGTCAGCAAATGAATCAGAAATTTAACGTCTGTGTATTATAAGTAAGTTATTGTGGGAAAATGTGATCCTTTTTCTGAATATTTTGGTTTTATTTGTGACAATCCTTTTTTCTGTTGAACATCAAACAAGCTATTTTGATACATTTGGCTTACTATTATTTAGTCAGATCTGAAGTATACAAAACGTTTTGATAATGAATTTGAATACATTTATACAAATTGAAAACATGAGCAGTTTATAATAAAAACAAGGCATATATTTTTATCAGAAGAATATAAATAATGACATTAAAACATCGTATCTGAAATTTTCAGTTGTTGCGATCCAATGATCTTTTATAATTTTCATTGCTCCTCCTCAAATACAAATATATCCAATAGTAATGCATTTTAAGGATTTTGATACTAAAGCTACAGTGCAATTACAATTACAAACCATAAAAATTACCAGGAATAAGTAAATCTATTGATATTCCGTCACACAGATCCGCTGCACTAAAAACTTTAGAATCAAAGTCTCTCTAATGCTCTCTGACATACGTCCATCATATCAAATATTCTCGCGGATGAGTGAGAAGTTCCAATTTGTTTCGAACATATTGGAACGTCTTCTTAACCACAATCCAAAAGAGCATAAATACTTCATTCAATCCCAGCCAATCTCAGTAGATTCGGTCCTTCTATGGCTATCAAATCTATAGCGACTGTATATGTTGTAATTTTCGCTTTAATATCAATTCTTGGTAAGAAGTAATCAAGGCTGTAGATTTACATAGAATCATTCATAAAAGCTTTAGTGGTGTAAGCGAACGTAAGAACGTAGCAAATCATCAACTAGTGAATATTCGAGCATGGAAAATAGAATCGAGAAAATATTTTAAAAAATATTTAAATTATGAGTTTACCAGAAGTGAAGTGAATGATGAAGCATTACTCCTGTATCACATATGCTTAAAGCTGCAGAAAGTAGAGGGCAGGAAACCTAATAAAATAAACATTAAAAACATTTGGATATGCTTTTTAGTGAGTACATTAACAAACCCCGAGACTTTTTCGAACTAAATTTACAATCAAATAAAAAATAATAAAGCTTTTTTTTAAAAAAAAAACTCATCTATGAATGAAAAAACTTGAATTGCCTCTTATAAAGTTTCATATAAAATAATCCGTTGCACATGACTTCGTACCACTGGAAACGATTATTAAATTATATATCGAGATCGTTCTGTCGGGGAATTGTTGTCCATACCTGTGAAAGAAGAACAGAATTTTCTTGCAGAAAATTGTGCACGGAAATATATTCATTTCCCCTTGAATATCCAACAAAGACTAAGAAAGATACTTATTTTACTGTCTACTCGTAAGTTCCATTGCATGTTAGTATGTTTGTAGTAAAAGAACCATTCTTTTGGAAACTAATGAATTTCAAGAAATCCTCTCTCGTATTGTTCACTATTTTATATCATTTTGTAAGCAAAACAAATGGAATATGGAAAATGTGACTCAAAATATGCAACGATGGTGCTCTTTCAGTGTGCCCGGAAGATTACATATATACCTTTGAAATAAGGCTTGACTGTGTGTCTGGACATATTACTTGATTCGCAAAGAAGCTCTGGCTTTCAAAGAAATTGGTCCTGTCTGAAAACGGCAATAAGGATAGTCATATCAGATGTAAATTGTAAGTAATCGAAGACCTTTCTGTACTTTGTAAATACATGGGTGTAGTTCATTCAACGTTACTGTTTTATTGAGAGGCGCAAATTGGGTATCCTGTGGGAAACATTTCTACTTGCTTGCTAACTGAGAGATGAAATCGTCATTTAAGCTACAGTAGGAAGCGGGCAGCAAGCTGGAAAGCTTCGGGATGTTTTATTTCTGATGAAATTTAGCTTCTTGGAGACTTTATACGCTTCAGCTACTTGATCCGAAAAATTGAGAGCTTTGAATCTACAATTCTAAGGAGGAAATACACATATGGTGACAACAGGTGTTAATTTAATGTTTCATCGCGAAATATTAGGATTGTGAAGACTAAATTTAAAGTAACAACAAAAACAAACCTAAAAAATAGTTGAAGATGCTTTAATTAATGTTTTAAAATTTAAAAGCTGAAGATCATCATTTTAAATTTGTTTCTGTCACCACTGAAAATAATTTAGGTCGGATGGTGCAGAATTTTTTTTTAAATTTTTTTCTTGCTGACAACAACTGGGTTACAAGTTAAGAGTTGATTAGAGATTTATTTCAAAACACACCCGAGATGGTCAATTGCCAAAGAAGATATCTGCATATGTTCCACGGCAAAGCGGTAAAATCAAAAATAATTTAGTTTCAAATTACTCATTTAACTTTTTGGTTGGAGAAAATCGTGATTTTTCTGCATGTTAGCAATAACATTTCGTATGCTATTACTATTTTCAACATCCTATCTTTATCCTCCTTAGACCCAAACTCAACTTTGAACCATAAAATTTAGAATAATTTATATCAATCGTTTTAAATGCATGAAAAAGCACTGAAAAATGTTTAAAAAATATTTTTATTTTTGAGAAATTAAGTGTTTCCTGGAGAAGACAATGGGACAAAGTGATATCATAATGTTAATTTAAAATATTTATTTAAATTAATTTAACCCTTTCTCTCCCAGTGAATCACATGCGATACGCTCGTGTTCGCTCTCCTGTGCCCAGCGTATCACGGGCGATACGCTCCGTGAGTGTCTTCTACGGCCCAACGTATCAATAGAGATACGCTTCATGAGAAAGTTTTATTTGATTTTTTTAAAGTTACTTTATGGCGTTACAATACCGCAAAATCTATATAGATATGTTATTTAGAACGTTGACCTTGGTGATATTGGCTTGGAATTCACTTCTGGCTACCAGGAGGGGGGGGGTAGTTGTTATAAGCACGTGATGCGAGGCGGCTTTTTAAATGCAATATGCTTTCAAAAGTGCACTTGCTTTTGGCTTGCTTTTTTCTTTCTTGCTTTATATTTAGAAGTTCGAAGGAGAATTTATGTTCCTTTATGGGGGTTAGGGCTATTGATAGCATATGCTCTCAACTGTTCCTTTCATTTGGTTTGGTTTTTATTTGTAGCGACAGTCATGATGAAAAGAAAGTATTTATCTAATACTGAGATTTGTGAATTAATTAATGAATCTGACTGTGATGTTAGCGAAAATAATTCAAATCTATACATTGCCATTAAATGAAAAAAAAGGACGAAGAAGATGTGCCCTTTGCTGAAAATCTTACGTGAAGCATCAAAAGTTGACAAAACACGTGTGTGAAACACGTGACGCTGAACTATGCCTTGAAGATTTTTTTTTATAAAAACACCATACAGCGAAATACGATTCCTTGTAATGGTACGTCATTACACCATGAAATTTATATAACAAATGTAAATATATTTTTTATTTTTTAAAAGGTATGATTTTCATGTAAATATTTTATGTAAATCATAGAATTTTCGATTAAAACTATTTTTCTTTCGTATAACTTAAGTTTAATGCATTTTAAATAATGTATGTAAATACCAAAATTTTGTAATGAATAGCCGATTTTAGAGGAATTTTTTTCGCGAATTATGCTTAACCTTTAGAATTCGGCAGATTCTAAGTTAAAATATCCCTTCCACTCGGCGCTTTTAGGCTTGAGGAAAAATTTTCTTTCCCCCGCTCGGAATACTGGGAAGCTCAAATTCGCTGGGTGTGGTATTGTTGGTTCATCTTGTTACAAAGGAGAGATAGTAATGGTTGCAGTTTTTGAATCAGTAATCATTCACGAGAAAGAAAGATCCTTAATATTTGGCGCCTTATCTTATAAGAATTTTTTTTTCTGATTTCCTGGTTCCCATTATTAATTTAATGACTTGTAAACTTTCAAATACATATTTTGATTTTATGAGAATTGAAAATTTTTAAATATAGGCACATGTCTCTTTTTAAGAAAATTCCAAAGTTTAAAAATGTGTTTTCTAGATTTTGGTGTACAACATTTACGAAGAACTAAAAAAGTATAATTGATATGATTGACATGTTGACTAGAAAACATGTAAAAGTAAAAATTATTTTATTATTTTACATATTACTTTTATTTGCTCCATATTGTTAAGGAAATTGTTAAAAATAATTTATTCTGAAATAAGATTTTATTGTATCATTTGCTTAAGTATCAGATATATTGATGAAGAATTTGGAGCAATATAGACTAATATCCCTTAAGTATGAGAAAAATATTACGAAAATATTAATAAGGCATTGTATAATAGTTATTTGTCTGTTAAATTAACATTAGAATTTTTAAAAATTTCTTCTATTTTTGTGAAATGTTTTCATGTTCCTTGATAGTTTTAAATTTTGAAAAAATTATCATAACTTAAAGTCGAGTATTATGTAAATTAAAGTTTTCAAAAAAAAAAGAAAGAAAGAAAGAAAGCGACAGCTATACCATATCACTAAAATA